>JARJFA010000054.1:0-32668 GCA_030345395.1 Prunus mongolica | reverse complement strand
TGATCGCCATTTCCAGCGCGGTGCGGGCCTTGTCCAGCTGGTTCTGGCTGGCGTAGAGCACGGCGAGATTGTTATAGGGCTCGGGCAGCTCGGGGTAGTCTTCCGTGAGCTTGGTGAAGGTAGCCACCGCGTCGGACGGCTTGCCCGAATCGGCCTGTGCCACGCCGCGCAGGAAGCGCAACTGCGGATCGCGCGGGTTCGCGGCCAGGCGCTGGTCGGCCTTGGTCAGTGCCTCCGCGGCCTTGCCAGTGCGCAGCAGCTGCGTGATGTCGGCATAGTCATCTGCATGGGCCAGCGGTGCCCCCAGTGCGGCTGATAGCGCGATCAGGCGCAGGAAATGGGGGAGGACGCGGAGGGCAGGCTTCATGGACGGATGCAGGAGTTAGATCGGTGTCGAGCCGTAACGAGGCTTATACTGCGGCGGATTGTAGCTGAGGGGTTTGCGATGCTGGCGCGCTGTTGCCGCCTCAATCCCCCGGGGGTGCAGGGTTGCCGCATCTGCCCCCGCAGCCCCGTGCCAGGGACGCCCCTGAGCGAGCCTTTTTTACCGAGGGTTGGCTGCACATCCCCAGACCCTGACTGATATTCCCGATGAGTTTGCGTATCTACAACACGCTGTCGCGTGCGTTGGAAGACTTTGTTCCGATCGAGCCTGGCCACGTGCGCATGTACGTGTGCGGCATGACGATCTATGACCTGTGCCACATCGGCCACGCTCGCATGATGATGGCTTTCGACGTGGTCCAGCGCTGGCTCAAAAGCAGCGGCCTGCGCGTGACCTACGTGCGCAACATTACCGACATCGACGACAAGATCATCCGCCGCGCGGTGGAGCGCGGGATCACCATCCGCGAACTGACCGACGAGATGATCGCCGCCATGCACGAAGACATCGGCAAGCTCGGCATCGAGCCGCCGTCCATCGAGCCGCGCGCCACCGAATACGTGCCGCAGATGCTGGCGCTGATCGGCAAGCTGCAGGACAAGGGCCTGGCCTACCAGGGCAGCAGCGGCGACATGAACTATGCGGTGCGCAAGTTCCCCGGCTACGGCAAGCTTTCGGGCAAGTCGCTGGACGAGCTGCGTGCCGGCGAGCGCGTGGCCGTGCTCGAAGGCAAGGATGACCCGCTCGACTTCGTGCTCTGGAAGTCCGCCAAGCCCGAGGAGCCGCCCGAGGCCAAGTGGGCCAGCCCCTTCGGCACGGGGCGCCCGGGCTGGCACATCGAATGTTCGGCCATGAGCTGCGCCACGCTGGGCGAGAGCTTCGATATCCACGGCGGCGGGGCCGACCTGCAGTTCCCCCACCACGAGAACGAGATCGCCCAGAGCGAAGGTGCCACGGGCAAGCCGCTGGCTGCTTTCTGGGTCCACAACGGGTTCGTGCGGGTGGACAACGAGAAGATGAGCAAGTCGCTCGGCAACTTCTTCACCATCCGCGACGTGCTTGCCAAGTACGACGCGGAGACCGTGCGCTTTTTCATCGTGCGCACCCATTACCGCAGCGCGCTCAACTACAGCGACGCCCCATCTGGACGACGCACGCCAGGCGCTCAAGCGTCTCTATACCGCGCTGAGCCTGGTGGCTCCGGCGGAAGTCGCGGCCATCGACTGGGCCAATAACCCCTTTGCCGCCCGCTTCAAGGCGGCCATGGATGAGGACTTTGGCACGCCTGAGGCCGTCGCCGTGCTGTTCGAGCTCGCGGGCGAGGTCAACCGCACCCGCTCCGCAGAGGCTGCCGGCCTGCTCAAGGCGCTGGCCGGGTGCCTGGGGCTGCTGCAGGGCGATCCACAGGCCTTTCTGCGTGCCGGTGCGACGACGCTCGACGAGCCCGCCATCGAGGCGTTGATCGCCGCCAGGGCAGCAGCCAAGGCCGGGCGCGACTTCGCTGAGGCCGACCGCATCCGCGCCCAGCTGCTGGCGCGAGGCATCGTGCTCAAGGATTCGGCCGCCGGGACGACCTGGGAGGCCGCGCAATGAGTTTTTTCTTTGTCCTTCAGCTCAATCGGCCGCAGGCGCAGGTGGGATAAGCGGTGGCTCCTAGCAAAAAGATAGTGGCGTCGGACATGGCGCCCGTAGCGCTCGCGCCTGAATACTGGGCCGAGGCCTGCAAGCACCTCATGAAGCGCGACCGCGTGATGAAGCGGCTGATCCCCGAGCTGGGCGACGTCGCACTCAGCCAGCGCGGTGATGCGTTCACCACCCTGGCGCGCAGTATCGTCGGCCAGCAGGTGTCCGTGACTTCGGCTCAGAAGGTGTGGGACGCCTTTGCCGCGCTGCCGCAGGCCATGACGCCGGCCAACGTGCTCAAGCTCAAGGTGGACGACATGCGCTCGGCGGGCCTGTCTGCCCGCAAGGTGGACTACCTGGTGGACCTGGCCCTGCACTTCGACTCCGGCCGCCTGCACGTCAAGGACTGGGGCGCAATGGATGATGACGCCATCACCCGCGAACTGGTCGCCATCCGCGGCATCAGCCGCTGGACGGCCGACATGTTCCTCATCTTCCATCTGGCGCGGCCCAACGTGCTGCCGCTCGACGACGCCAGCCCTCATCAGTGGCATCAGCCAGCACTATTTTTCCGGCGACCCTGTCAGCCGCAGCGATGCGCGCGAGGTGGCCGATGCGTGGAAACCCTGGTGCAGCGTGGCGAGTTGGTATATTTGGCGATCTCTCGCTCCCCTGCCTGTGGACTACTGATCCGGCGCCTGGGCCTCTTCCCAAGGCGCCGTTTCGTCGCACGTATCTGCAGCACAAAAGACTGGGCACCCCATCCCGCCCAAGGAGAATCAAGTTGGCAAAGAAAACATTCCTGGACTTCGAGCAGCCCATCGCTGAGCTCGAATCCAAAATCGAAGAGCTGCGCTACGTGCAAACGGAAAGCGCAGTGGACATCTCCGACGAGATCGATCAGCTCAGCAAGAAGAGCCATCAGCTCACCAAGGATATTTACGGCGACCTCACGCCCTGGCAGATCACCAAGATCGCCCGCCACCCCGAGCGTCCCTACACCATGGACTACGTGGGCGAAATCTTCACCGATTTCGTCGAGATGCACGGTGACCGCCACTTTGCGGACGACCTCTCCATCGTCGGCGGGCTGGCCCGCTTCAACGGCCAGCCCTGCATGGTCATTGGCCAGCAAAAGGGCCGCGACACCAAGGAGCGCGCCGCGCGCAACTTCGGCATGAGCCGTCCCGAGGGCTACCGCAAGGCTCTGCGCCTGATGAAGACGGCCGAGAAGTTCCAGCTGCCGGTGTTTACCTTCGTCGATACCCCCGGCGCCTACCCCGGCATCGACGCCGAGGAGCGCGGTCAGTCCGAGGCCATCGGCCGCAACATCTTCGAGATGGCGCAGCTCGAAGTGCCCATCATCACCACCGTGATCGGCGAAGGCGGCTCCGGCGGAGCGCTGGCCATCAGCGTGGCTGACCAGGTCATCATGCTGCAGTACTCCATCTACTCGGTCATCAGCCCCGAAGGCTGCGCCTCCATCCTCTGGAAGACGGGCGACAAGGCCCAGGACGCGGCCGACGCCATGGGCATCACCGCGCACCGCCTCAAGGCTCTGGGCCTGGTCGACAAGATCGTGAGCGAGCCCGTGGGCGGAGCCCACCGCGACGCCAAGCAGATGGCCGCGTTCCTCAAGCGCGCGCTGGGCGATGCCTATCGCCAGCTGGCCGACCTCAAGACCAAGGATCTGCTGGACCGCCGCTACGACCGGCTGCAGAGTTATGGCCGCTTCAACGACACCAAGGCTGAAGCCCGCTGACGCAGCGGGGTGCGTGGCGGCCGTGAACCCGGCGCCGACCACCTGCCACGAGCGGCCCTGCGGGGCCGCTTTTTTCTGGGGCGTGGGGCAGCCGGCCGCTGCGTTTTGCAGGGTAGGGCGCACCGCATGACCCAATCTCTCGACGCCGCCCTGCAGTCCTTCGCCCCCGGTCTGCCGCTGGGCGTGGGCCTGAGCGGCGGCGCTGATTCCACCGCGCTGCTGCTGGCCTGCCATGCGCGCTGGCCGGGACAGGTCGTCGCGCTGCACGTCCACCACGGCCTGCAGGCGGCGGCCGACGGGTTCGAGTCGCATTGCGCGGCGCTGTGCCAGTCCCTGGGCATCCTGCTGCGCACCCAGCGCACCGACGGGCGGCCCCAGCCCGGCCAGAGTCCCGAGGATGCGGCCCGCCGGGCCCGTTATCAGGCTTTGGCGGCACTGGCCGGCGCGCAGTGTGGGCAGCCAGCTATCGAAAACATAGCAATCGCCCAGCATGCCGACGACCAGGCCGAGACCCTGCTGCTGGCGCTCTCGCGCGGCGCGGGCGCGCCCGGCCTGGCCGCCATGCCCGCCCGGTGGAAGCGCGGCGGCATCACCTGGCACCGGCCCCTGCTGCGGGTGGCCGGCCGCGACGTACGCGCCTGGCTGCAGGCGCAAGGCGCGGGCTGGGTCGAGGACCCCACCAACGCCGACGAACGCTACACCCGCAACCGCATCCGGCGCCAACTGCTGCCGGTGCTGGGCGAGGTGTTCCCTCAGTTCCGCGACACCTTCGCGCGCAGTGCGGCCCACGCCGCGCAGGCGGGCGAGCTGCTGCAGGAACTGGCGGCCATCGACTTGGCCGCTTGCGGCGGGGCACCGCCGCGCATCGCTGCCCTGCAGGGGCTGAGCCATGCCCGGCAGGCGAACGTGTTGCGCCACTGGCTGCGAACGGCGCATGGCGTGGCCGCATCCACCGCCCAGCTGGCCCAGCTGCAGTCCCAGATCGCGGCCTGCACCACGCGTGGCCACCGCATCCACCTCCGTGTGGGCGGGGGCTTCGCCGTGCGCGAGGGAGCGGTGCTCGGTTGGTACAATTCCTAGGTTCTGGTTTCCGGCTTTTGCACAGGCCGGCGGCGCGCCAGAACGCGTGCATTCCTTCCCTTTCTCTTCTTCATCCTTTCGCGCCCGGCCCTTCGGGGCTCGTCAATCCAGAAATCCAATGGCACTGATCGTTCATAAATACGGCGGCACGTCGATGGGCTCCACGGAGCGCATCCGCAACGTCGCCAAGCGCGTGGCCAAGTGGGCTCGGGCAGGCCACCAGATGGTGGTGGTGCCCAGCGCCATGAGTGGCGAAACCAACCGGCTGCTCGGGCTGGCCAAAGACTTGGCGCCTTCGCGTGCCAGTTCCGCCTATCACCGCGAACTCGACATGCTGGCCGCGACCGGCGAGCAGGCTTCTTCCGCTCTTCTGGCCATCGCCCTGCAGGCCGAAGGCATGGAGTCGGTGAGCTACGCCGGCTGGCAAGTGCCCATCCGCACCGACAGCGCCTACACCAAGGCCCGCATCGAATCCATCGACGACAAGCGCGTGCGCGCCGACCTCGCCGCTGGCAAGGTCGTCATCGTCACGGGCTTCCAGGGCATCGACGAGCACGGCCACATCACCACGCTGGGCCGCGGCGGCTCCGACACCTCCGCCGTCGCTGTCGCCGCCGCCATGAAGGCCGCCGAATGCCTGATCTACACCGATGTGGACGGTGTCTACACGACCGACCCGCGCGTGGTTCAGGAAGCGCGCCGCCTGGCCACCGTGAGCTTCGAGGAAATGCTGGAGATGGCCAGCCTCGGCAGCAAGGTGCTGCAGATCCGCTCGGTGGAATTTGCCGGCAAGTACCGCGTGCCACTGCGCGTGCTCTCCAGCTTCACGCCCTGGGACATCGACATCGACGAAGAAGCCCGCTCCGGGACGCTGATCACTTTTGAGGAAGACGAAAAAATGGAACAAGCCGTCGTATCCGGCATCGCTTTCAACCGCGACGAGGCCAAGGTCTCCGTCCTCGGCGTGCCCGACACGCCCGGCATCGCCTACCAGATCCTGGGCGCCGTGGCCGACGCCAACATCGAGGTGGACGTCATCATCCAGAACTTGAGCAAGGACGGAAAGACCGACTTCAGCTTCACGGTGAACCGCGGCGACTACGCCCGCACGATCGACCTGCTCAAGGACAAGGTGCTGCCAGCGCTGGGGGCCCAGGAAGTCGTGGGCGACGCCAAGATCTGCAAGGTGAGCATTGTCGGCATCGGCATGCGCAGCCATGTGGGCGTGGCCGCCAAGATGTTCCGCGTGTTGAGCGAAGAGGGCATCAACATCCAGATGATCTCGACCTCTGAAATCAAGACCTCGGTCGTCATCGACGAAAAGTATGTTGAACTGGCCGTGCGCACCCTGCACAAGGCGTTCGAACTGGACCAACCCACAGCTTGATTGGCTAAAGAGGCCTCAAATTGAGGCATAATAGCGGGATTGGAAACGTGACCGAGTGGCCGAAGGTGCTCCCCTGCTAAGGGAGTATGGGGTGTAGAGCCTCATCGAGGGTTCGAATCCCTCCGTTTCCGCCAGACGAAAAAAAGCACCCCTAACCGGGTGCTTTTTTTTCGTCCATACAGGGGGCGTTGACCCTTATATATCAACGTGTTACGCTGCGATTGCTGGTGTTTCATACAGCACCTTTCAGCGGGCATTCAGCCGCTATTCAATCGCAATGCAAATTTTTTTGGCCTACATGATGGCCTACAGATACCGCTATGCCCAAGCGCATTCTTGAAATGACCGCTTTGGAGGTGTCGCGCCTGCGCGTGGAAGGTTCCCACGCCGTGGGCGGGGCGACGGGCCTGTACCTGCGCCTCGAAGGTGGCTCGCGCATGTGGGTGCTTCGGTACGTGTTCCAGGGCGCACGCAGGCGCATGAGCCTGGGCAGCTATCCGGCGGTAGGCCTTGGCGCTGCCCGGGAAGCGGCGCGCGCGGCGCTGTCCCTGCGCGCGGCGGGCGTGGACCCGCTGGTGGACCGTGCGAACAAGCGGGAAGCCGCCCGGCTCGCCGCCGCGCAGCGGCTGGAGTTCGCCAAGGCCGCGGAAGCCTTCATCAGCGAGCATGAGAGCACCTGGCGCAACCTGAAGCACGCCCAGCAGTGGCGCAACACGCTTGCCACCTATGTGGTCCCGAAGTTCGGCACCGTGCCCGTGTCTGAGATCGACCAGGCAATGGTCTTGCGCGCGCTGTCGCCGATCTGGAAGGCCAAGACCGAAACCGCCACGCGGCTGCGGGGCCGCATCGAGCAGATCCTTGACTGGGCCACGGCCCACGGCCACCGTACTGGCACAAACCCCGCGCGCTGGCGTGGCCAGTTGGAGCACATCCTGGCTGATCCGAACAAGGTCGCGCCCGTGAAGCACCACGCCGCAGTGCCGTTTGAAGAACTGCCAAGCGTATACCTACGCCTGAACGCCATAGAGGGGCAGAGCGCCCGCGCGCTGCAGTTTCTCATCTTGACCGCCGCACGCTCGGGCGAGGTGCGCGGCATGGTGTGGGATGAGGTGGATTTGAAGGCGGCCTTGTGGATCGTGCCGGCAAGCCGGATGAAGTCGAAGCGGGAGCACCGCGTGCCGTTGTCGCACCAGGCCGTGGCCTTGCTCAAGGCTCAGCCGCGCAATCCGCTTGTGGAGCATGTTTTCCCGTCGAACCGCGCCGGGCCGCTGTCGGATATGGCCCTTACCACGCTGATGCGGCGGCATAAGCTGGAAGCCGTCCCGCACGGGTTCCGCTCGACGTTCAGAGACTGGGCGGGCGAAACCACCCACCACCCGCGGGACGCCGTAGAGCTTTGCCTAGCGCACAGCATTGACACCAAGACGGAGGCCGCTTACCGGCGGGGCGACATGATAGAAAAAACGGATGGCGATCATGCAGGAGTGGGGCGACTATTCCGCGTCCCTGATCCCCTGATTCGATCACGAACTATGGTGGTGGCGATAGGCCGATCATAAGTAGTTCGCTTGACACGATGTTATGGTTTATATTGCAAGGTGACACCGTTCGGTGGTGGAAATTCAACCGGTTCGAAAAGTGAAAATGCCCACTCCAGATATTCCAGGCTTCAGAGATTCCCCTGAACTAACCGCTAGTGGTTCAACGTATTCCGGCCGCCTCTGCTGCGATGACGTACAGCTGACGGGCGATGGGGCGGAACTAATAGCTACATTTACTATCACCGTCCGTCAGCTTGTCGATGCGGTAAGAACTGAGATGTTGTGGACTGATCAAGATGTCCAGCGGGGGATCAGGCCTGAAGTGACCTCAAGGGTTGAAAAAGAGCTTTCACTGTCGAGAGGTTATCCTGATTCATCAGTGTACATATTTAAGGCCGAAGCTGCTGATGATATGACTGAGAAATTACTTAGGGGGCAGCGATTATTTATCAATCCTCTGGTGTGGAATTTCCGTCCTGGAACTTTTGATGCTTATTTTGACGCGGCGGCGAGGAAGATTTATGTTTATGACGGCCGTATATATCTCCCAGACTCCCATCACCGCCATCAGGCTATTTTGAAGGCTGCGGCGATCTACAAAAGCGCTCCAGGTGAATACCCTCACTTTGATTTGAATAAGCAGTTCAAAGTTGAGCTGTATTTCCTCAAGAAGACGGATGAGGGGAATTATTTTTTTGACAAGAACCAACGTCCTACGCCTACCGCGAAATCGAAGGCCTACGATCTCACATCACTTGACGATCTTTCTGTGCTTGCTAAGCGCGTTATAGAGCTGACGCCGTCGCTTGCTAGGAATGTCAATCGAGTCACAGATCGATTGACGGCCCAAAATCCGAATGTAGTTACGCTTTCTACTTTGCGGGAAATGCTCAAGCATGCTTCGGAGATCGAAGGTGTCGATGAGACAGAGATTGAAGGCTTTGCAACGGTCGCAGCGAAACTGTTAGAACTGCTGACACAAGTTCGGCCTGAGCTAGGTATCTTGTCATTGGCAGAGCGAAAGGCCGTCCGGGCGCGCTCGCTGGTTGATGCGCCTATCATGTTTCAAGGCTACAGTGCTTTGATAAGTGATTTTAATAGCGATGTAGCAAAGCTAGGACTTCATGGCGCCATCAGCTTATGGAGGCGCCGGCTTTCGAGGCTTGCTGCCTCAGTTGTTTATAGTGAAGATGGGTGGGCAGGTGATTTCTTTGATAAATCTAACCCGATGTGGTCTAGGCTTGGTATTGTCAAGCCAGGTGTTTCGGGGCGCCCCACTGTCAGCAACAATCGAGCGGCGCGTATTCAGGCAATGCGTGCACTTCGGGCAGTTGTCGGCAGCGAACGCTCGCAAACTGAAGTCCGGCAGTTTTTGCCATGAGTACCAGAGCACGCTTCGCATCGCTCCTTGATGGGCGAAACACTGCACCGTTGACAGAGAAGGAGCAGCGCCGAGCTGCTAACACCTTTATTGGACTTGATCGGTATGTTAATGCGCGGTATGAAGAGGGCGGGTTCACCAGGTTTGTGACCAGGGATGACGAAAATGGTGATGAGTTTGGTGAAATTGTGTTCTCATCTGATATTTTTCCTGGGTCAAATGTTGTCAATCCTAATGCAACATTATCTTTGGATGGCGCTGCCGCTCACGAACTTGCGCACTACTATCGCTGGGTTAATAAATCAGAGCTCCCACATGGTCATCTGACGCATATTGATGAGGCAATGACGAGCCTTGAAGCAGCTCTAAGATTCGCTAGTGCGCTTTCACCAAATGATGTGCAAGGACTAATTTCCGATGCATTGCATCGTCTCAGAAAATATGTTGAGGATTTAGGTGCGCCGGGTTAGTCTATGGGGGCAATTCGGCTCTCTACACAGTGAGCCAAGCGTTAGGACATTCTTTCAGCCAATCAGCCACTTCATCAATTAACCAGAATAGTTTGCTCCCCATCTTTCGAGGCCGGGGAAAGCCGCGCTGGTCGATGAGGGCGCGCAGGGTGTTTTCGGCAATGCCCAGCTCCTCCAACAGTTCGGTCTTGCTGAAGACGAGCTGCTTCATCCGGCTGCGGCCTCGTCCCTCACCCCGCTGGCGTGCATCACCTCCAGGCCCAGCCCGGCGGCAATCATGTGCTCCAGCCGCGCGCCGCGCGATGCCTCCCAGCCCGGCAGCATGCACACCGCATCGCAGGTCACCAGCCGGGCAATATCCATCCGCATGCAGTCCAGCCACTGCGCGTTCGGGTCGGCGTTGATTTCCGCCGGGTTCTCGACATGGTGGCCCTGCGCTCGCAGCGCGGCTGCGGCAGCGTGGAACGCGGGGAAGTTCAGATCCTTGTGGCCCGTCATCGGGCCGGCGACGTAGATGCGCTTTCGCGTTGCAATGGTCTTCATGGGTGCAGCTTTCAGCGGGGGCAATGCGCAAGGGAGTGGCGGTGGGTACCGTCGCTGCGGTGGCGCAGTTCGGCGCCGGCATAGGTCGGCGCGCTCTTCCAGTTCGTGCGGATGGGCTGGGCCATGCCGTAGCTGACGCGCTCGGCTTCGCGGATCTCTGCCCACTTGCCGGGCTCGATGGGGTGGGCCAGGGCGTTGGCGGTTTTCGGTTTCGTCATGGCTCAGGCCTCCACGCGCTCGACGCGCAGCACGGCCTTGCCGGTGGTGATGTGGGCGCCGGCCTCGGCCTGGGTGGCGTTGGCGGCTTTCAGGCGCAGGGTGGGCAGCAGGCCGGCTTCGGCCAGGTCTTCCACGTCGGCGGGGTGGACGCCGTTGGGCACCAGGGTGGCGCGGTAGCTGTGCTGCCGCTGGATGGTGTGATGGGTTCGCATGGTTTCCTTCGTGATGGGTTGGGGCGGGTTGGTGGGGTAGGGGGTCAGGCCACCAGCTGCAGCTGGGCCTGCTGGGGGTGGACGGCCGGCGCGGCCGGCGTGCGGCGCTTGCGGCGTGGCTTGGCGGCGCTGGCTAGGCGCTCGCGTTCGGCGTCGAACACGGCGCGCAGGTGGTCGGGCGTGGTGCCGGCGGCCGGCGTGTAGTCGCCCTGGCGCTGGCGTTGCCAGCAATGCACGCGGGGTTCGGTTCTGGTGGCGGGCATGCGTCACTCCTTTGGTTCGGTGGTGGTCGGGGTGGGAAGAAAAAGCGCGCGGTCGATGCGCTGGGTGGACAGGGCGGCCAGCAGGTCGGGCAGCAGCGCGGCCGGCGTGGCCAGCACGTCGTGCTTCATCGCTTCGCGCGCGGCGGGGCCGTCGTGCATGTCGTCGCAGCGGCGGCGGGCGGCTTGCAGCGCCAGCGACAGCAGCGGCGCCAACTTCTGGCCGTCTTTGCCCATGCCGCGGCGCGCCTGGTTGGCGGTGGTGCGGGTGGTTGCCTGTTTTTTCATCAGTCCCACGACCCGGAGAACTGAGAAGCGCGCAGCGTGCGGAACTGCTGCACCACTTCAGGGGTGCACCAGTCGCTGATTTCGTGGTCGCCGCGGCCAAAAGCGGTCCGCGAAAGCTCATGCGTGATGCGGGCCGTACAGTTATTGAAACCAGTCCAAGCGCCCGGCAAAGCCGGGCGTGCCGGGGCCTGCGCCACCTCTGCGCCAGGGGTGGGCACCACGGCCTGCGCGGCTTGCGCCGCTTCGCCGATGACGGGTTTCCAGGCAATGCGGCGGCTCACCAGCCGGTGGCCGCAGAGGCGCCCGCCCTGGGCTTGCAGGCCGGTGATGCGGCCGGCTTTGATCTCTTCGGCGTAGCGGTTCACCGCGCCCTCCTGCGGGGTGCGATGCACCGTGCGAAGGTGCCAGCGGTCACGCCGCACGGCATACCCGCCCATGGCCTCCATGAACAGGCGCCAGTCCGCGCGCAGCATGCCGTGGCGGTGGCACGCCTGAAACGCGCGCACCGTGGCCCGGTCGCCCTCGCGCTGGAACAGTTCCAACTGGTCGGGCGACACGCGGCGCAGCTCGCGCCACACCGTCACGCTCGGCATGCCGATGGTCTGGAACTGCCGGATTCCCCAGGTCGATGCCCAGGCGTCCACGCGGCGAAAGCCCACGCCCGTTTCCTGCACTTCGGGCTTGCGCTGCGGCTGCTGCGGGCCGGCGGCGCCGAAGTCCAACGCAATCTGCTGGCCGTTCACCACGTCCATGTGCTCGGCCAGGGCCAGGTGGCCCACGCTCTTGGCGATGTACTTCGCCACGTAGCCCGCCGCGCCGCCCTTGGTCATGCGCTTCACGTTGATGCGGTTCTCGGCCGCGCCGCGTTCGTCGCCGTCGTCGCTCAGCCAGTAATGGCGGATGCGGTGCTCGATGGCCTGCGCGCTGGCCTCGTCTTCGGCCCAGATCAGGGCGTGCCAGTGCGGCGTGGCGTCGTGGTGCGGTTCAGCCACGCGCAGGCCGTACATGCGAACGCCCTTGCGGCCCAGCGCGGCCCGTGTCTTCTGCCATTTGTCGCGCAGCCACATCTGGCCGTCGCGGGGCGTGGCGCCGCAGAACTTGGCGTTGGGCACGGGCCGGCCGCCGCTGCCCAGCTTCACCGGGTGGAAGCGGCTGGGCAGTGTCAGCGTCAAGAAGAGGCCCACATGCCCGCGCGCGTCGGCGTATTCCTCCGCGCCGCGGATGCGCGTCATCAGCTCGCCGCCGCGAATGACCGGGTTGGCGTTGCCCAGCGCCGCCAGCTCGCCCAGGTTGTAGATTTGCCCGGCCTCGTTCCGGTACAGCGTGCGGGCCAGCGCCTCGGCGTTGCGCTTCAGCTGTGCCTGCCGGCGCTGCAGGCCGGCCTGGCTGATGTAGCCGCCGCGCCCCTTGTGGACCAGGCCCAGGTTGATGTCTCCGGCCTCCACCGTGCGCGCCACATGCACGCGCAGGCGGCGGCGCCACCATGCCGCGTCTTGCGCGCGCAGAATGGCCGGCAGGCCCGTGATCGGCTTGTCTTCGGTGATGCCCATGCAGCGGATGAGCATGCGGACGGAATCCACGCGGGCGGCCAGATCGTCGCCCCGGCCCATCGCCAGCGCGTCCAGCTCATCCGCCTCCGCCGCCAGCCTCTTGGCCATGTCGCAGATCTCGCCGTCGCTCAGGTTCCAGAGGCTCGCCGCGCCAAACTCGTCTTCGAAGTCCGCAATGGACTGCATCAAGTCCCACGCCTGGGCCCACTCGGGCGGCTGCGCCAGCCACTCCCGATCCGACAAGGTCGCGCCCATGAACGGCGCCGGCCCGCCGCCGAAGCGGCTGCGGATCGCCGCCTGCCAGCCGGCCGGCGCGCACTTGATGACGCGCTCCATGTGCCCCTGGGCGCGGTGCATCGTGGGCTTGTGCTGGTTCCATTCAGCCAAGCTGCCGTTGGGCAATGTGCGCGGGATCTTCGCCACGGCTACACCTTCGCGGCCAGGGCCACGAGCCGGCCGATGTGGCGCTTGGCAGAGCGCACCATGGCGCGCACCTCGTCGCGCTCGGGCGGCGGCATCTCCAGCCAGTCGCGGCAGGCCAGGTCTGCGAGGTCGCCTGCGTCCTGGCCCACACCGGCCAGCATCAGCAGCACCATGCGCCAGTTGCTGGGCAGCGCCTGCCATTCGCGCGAGGCCGAATCGTTGAAGCGCCCGCGCGTGGCCATCTGCACGAACTCGTCGCGCAGCTCCATCAGCCGGCCCACGTTCTCAGCCTTCACGCCGCTGCTGCCTTCGCTCATGCACCGGCCACCAGCCGGCGCACGCCGAAGCCGCGCACGCTGCCCAGGGCGGCCAGCGTGGCAAAGGCGCAATCCCAGGCCGCCGCAAGGCTGGCCGCCTGCACCGGGCGCATGCGCAGCCCTTCGGGCGTGCGGTAGGTGATGGCGTAGGTGTTCACCGGCCGCCCCCTTCGTGGCCGGCCAGCGCAGCCGCGAACGTGCCCAGGCCCACGCAGCCCAGCGCCAGAGACAGCCACACCAGCGGCGCGGCATCGGCCGCCATGCCGGCCACGCCCAGCGCGATGGACAGCAGGGCGATGCGGACAGCCATCACGCGCATGCCGGCACCTCCAGCAGGTGCTTGGCGCGCCCGTCGATGTTGATCGACACGCGCAGGCGGCCCTTCACCAGCTCCAGCCGCACATCCTGGGTGCCGTATTCGTATTCCTGGCGCACGTCCACGCGCATGCCGGCGGCCAGCAGCACGTTGGCGAGCTTGGCATTGCGCGCGTGATCGAAGATGGCCGAGCCCAGGTAGATCGCCTTGCCGCCCCAATCGCGCACCTCGTCCGGGTGCAGCACGATGCCTGCGGCGGCCAGGGCCGGCAGGAACGCATCCAGCAGCGCAAGCCGGGCTTCCATGCGCTTGATGGAAGCCAGCCGCGCCGCGTGGTGCGCATGCTCATAGGCCAGCAGCTGGGCGCCTAGCGGTTCTGGCGCTGCATCGCGCCGGGCGGGGGAACGTGACGACATGGGCAAACCTCCGGTTTCTTCGGGCAAAGCAACCCCCTGCCGGGCGTTGCCGCCTTGCAAAAATCAGGGGTGGGGATGGGGTAGGGCGCCGCTGCTATTCAGCGGCTCCGGGGGAAAGCTAGGGCGCGGCAGCGGCCCTGCTGCGGGCCGTGTCGGCCCGGGCCAGCTGCAGCGCCAGGCGCTCGCGGCGCACGCAGGCATCCAGCGGCAGGGCCACATCCATGGCGGGCATGGAACTGAGCGACACGGTGCGCAGCACCTCCAGCGCCGACACGTACACATGGCCGCAGCGCCAGTTGCTGCAGCGGTAGGTGATCTCGCGCATGGTGCGGCTCATCTCGCGGCTGTCGATCGCCACCGCCCGCTGGCGGCAGTGCGGGCAGGTGGTGGTGATCCGCATATAGCGGTCGGCCGGCGCGTGGCTGCTGGCGCGGCACGCCGCCGTCACCGCGCCCCAATCGCTCATGGGCTGGTGCAGGTTGGCGGCGTAGTCGGCCTCGGGGTCTGCCGCCATGTCGAAGGCCAGCTGCTCGCGCCGCGCAAAGCGGCTCATGGGCAGGCGCACGGCCGGCGACGGCGTGGCGCTGGCTACCAGGGTGCGTGCCACCTCCAGGCCCGCCACGTACACATGGCCGCAGCGCCAGTTGGCGCACTGGTAGGTGATCTCGCGCAGCGTGGGCGACACCTCCACGCTATGCACGGCCTTCGCCCGGCTGCGGCAGTGCGGGCAGGCAATGGTGATCCGCATGTAGGCGTGCGGGTCTTGCGCGGCGGCGTGGTGCAGCGCTTCGCGTTCGGCCGTGGTGTGCATCATGTCCGGGGCTTCCTGTGTGGGGTGCGGGCTGGGCGTGCGGGTGCTATTGAGCAGCTCAATAGCGGCTAATTGCTGCTGGGGCCTTGCGCATCGGCCGCTGGCGGCAGGCCGTGCTCGGCCCGGTAGATGTCCAGGCCGCGCAGGTACACGCGGCGCATGAAGCTGGCCGCGCTGCGCTCTTCGGCCTGGGCCAGCTGCACGGCCTCGGCCAGTTCTTCGGGCCACAGGCGCATGCCGGTCTGCTGCATCTTCGGCTTTGGTTGCGCTTCAACGGGGGCGGCCAAGCGCCCGGCCGCCCGGTTCTTCTGCACCAGGGCCTTGAAGCTGCTGCTGGAGTGGTTCGCGGTGTGCATGGGTGGAATCCTTCGTGTTGTCGATGGCCAGCCGGGGGCCGGGCCGTTTGCCCGTCATTCCGTGAACGACGCGCTCCAGCTGCCTGCTAATCAGCAGCTCGATCACTGCCGTGGTGCTGGGCAGCTGGTAGTGCTGGCGCAGCAGCTCCAGGCGGCTTTCCAGCGGGGCGGAAATCTCCACCCGGTTGTTTTCCGTTTGCATCGGGCATGGCCTTGCGCTCTTCAGCGGCTTGCCTGGGCGGGCTGGGGTTGCGCCACTTGCAGGCCCAGCTCCTGCAGCGCATTTTCTGCGGCCTGCATCGCCATGTTCTCGATCAGCGTGGCTCTCTGCATGCCCAGGCGGTCTGCCAGCACCGTCAGCAGCTGCTGGTCCGCCTTCTTGAACCGCACGGTGTGGCGGAACCGGCGGGTGTGGTCTTCCTTGTTGTCGTAGGCCATATCAGTTCTCTGCTTATCGAATTGCATTGGGGGAGGGGCTTACATTTGCTGATTTCACTGGAGGCTCTGAATGCCGCCCAGCCATTTCGTGCATCACCCTATCGAGGCGCTTGACCCTAATGCCCCCGTCACGGTCGGCATGCTGCGTGACTCCATCGAAGATGCTGCGCAGACCATCGGCTTTGTGCTCGGCGCAGCTCTCAAAGAGGCGGGATTGAGTCTTAGCCAGCGCGCTCGCATTACGCTGCAGCTGCAAACGCTTGCGGAGAAGGGCCCGATCTATGGCCCTGCGTTCGACGCCCTTGTGGGTGCCGTTTTCGGTATCAATGCGCATCTTCAGGATGCGCCCGATAGCCTTGGCAAGCGGTAATAGCAGTTTCATTTTTGGCTTCCTGCTACTGGCCGGAACAGCACCTCTCCCGAAAACTCCCCCAGCCCAGGCGCCAGCTCCAACGCCTGCGCCTCGCTGAACTCCACGGGCTGGCGGTTGCCGCTGAACACCAGCTGCCCCGTGGCAGCGTCGGCAATGCTCAGGAAAGTCCACAGCGGGCGCTCTGCGGTGCCCACGTTCTGCGCCAGCACGTAGCGCGGGCCGGCCGAGCCGCAAGCGCCTGCGCGGGCCGCCTGCTGCAGCTGCGCGCCCAGCCGTGCGCGGCGCTGGCCGAGCAGCTTTTGAGCACCCTGGGCGCGCTGCTGTGCGCGGCCCAGCTCACGATGGATTGCCATAGCCGAAAACCTCCTGCCCGCCGGGCGTGGCGGTGTGTACCATCGTGTTAGATGGCGTGTTTACCTGATGCGTCGCATTGTTACGCAGAAATCTGCTTATTGCAATACATGGAAGAAGAAATTCGCTCATTACTGGGCGCGCGGCTACGTGAAGAGAGGGAGTCTCTTGGGCTTTCGCAGACTGCTTTCGGCGCTTTGGCTGGGGTATCCCTGCGCACTGAACAGGACTGGGAGCGGGGTGTGTCCGCAGTGAAATCGGACTTCCTCTCTATTGCTGCCAAGCACGGGGTAGATGTGTCGTATGTGCTCACCGGAAAGCGCTCAGCTCCCACCTCGGTGGAGCCGGCACCCGCGCCCGCCAGCGAGGCCGATGCGATCCGCATCCCCATCTTGAGCGCCGTCGGCAGCATGGGCCCGGGCAATGACCTCATGCCCGATGACGTGATCCTTGGCGATGTGCCGGTGTCACGCCAGTGGCTCCACCGAAACCTGCCGCGCAGCCGCCCGGAGGCGCTGCGCATGGTCCACGCCTACGGCGACAGCATGGGTGAAACCCTGGCCTCCGGCGATTTCGCCATCGTGGACACCGATGCCAAGGTGGCCGACATTGATGGCGTCTATGTGCTGCAGGCCAACGGCCAACTATTCATCAAGCGCGTTACCCGCCGCATGGATGGGGCGCATGTCGTCAGCAGTGACAACCCCAGCGTGCGAACGGTGGACGTGCTCGACGGTTCGCAGCCGGTGCGGATTTGCGGGCGGGTTGTCTATGGGTGGAATGGCAGGCGGTTCTAGAAGGTACCCCGATGTCTATTTGTTTCGACTACCAGTCGCCGCAAGGCGAAAAGACCTTGCGGCGCCTCACCACATATGTCGAAGAGGGGCATTACATCACCGGCTTCGACATGGATTCAGGCCGCGTGCTGACGTTCCGCAAGGATCGAATCGTTCAGTACCACGAAGACAGCGCAGCCCTTCTAAAGCAGCCGGTGAGCCCGCGCCCGCCGCGCGTCGAGCGCAACACCCCGCCGGACCTGCGCCCGCAGATCGCGTTCACCGGCTTCGCCGCAGCGCTGCGCGCAGATCTGGAACGCCGCAGCGATGCCGGCGGCCTGCGCGTGGTGAAGGGTGTCACGCAGGGCTTGGTGTTTCTGTGTGCGGGGCCGAACGCAGGTCCCGCCAAGATGGCGAAGGCACGCTGCCAGGGCGTGTACGTGCTCAGCGAGTTGGACCTTGGTCCGCTGCTGGAGACTGGCGAATTGCCGGACTCTGCTCTTGACGCGATTGCGTGATCGCGACCACGCTGATCTTTCCTGCGTTCCTTTTGCTTTTTCGAGGTCCGACCCATGAACCGCCGAAACCTTTCTCTCGTCCGCAGCGCCTTAGGTGCCCTCGCAGTCACGCTGCCGTGCGCTGCGTTCGCCATGGCCAACCCTGCGTCGGTTTTCTGCTCAAAGATGGGTGGGCGTTCGGAAACCGCCAAGCTGTCCGATGGTTCGGAAATCGGCCTGTGCTTTTTGAGCGACAACCGGATCATTGAGGAGTGGACCTTCTTCCGCATGCATCACGGTCATGCGCTCGCCGGTGAGGGCGCAGTTCCCGGGGCTGCGGCTCCCAGCTCTCGCTGATTGTTGGACAGGCTGAACTAAGGCGACTTCGCCGTGGTAGATCCAGACTGTAAGGTTGCAGATATCTATGGCGTGTATGTTCTGCAAGCGAACGGCCAATTGTTCATCAAGCTGGGAGCGCGGCGCATGGACGGTGCGCACGTGGTAACCAGCGACAAACCGAATGTCCGCACCGTGGATGTGCTTGAAGGTTCGTGCCGGTGCGGATTTGTGGGCGGGTGGTGTATGGATGTAATGGCCGCAGGTTCTGATGTTTGGTGCCTAGAAGCAATGGAGGGCGTAATGAGTCAAGTAGATGGTCAAGCAGCACAAGTAGAGGCAGCGGTGGCGGTGGCAGCAGAAGAGGCAGAAAAAAACTTAATTAAAGTCAAACCTGCTAAACGCTTCTTTGTGGAAATGCTAACGCGAGATATTGATCTGGAAGGCGCGATACTCGATTTACTTGACAACTGCATTGATGGTGCCCTTCGTACGAACAAAACAAATCCTCCTGATAATTTTGACCCAGCTCTGCCGTATAGGGGGTATTGGGCAAAAATCACTTTGCCGCCTGATAAATTTGTAATCCACGACAATTGCGGAGGCATTGATAAAGATACTGCCAGAAATTCCGCATTCAAGTTCGGGCGGGAGGATGCAATGCGTGACGAAGGAGTCGCGACCGTAGGTTTGTACGGAATCGGGATGAAACGTGCAATTTTTAAGCTTGGCGGTTCTGCTGTTGTGAAAACAAGGCACCAAGAAAATGAATATCACGTAGCATTTACTAATGATTGGATCAATGATCCGGATGTATGGGACTTGAAGCTTGAAGAGCCTGCCGCGGCAGATCTTGAGTGCGACGGTACTTGGCTGGAGATTGGTGATCTCAAGCCAAATATAAAAATAGAATTTGATCCTGAAAAGAATTCATATGAAAATCGCCTGATCAAAGCGATTCATGATACATATAGTTTTTTGATTAAAAAAGGCTTTAGTGTCAAGGTAAATGAAAAAGATATTGCTCTTAAGCTAAATACGCTTGTGGTGACGGATGGTGATTTCTCTGAGAGTGGCATTGCCCCATATGTGTACAACGTGAGTCATCAGGGCGTTGACGTACGGCTGGTCATGGGTATGTACTCCAAGCTGCCTGACTTTACAGAGGACGAGGTAGTTGACGATGAGGCCCCCTACGGGGCCGAGGAAGCCAGCTTTCTAGAGCGCTCCAAACATAACGCCGGATGGACCGTGATTTGCAATGATCGAGTGATACTTGCGAACGACACAACGGAGAAAACTGGCTGGGCTCTCGCCCCGCATACTCCTAATTTTCATACCCAATATGCCGCTATCGGTGGGTACGTTATCTTCACCTCACACGATCCAAAAAATCTCCCACTAACTACTACAAAGCGTGAAATTGACCAGGGATCCGTCCTTTATATGCATATAAAGGAGGAGATGAAGAGCGCGATTAAAACTATGGTTGGTTTTACGAACAAGTGGAAATCACCTTCGTCGGCTCGGGATGAGATGCAGGAGAATGTGAGAAGTGTGGATGTGTTGAGTGTTGCCGCCCTCATTCCTGACGTGAAATTTAAGGAAGTAAACTCGTCAATTGGCGGAAAGAGATTTAAGCCAACCCTTCCCGCTCCGCCAAAAAACCACGAGCCAAAGAAGATTCGGGTCTCTTTTTCAAAAACCAAAGCGGAAAATTGCTTCTGTTAAAGAATACCTTTTTGGCGAAGAGGATAAGACGCCGAATGAGGTGGGGGAGCAGTGTTTCGACATTTGTTTGTCTAAGGCGAAGTGATCGATATGAGTGGCGGAAGTTCTCCATATCACCTTCGGCTTAACAAGTCTATTGAGAGAAATCTGTTTGTCGATCTATTGAAAATCGTAGGTCGGCACACTAATATTTCCGACTACTGGTATGTAGGATTTGCGGGTCCTTTTTCGGAGGACTTCAAAACCATACATGGTGCGCTCAGAATTACAAAAATGAAGAGCGTCGAAATCGATGAAAACGTTTATAAAAGGGCAAATATTTAATTATTCGCCTAGTTTCATTACGTACATGCACAAGAATTTTGCTGAATTCTTGAGGGGCGATTTTTATCAGTCAGATCGCGGAAAAAGTAACGCAATCACGTGGCTGGATTACGCGGCAGCGCATGAAACTCGCGCTCAGTTGACGGAATTTCAAGGATTGGTCGCATCTGCAATTCCATTGGATGTTATAAAGATTACCCTCAATGCCAACGTGGCATGTGTTAAGGGTAATACCGCTGCGGATAAGCTGCAGTGTTTTAAACACCGATTGGGGGCGCTATGCCCTGCGGATATTTCGGAGGAATCCTTGCTGCAGAAGAACTATCCGGATACATTAATGCGGTGCATTAAGCTTTCTTTGGATGGCCTATCAAGCAAGCGAAATAACTATTTCCATCCTCTCGCATCATTTATATACCAAGATACGAATAATTTGATGTTGACAGTAACCGGGATAGTTTTGGGAAAATAGCGATGCTTCGACTATTTCGGAGTTTGAAAAAGTGTCTCGAGTGAACCATTGGAAATTCTCCAATACCACTTGGAGAAATCCCCGCAGAATTAGAGTGCCATCGTTATCTATCAAAGAGCGCATAGAGTTGGACTCTAAGCTTCCCTGTGATGGTGATGACCGTGGAACCATCTTAATGTCCGCCTTGAATTTTCATCCCGAAGAGGAGAGCAGAACGGGAATTCTGGCGCTTGAGAATTATGCGGATTACTATCGCGCCTACAGCCTATTTACTAAGGTGGTCGTTTAATACCTTAAATACCTTCTCAAGGACTGCCTCGGCCACGATTGGCGACACACTGTTGCCGATTTGGCGGGAAGCTATGCCATTTTGTAGGATGTAGGGCGAACCAGTCGGGGAAGCCTTGCAGTCGGGCAGCTTCTCGCGGGGTGATAACGCGCGGAGCGGTGGGATGGATTGGGCGCACAGCCTGGTAGCTGCCTTTATCTGACCCGGTCCCAGCGCGAAGCGTGGGGCAAAAGCCGTTTGCATCTAGTCGTGCCGACCGCGAAATGGGGTCGCGCTTTCCCGGTTGCAGCGCGGCAATAGCGGTCACGAACTTCGGGTGCGTGAACCGTACCCATGTTGCCATTCACCAGATTGCCGTTGTTGTAGTTCTCAATAGCGATGGGGTCGCCCACCTTCTCGGGTATCAGCCCCTGCATTCTGGTAGCGTAGTTGTGAGGTCGGCAGAATGCCGACCTTTCGTATGCCTTGTTCCTCGGTCTGCAAGTCTCCTTAACTACCTTCGGCAGTCCTTCCAATGCTGCACTTACAGTGACTTTGGGCAGCTGTGGTTTCTCGGCAATTGAAGCACGCGCGGATACAGGATCTGAGCAGATATCCCTGCGCAGTCCAATAAAAAAGAGGCGTGTTCTAGAGGTAGGAGCGCCGTAGTCGGATGCTTTGACCTCCAATAGGTTCCAGGCGGTGGTATTCCGCATCAACATATTCAAATGCCTGGTCAAGCATTACCTTATTCTTCTCGTCCTGAATTCCGGGGGACGTTTTCGGCCAAATAGAACAACGGTTTTGCTTCGGACACGATTCGCATGAAATGTGCCGAACAGCTGATTTCGAATATCCTTCGGGTCTCTACGCCCGATAGCACTAAATCCCTGGCAAGGCGGGCCACCAATCACACCCCACCAACTCGCCCTCCTGAATGTTGGCCTTCTCCAAAATTTGAGCAGCAGTGAGCGTAGAATATCCGTGGCGATGTGGCATGTCGCGGGAAAGTTACGTTGGTGGGTTTCGTTCGCATGCTTATCAATTTCCACGGCCGCAGCAAGCGTGAAGCCTGCCCTTGCCGCCCCTAGCGACAATCCCCCCGCCCCCGCATACAAGTCAATTACCTTATTGTTAGAAGTCATAGCACACTTTTTAAGATGCGGGACTCTAGCAGTTTGCGCGGTTTTTGTCGATCGACAGGCGCACAAAACCCGTGATATAGCCAGACCTTTTCGTCACTTGAAAACTGCAGGCTCGCTGTATCCACGCGCCGAGCTTGCCTGTCCGTGACCGCCGCGCGCAGCAGGTTGCTCACCCGTGTCTGCCAGCCGTCGCCGGTGCTCTTCACCTTCTCCAGCACGTTGGCCGCCAGGCGCATGGTCACCGGCACCTTGGGGGCGGCCAGCTTGGATCGGCCGCGGCCACGCGCCTGCATGCGTGCCACGTCCGCCGAGGTGATCTCCATGGCGTCGCTGTCGAGCCGCGATGCCGGCCACAATGGCGGCATCTTCCGCTGCGGTGGGCATTGCCAGGCCGAGCTTCAGAGATCGCCTTTGCTGTGAGGTCGTTCATCCGGAGTGGCTCCGCCCCATGCGGGACAGGTCGATCTCTACCAGCATCCAGTAGCCGCCGCGGTATTCCTTGGAGTCGGCGTGCACGTCGGGCGTGCTGGGCTCGGGAACGGGCTCATCGTCGGCGCCGTATGCGCCTCCACAGCCTCTTGCGCGGCGCGGGGAAGGTCTCGGGCTTCGTCGGCCGCAGCGAAGCAGCCGGGAAGGTCGGGGAACGTGGCGCCGTAGGCGCTACCCGCGCCCTTGCGCACGTAGATGGGGTACAGCACGGGTAGTAGTGGCTTTATGCGGCCAGCTTGCCGCCCTGCATTGCCTCGCGCAGCACGGCGTTCACCTTGGTTTGCCAGCCACGGCCCCCGGCCTTGAGTGCCGCCAGCACGTCGGGGTCCAGGCGAATGGTGGTGGCCACCTTGGCATCGGCCTTCACTGTGCCGGCCGGGCGCCCGCGCTTGCGCGCCGCGAGCTGCTCGGGCGTATGCACGGCGGCGAACTGGCCCGCCTTCGCTTCCTTGAGAGACTTGCGCAGGCCCGGCACCTTCTGGCCCGCGTCGGCCTCGATGGCCTTGGCGATGGCCTCCATGTCTTGCGCTTGCCATTCCTTGAGGGACTTCATTTCATCTTCCTTTCGATCTCGTGGGCCGGCATGTTTTCCTTCTCGCCCTTGGTATAGACCGCCAGCAGTAGCAGGAATTCGTCGGCTGTGAAGTTCACGTAGATCACCCGGGCGCCGCCCCGCTTGCCTTTGCCTTGCACGGTCCAGCGCACCTTGCGGGCGCCTTCCGCGCCGGGGATCACGTCACCGGCTTCAGGGTTGGCGGCGATCCAGTCGATGAAGGCGTGGCGCTCTTCCTGGCTCCACACCTTGGCGGCTTGCTTCTGGAACGTCGGGGTTTCGATGACGGTGAACATTGAATTAATTGTACATACATACAATTGGTCGGCGCCACTTTTTTTGTATGTATATTTAATTCATGGGTCGGCCGGCCTGCGGGTCAGCCGCCGTCCGGCTGCGCCTCATCCCCACCTTCAACCCCCTCGGCCTGCATCGTCTCCAGCGTGATGTGCGAGGTGTAGCCGCCGCCCTCCAGCGTGTGGCGCACGGCGGTAATCATCCAGGGCGTGGCGTCGATTTGCGGCTTGTAGCCGGCCACGGCGGCCGGGCGTTGGGGCGTCAGGTCGGCCCGGCCGTAGGCCAGGGTGATCTCGAAGCTGTAGATCCCGCGCTGCACGCGCAGCCACTCGGCCCGTGCGGCGGCCATGGCGTCGGCCTGGCTGGCGAAGGTGGCGCGCAGGGTCTTGGCCCGGCCGCTGATGCCGGCCACCACGCTCTTGCGGGCGCCGGCCTTGGTGCTGGTGTAGTAGGCCTTCACGCCGCTGTAGGCCTCGCGGTCGCTGCGGCTGTAGCGGTGGCTGTCGCCGTCCATGCGGGTGATGAGCACCGGGGGCAGTTCCTTGCCGCTGGGTGTGCGGGCGTTGCGCTTCTGGCTGAACAGGATGCAGCCGGCCTTGATGGTGGCGATGCAGTCGAATTGCCGGGCCCCAGCCGGCGCAGGAATGACGCGTCCGATTCCTGCGCCTGGTCGGCGTGCTTCACGGCGCGCTTGGCGATAGTGGCATCCACCTGGGCTTTCAGCTTGTTCTGCGTGGCGATGCTGCGCACGATGGCGCCCACGGTGGTGGCGTGCCAGCTGCGGTCCTTCAGCATGCGCAGTTCGTCCAGCAGGTCGGCGGCGCGGGCGCGCAGGGTGATGGTGTCGGGCGCACCGCTGTATTCCACGGCCTGAATCGTGTAGCTGCCTTTGTCCACCAGCCCGATGGGCTGGCCCGCGCCGCTGCCGTCGCGCGTGCCGGTGGCGGTTTCCCAGCCGATGGCGACGGTGAGCGGGTCGCCGGTTTCGGGCAGGGCCACGGCGCCGTCGTGGTCGCTGATGACCACCTCCACCTCGTCGGCCGCGTTTCTCGCGGCTGTCGCTGATGGCAAGCCGCACCAGCCGGGGCGCGATGCGCGCGGAAATGTCCTGGCCCTTGACGGTGACGCGCCAGACGGGCCGCATGTGGACGCCCGGCGGCGCGGGCCGGGCGGCCGCGCACCTGGGGCGCGGGCAGGGTGGCGGCGATGGCCTGCACGTCGTTGGTCACAGGCTCATCCCCCGCGCGCTGGCGACGGCGCCCAGGTCGCCCATCTCTGGCGCAGGGGCGGCTTCTTCTACGCCCTGGTCCACGCGGCGCAGGGTGATGCTGAAAATCGGTCTTGCGCGGCATGCCGTCGGCGAAGAAGAGGCCCTTGGTCTCCTGCATGTCGGTGATGACGTAGGCGCCGTAGTTGCGGCCCGTGCCTTCCACCAGCGCCCAGGCCAGGCCCTGATCGGCCATGGCGCGCAGGGTGTCGAGGCTGTCGAGCTTGCCGAACTCCGGCACCACGTTGCCGGTGATGGTGATCGTGTCCTCGCCCGGCCCCAGGAACTGCGAGGCATCGCGCCCGCCCACGATGGCCTGCGTGGGGTGCTTCCAAGAGCTGCGGGCGCTGCAGCTCTTGGATAGGCCAGCGTGTCGATGGCGAAAACAAAAAGGCCCAGGGCCAGCATCATGGTGGGGTTCCTCTGTCAGTTGGTGATGTCGTAGAAGCCGCCGCCAGCACGGGCGCGCTTGTCGGCCTCGATGCGCTCCATCTGCTGCTTGACCATGCCGGCAAGGGCCTGCATGTCCATGCCCGGCGCGGCGTGGATGTGGATCTCGATGCGGTCACCAGCGGCCGGCGCAGCGGGCGGCGCTGCAGCCGGGCGGGGCGCCTGCGGCGCCATCAGCGGCGGCCGGCGGTCAATGGGCGCCAGCGGCTGCACCTGGGCCAGGGAGGGCGGGGCGCCATCCGCCGCGCTGGCGGGCGAGGGCATGGCCTGGGGCACGGCCAGCTCCAGGCGCTGGCACAAGGTCGGGCACCTGGGGCGATGTGCCGGCGACGATGCGCTGCACGATGTCCGGCATCTGCGGCGGCCGGCCTGAAACGATGCGCTGCACGATGTCTGGCAAGGCTGGCAAGCACTGGTGGGGCGATGGCGGGCGCCGGAAGTGCCGGGGCGGGGAGCAGCCGGGCGGTGTGTTGGCCTGCAGGCTGCGCAGGTGCTGCAGGCGCCGGTGTCGCGACCGGCTGCGGCAGGGCTGGGGGCGCCATGACCTGGGGGCGCGCCGTCAGCTGTAGCAGCTGCGGTGCCAGCGGTGCGGGCGCGGCAAGGGCCACCCGCTGCACCAGCTCGGGCAGCGCGGGAGGCGCGGCCAGGGCGGGTGCCGGCAGTGCCACGGCTGCAGCGGCGGCCATGGCGCCGGCCGCGCTGCGCACCATGCGCTGGGTGCCCTCGATGCCCAGCGCTGCGCCTTCGCCCACGTTGATGCCGGCGGCCAGGAATACGCGGCTGGGCGAGTGGATGCCGAGCCTTTCCTTGAACCAGCCGATGGCCGAATCCGCTGCCGTGCCGATGGCGTCGCGCACCATGCCCACCGTGCTGGCGATGCCGTTCGCCAGGCCCTGAACGATGTTCCGCCCGAACTCGGTGAAGCGCTGCGGCAGCTCCAGCCCGAAGTAGCCCATCACCCCCGCGAAGGCTTGGTAGAAGAGCCCCAGCGGGGACCAGTTCACGATGGCCGCGCCGATGGCGGCAAGCACCGCAGGGAACGAGCCGCCCAGCTGCTGCCACACGCTGCGGGCCGTTGCCAGCAGGCCCAGCCATACGGCCTCGATCGCGCCGGCCACGGCCTGCCACGCGCTGGCGGCCATGCGCGCACCGCCTGCCATGCGGCGGCCAGGGTGGCAGCGATGGCGTGCCACGCACTGGCCGCGCCGGCCTGCACGCGCTGCCACAAGCCGCGAAGAACGCGCTGATGGCGCCCCAATGCCGATAGATCAGATAGGCCGCCACCGCGATGGCGGCCACGGCCGCCACGATGGGATTCGCCACCAGCAGCCGCAGCAGCCCGGCCGCAGCCGCGCCTACGAACCGCAGCGCGGGCGCCCAGGCCGCGCAGCACCAGCGCCAACACGCCGCCTTGCACGCCTATGGCGGCCAGCGCGAAGCGCACCATCAGCAGCGGCGCCAGCACGCCGGCCAGGCCCATCATCAGCCCGCCGATGCCCACGTAGAGCACGGCCACGGCGGCGGCGGCCTTGGTGAGCCAGGCCACCAGCTGCGGGTTGGCCTTGACCGAGGCGCCCCACGGACGCGGCGGCTTCGGCCAGCAGATCACGAGCTTCTTGGCGTCGGGCGCCACGGTTTTCGCCGATGGCGGCCAGCACGTTGGTCCAGGTGCCCTGGGCGGCCTCCACCGCGTTGGTGATGGTGCCGAGCTGCAGATCCACGCGCTTGCGCAGATCGGCCTGGGCTTGCATCTTGCCGACGGACTTCCTTGTAGCCGTCGATGCCTTTGCTCAGGAAGACGTTCAATACGTCCAGCGTTTCGGCGTCGTCGCCGAACAGTTCCTTGATGACGCTGGTGCGCTTCTGGGTGCTGAGTTTCTCCAGCTGCTTGAGCTGGGCGAACATCTTTTCCACGCCTCCGAACTCGCCCTTCCCATCGGTGAAGTCGAGGGTGAAGCCGGCCTTGTTCTTCTTCAGCAGCGCGTTGGCCTTGCCGGCTTTCTTTTCATCGAAGCCGGCCTGCACCACCTTGCGGATGGCGTTGCCCGCCTGTTCCCCAGGCATGCCTTTCTGGTCCATCATGACCAGCATGGGCGCAGGATCTTCGCTGCCTCCAGGCCCTCTTTCTTCATCATGGACATGGCGGGCGAGAGCTTGCCGAAGCCCTGCAGCATGTTGGTGCTGTCCACGCCCAGGTAATAGGTGCGCTGGATCATGTCCATCAGCCCGAGCATGTCTTTCTCGGTGGTGCTGGTGGCGTCCTGCATCTTGGCGGCGAACTCGGCCGCCTCGGTGACGGGCATGCGAAGCTGCACGCCCAGCAGCGCGGCGGCTTCGCCCGTGCCGCCCAGGATGCTCTTCGCGCTCAGGCCCTGGCGCTTGAGCACCGTCATCATTTCCGTGAACTCGGCCGTGGTGCCGGGCAGGCGGTCGCCCAGGCGCTGGGCGAGCGCGTCGATTTTTCTCGAAGTCCGCAGCCACGCTGCCGTCCGACTCCATCATGCTGGCCTTCAGCTGGGTCGTGGCGTTCTCTTGCTCGGCATAGGCGCCCATGCTGGCGGCCACGGGCCGGGCCACGGCGGCGCCCGTGACCACGCCGGCCACGCCTGCTCCAGCCATGGCGGCGGTGCCGGCCATGCGCTTGCCGTGCGCCTCTTTCAGCGCGGGCCATCTTGTGGTGCTGGTCGCCCTGGGCCTTGAGCGCTGCGGTCTGGCGCGTGATGGATTGCGCGGTGGCGTCGATGCGCTGGCGCAGCTCGCGTTCATGGTCGCCCAGCGTGCGGGTACTGATGCCGGCGGCCTGCAGCTTGTCGCGCAGCTGCTGGGCCCTTGGCGGCCAGCTGCTGGTGCTGGTCGCCCAGGGCGGCGGCTTCGCGCTGGGCCTTGCTGAATTCGCGCTGCATGGCGCGGGTGGGCGATTCGGTGGCGGCCAACTGGCGGGCCAGCGTGGCGGCCTTGGCGGCGGGCGGCCTCCATGTCGGTGGCGGTGCCCGCGCAGCGCCTGGCGCATCTTGCGGAATTTCGCCCACGTCATCCTGCGCGCGCTCCAGCGCCCTTGAGGGTGTCGCGTGTCTGGCGCAGGCCCTGCGCGGTGGCCTTGGCCTGTCGGTCGATGCCGCGCAGCGGGGCCAGGGCCTTGTCCACCATGGACATGACGACTTGGAGTTTCAGGGATGCGGCCATGGTGGGGCAGGGGGGCTATTTCTGAGGGTGGTATCGCTGGCGCGCACGTTCGCGCCACTAGCGCCACTCGGCAAGCTCGGCCAGCGTCATCGGGTCCATGTCCGCCGGCCGCCAGTGAAAGACCATGGCCACGTCGGCCATGGCGTCTTCTACGCAGTCGCAAATTCCTCGCGGATGCTCTTGCGCATAAAAAAACCGACCACCTGCGTGCCCAGTTCGGTGAGGTCGGCCGGGTCCAGGCCGGCGACTTCGGCCGGGGTGAGCGTGGGCGCGCTGATGCGGGGCAGAACGGCCTGCAGCGCGCCCACGTCCAGCTGCAGCAGCTCGGTCAGCTTGATGCCGCGCAGCTCGCCGGCCATGGGCTTTCGCAGCTGCACATGGGTGATGGTCTGGGCGCCGCGCTGGATCGGGAAGTCCAGCGGCGTGCCGGCGGGCGCGGCGTGCTCTTCGGCGGTGGCGTGGCGGGTGGTGGTGTCGGTGGTGGTCATGGTCTGTCCTGAAGCGGGAAATGAAGGAGGGGAGGGGCCAGCGCGCGCGGCGCGCTGGGGTGGCTGGTTACTGCCGATGGCGCGGCGGATCTCGCCGAGCACGTCGGCGCCGTCCACCTTGAAGACGAGGCCGGGCATGTCGATTTCGATCACCTCGGCGCCGTCGATGGTCAGCTTGTAGTAGGCTGACGGCAATGGAGTGGGTGTGCTCGGTGTCGGCGCCGGCCTTGGCGTCGCCCGCGTCGATTTCCTTCACGCGGCCATAGACCAGCACCTCGCAGGCTTTCACGCTGCCGTCGGCGTCGTCTTGGTAGGCGCCTGCGAAGCGCCACTGGTTGGACTTGTGCGTGGTGGCGCCGAAGGCGCGGAACGCATCCACCAGCAGGCCGCCGGCCTTGAAGCTCATTTCCAGCTTCTCCAGGCCGAAGTCCACTTCGACGGGGCCATGCATGCCGCCTCCGCGCCACTCTTCCACCTTGCGGGTGAGCTTGGGCAGCGTCACGCTGTCGATGAGGCCCTTCCAGATGTTGCCGTCGCCGAAGAGGTTGAAGTTCTTGAGTTTGTTGGGCATGCCCATGGTGTTGTGCTCCTACGTGCGTTGATGGGGGCGCGGCGCATCAGCTGGCCGCGATGGCCTGGGCGAACTCGGCCAGATAGGTGTCGGTGATCGACTGGTTGAAGATCAGGTTTTCCAGCGGCGGCACGGGCGTGTAGTCGTAGCTGATTTGCAGGCGGCCAGCGGCGAGGTCTTCCTCGGCGTTCAGGTCGGGTCGAAGTACGCGTTGGCGCCGATCAGGTAGCCGCCGTTCACCAGATCGCGGAACCGGCTGTGATGTAGCCCAGCATGTCGCGCACCAGCGAGGGGTGCATGGGCTTGTCGATAAACGTGAAATGCGCCCTCGGCGATGGTGTCGGCCAGTACCTGGGCGGTGCGGGTGTAGGGTTCGAATGCGAACTTGCCGCCCTGGGCCTCGCAGGTGCGCGAGCCCCAGAAGCGGTAGCCGTCGCGGCGGATCAGCGTGGTCACTTCCTTGGCGTTCAGGTAGCCGGCATCGCTGGCGGGGCTCTGCAGGTCGAAGAACACGTCGCGGCTGATGCCCTGCACGCCGTTCACCACGGCGTTGGAGATCGAACTTGTGCCAGCCGATTTCCTGGTCGAGCTTGGCGCGCAGGCCCAGGGGCGTAGGCCACGGCGGGCACTTCCACGGCATCGCCGGCCGCGCCGTCCCATGCAGGAAGTTGGGCCACACGACCATCACTTCGCGCTGGCCGAATTCGCCGCGGTAGGCCACGGCCTCTTCCTTCTTGGCCGCGTAGCCGCCGGTGGCGGCGCGGGCCGACACGTAGGCGAAGGCGCGCAGCTGCTGCGCCACGCTCGCCAGCTCGCCCGCCACGGCCTTGGTGTCCAGGCCTGGCGCGCCGATGATGCGCGGCTTCACGCCCAGCTGGCCTTCGGCCGCCAGCAGGGCCTGCAGGCCGGTGCGCTGGCCGGCGGCGGTGGTGGTGCCGATCACGTTGGAGGTGGTTTCCGCCGTGTTGGCGCCTTCGGCCACGCGCACGGCCACCACCATGGCCCGCGCCTGCTTGCTGATGGCCGCGAGCGCGCCGGCCAGCGTGCCGCCCGCGCCGGCCTTGCCCACGCTGCCGGCCGGGTGGTGAGCAGCACGGGCACGTTAGGGGGAAGGCTTCGGGGTCGGCATTGGGCGCGGTGGCCACCAGCCCGATCACGGCGGTGGACACCACGCGGATGGCCGCGCCCGTGCTGTTCTTTTCCGATGATGCGGACGCCGTGGTGGTATTCGGTGCTCATGGGGTTTCCTTCTGGGTTTCGGTTTCGGTGGTGGTTGGGGTGCTGGTGGCGATGGCGGCCTCTGCCGTGGGGTCGGGCCAGCCTTGGGTGGTGTCGTAGGCGTGCGCGGCGTCCAGGCTCTGCAGCGCGGCGATGGCTTCGGCGTGGGCGCGCTCGGCGCTGTAGCAGCGTGCACATGGCGGGCGACGGCGCCGGCCACGGCGCGCACCTGGGCCACCGTGAGCGTGGCCCAGGCGTCCCGCGCCCTTGAAGTCCACGGCATCCACCTGGGCGAGTCGGGCATTCGCCACCACGCTGGTGATGCGGTTCTGGTCCCCGATGCCGGTCGCTACGCGCAGGCCGGCCACGGTGATGCCGCCGGTTTCCACGCCCCAGCCTTGGCGGCCACGTCCTGCAGCAGCCGGGCCTGCAGGGCCGCCAGCGTGTCCTTCGGCCGGCGCCTGGGGCGCTGCGGCTTCGGGTGCCTGCAGCGTGCCGCGCGCCTGTTCCAGGCTCCAGCCCGGCGGCACGCGGATGGCTGGCCCGTGTCCAGGCTGTACACGGTGGCGCGACTGTAGTCGGGCAGGTATTTCCACGGGTCGGCCGGGTCGCCTTCCGGCGCGTAGCGGGCGCATTCGTTCGGGCCCAGAGGGCGTGGCAAGGGCGCATCCACGGCGCCGCCGGGAACGATCCACGTCACCCCGTCGATGGGGCAGAGGTCGGCCACGGCCGGGCCGGTGAAGAGGCCCTGCGCGTTCAGCTGGGGGACTTCCTTGGTCTTCGGTTCGCTCATGGGGTGGGCTCGGTTCAATACTTGATGCAGAAGAGGTCGGCGGCGTTGATGGGCGCGATTCGTTGCCGCCGTCGTAGCCGATGTAGGCCCCGTGGGTGTGCGTGCCGCTGCCCTCGATCCAGATCGTGTGGCTGTGCGCGCCAGCGCCTTGCATGGTTCCGCTGGTGACCTGGGCTCCGTAGTTCGGGTCGCCGTTGTCGCCGACCTCGCCGGTGATGCCGTGGTCCCACTGGTAGGGGGCGGAACGTCATGTTGTGGACGTGGTCGCCCACGCCGGACGCGCTGGCGGCCGTGGCCGTGCCAGCCGTTTTCGTGGATGGTCGCGGCGTGGCCGTGCGCCGCGTTCTGCGAGCCTTGGAACGAGCCCAGCGCGCCGGCCGGGGTCGATGCCGCGCCCGTCATCCACGCCCCGCATGAACACGCCTCGGCGGTCGGGCAGGTTGAAGGTGGTCGAGCCGTCGCCTGCGCCGTGCGTGGTGCCGATGGCGGCGAAGAGCGCGGCGTAGGTGGTGCGCGACACGGCGGCGCCGTTGGCGCGCAGGTAGCCCACCGGGGCGTTGTGGCCGGCGTATTGGATGATGGTTCCGGGCGGCACCACGCCGCCGGTGCAGCCGGCGACGGTGAGGCCGTCGAAGCTGACCACTTCGCCGTGCGCTGTGGCTTCTCTTCCAGGGCGTCCAGTCCGCCGCGTTGAACTTGGAGCGCTGGAAAATGTTCGCCTCGGTGCGAGAAGTACTGCTGCGTGGTGATGGCTCCGCCCGCCCGCATCACCAGCAGCAGCCCCGAACTGATAGGCCCCTGCCGGGTAGTTGCTGCCGCCCCAGCCATCGCCGTTCACGGCGTAGGTGCCTGCGGTGAGGTAGGTGTTCCAGTCGGCGGTCTTGGTGTCGAGCTGGCCGCGTTCCAGAACCAGCGTGGCGGGCAGTTCGGTGAGGTTGCCGAAGCGCAGGCCTGGTGAGGCCGTAGCCAGAGCCCGTGAACGCCCCCGCGTCCACCTTGGAGAAGGTGCCCCGGCCGTCGTTTGCGATGCTTGCCACCACGTCGCCCGCGCCGTTGCAGAACTTCACCCCGTCGCCCCGGTAGTAGTTCACATAGATCGAGCGCGTGTCGCCAGCGTCTAGATGCAGCGATCGTTCGTGGTGAGCCACGGACGCTTCGTTGCTGCGGCCCTGCAAGCGAGGCGCCCCAAGCACCAGAACCTGTGTGCAGCACCCCGGCCCATTCCGGGTTCGGCCCGTGGCTGGTGCGCGAACCCACCTTGAGCGATGCGAAATCAGCGGCGCTGCCATGGGCGGCGGTCTTGGCCCA
>JARJFA010000033.1:0-69912 GCA_030345395.1 Prunus mongolica | reverse complement strand
TGGCTTCTCGCTCCACCTCTGCCAGCTTCGTCCCGAAAGCCGCGGACGCATCGGCTTGGTGTCGGATGACCCATTGGCCGATCCGCTGATCGAGGCGAATTACCTCAGCACGCCCGAAGACCGCCGCGTCCTGCGCGAGGCGGTGACGATCGGTCGCGACGTGGTGGCGCAGGTAGCGCTCGATCCTTATCGTGACGCCGAACTGGCACCTGGGCCGGACGTACGGGGCGACGCCGCGATCGACGCCTGGGTCCGCCGGACGGGCAGAGACGATCTATCACCCGATCGGCACCTGCAAGATGGGGGCGGAACGCGACCCGATGGCGGTGGTGGACGGCCAGCTACGGGTGCGCGGCATAGCAGGCCTGCGCGTGGTGGATGCGTCGGTGATGCCAAGCCTGGTCAGCGGCAACACCAACGCGCCGACGATCATGATCGCGGAGAAGGCGGCAGATATGATCCGGGGGCATCGCCAACACCCAATTGGCGGCCTGATCGCTTACCCAACTCCCCCGCCACCCCGCTTCCTTCCCGCGCGCATCGCTCACCCCCAACACCTCGTCACCCCGGACTCGTTCCGGGGTCCACTCCGCGGCGAGGGGGGACGGCAGGAGGCTCAAACGCGACCCACGCAGCCCCGTGGCCCCGAAACACGTTCGGGCCACCGGCACGTACCCCGCCCCCCTCCCTCGCGCATCACTTACCCCACACGCTCCGTCACCCAGGACTCGTTCCGGGGTCCACCCCGCGGCGAGGGGGACGGCAGGAGGCTCAAACCGCGGCCCCCGCAGCCCGGTGGACTCCGGAACAAGTCCGGAGTGACGACGGAGCGTGTGGGGCTCCCCTCCCCGCGCATCGCTTACCCCGCTCACCCCGTCACCCCGGACTTGTTCCGGGGTCCACTCCGCGGCGAGGGGGACGGCAGGAGGCTCAAACGCGACCCCCGCGGCCCGGTGGACTCCGGACAAGTCCGGAGTGACGAAACGTGTGGGGCTCCCCTCCCCGCGCATCGCTTGCCCAAACACCCCGTCACCCCGGACCCGTTCCGGGGGTCCACTCCGCGTCGAGGGGGGCTCCGGAACGCGTCGAGGGGGACGGCAGGAGTCTCAAACGCGACCCCCGCGGCCCGGCGGACTCCGGACCAAGTCCGGAGTGACGGAGCGTGTGGGGCTTTCCTTCCGCGCACGCCGCCACGCCAGCGACTGCCGGTTCAGCGCCGCCAGATCGGCCCGTCCGTCGACGACGTCGTGCCCCAACGCCACCGCCCGCGCCAGCAGCCCGCCATCGATACACCGATACGCCGGCCGACCTGCGACCGCGTCATACCATACCCCGCCGACGACCGCGTCGAGCAAAATCCGCTGGAAGCAATGATCCGCCCGCACCGGCCAGGAACGCGAACGCGCGAGACCCGGTAGGATCCCGCGCGTCAGCTCCAGCCATTCGGCCTCCAGATCGGCGCGGGAACGCTCTGCTCCCCCGCCGTCCGACATCAGATGTGGATCGGCTTGCCCGTCACCGCCATCGCCGCTTCCTTGATCGCCTCGGAATGCGTGGGGTGGGCGTGGCACGTGTAGGCGATGTCCTCGCTGGTCGCGCCGAACTCCATGGCCTGCGCTGCCTGCGCGATCATCGTGCCGGCGACGCTGGCGATCGCCCAGACACCGACGACGCGATCGGTCTTGGCATCGGCGATGATCTTCACGAAGCCGTCCGGCTCGTGATTGGTCTTGGCGCGGCTGTTCGCCATCATCGGGAACTTGCCGACCTTAATCTCGCCCTTGGCCTTCGCCGCCTCTTCGGTCAGCCCGACGCCGGCGAATTCGGGCATCGTGTAGACGACGCTCGGGATCACGTCGTGGTTCACGATGCCGGTCAGGCCGGCGATGTTTTCCGCAACCGCAATGCCCTCATCCTCGGCCTTGTGCGCGAGCATCAGGCCGGGTGCGACGTCGCCGATCGCCCAGATACCGGCTACGCTGGTCGCGAAGTCGTGGTCGATCTCCACCTGCCCACGCGCGTTGACCGACAGGCCCGCGGCTTCGAGGTTCAGGCCATCGGTGTTCGGCTTACGACCGATCGCCAGCAGCACGGCATCGGCAGTGATCGTCTCGGCCGCGCCACCCGCGGCGGGCTCGACGGTCAGGGTTGCGGTGTCGCCCGCCACGGTGACGCCCGTCACCTTCGTGGACAGCTTGAACTCCATGCCCTGCTTCTTGAAGATCTTCTGCGCTTCCTTGCGCACGTCGCCATCGAAGCCCGGCAGGATCTGATCGAGATATTCGACCACCGTCACCTTCGCACCCAGGCGGCGCCACACGCTGCCCAGCTCCAGGCCGATCACGCCGCCGCCGATGACGACCATATGCTCGGGCACCTTGGGCAGCTCTAGCGCGCCGGTGCTGTCGACGACGACCTTCTGGTCGACCGTCACGCCCGGCAGCGGCGTGACCGACGATCCCGTCGCGATCACGATGTTCTTGGCCCGCACCGTCTGGCCCGCGACCTCGACGCTGTCCTTGCCGGTGAAGCGCGCATGGCCCTTCAGCCACGTCACCTTGTTTTTCTTGAACAGATATTCGATGCCGCCGGTTAGCTGCTTCACCGCGTCGCGGCGCTGGCCGTGCATCGCGTCTAGGTCCAACTCGGGCGTCACCTTGATGCCCATCTTGGCCATCGCGCCATTGGCCGCCGCATCGAAATATTCCGACGCGTGCAGCATCGCCTTCGACGGAATGCAGCCGACGTTCAGGCAGGTTCCGCCCAGCGTCTCGCGCGCCTCGGCGCATGCGGTCTTCAGCCCCAGCTGCGCCGCGCGGATCGCCGCGACATAGCCGCCGGGGCCGGCACCGATCACGAGGACGTCATAGTCGTAGTCTGCCATCATTTCCTCCAACCGTCATGCCAGCGAACGCTGTCATCTCGTGCGGCAGGAAGCGATGCTCCCCGCGAAAGACCCCGACCTTCCGCCGGGGTGACGTGTCTATATAGATACTTACAGGTCGATCAGAATGCGCGTCGGATCCTCGATCGCATTCTTCAGCGCGACGAGGAAGGTCACCGCCTCGCGGCCGTCGATCAGACGGTGGTCATACGACAGCGCCAGATACATCATCGGGCGCACCACGACCTGGCCCGTTCACCACGACCGGGCGATCCTCGATCCGGTGAAGGCCCAGCACCGCCGACTGGGGCGGGTTGATGATCGGGGTCGACATCAGCGAGCCGAACACGCCGCCGTTCGAGATGGTGAAGGTGCCGCCCTTCATCTCGTCCATCTTCAGCGTGCCGTCCTTGGCGCGACGGCCGAAGTCGCCGATCGTCTTCTCGATGCCTGCGACCGACAGATCCTGCGCATCGCGGATGACCGGCACGACGAGGCCGTTCGGCGCCGAGACGGCGACCGAGATGTCGGCATAGTCGTGATAGACGATCTCATCGCCCTCGATCGAGGCGTTGACCGAAGGGATATCCTTCAGCGCCATCGTCGCGGCCTTCACGAAGAAGCCCATGAAGCCCAGGCGCACGCCGTGCTTCTTTTCGAACAGATCCTTGTACTTCGCACGCGCCTCGATCACCGCGGTCATGTCGACGTCGTTGAACGTCGTCAGCATTGCGGCGGTGTTCTGCGCTTCCTTCAAACGCTTGGCGATCGTCTGGCGCAGGCGCGTCATCTTGACGCGCTCTTCCTTGCGACCACCCGCGGGGGCAGCAGCCGGAGCGGCAGCAGCGGGCGCCTGCGCGGTCGCGGCCGGCTTCGCAGCGGCGGCAGCGGCCACGTCTTCCTTGGTGATGCGACCGTCCTTGCCCGTGCCGGTGATCGACGCGGGGGTCGAGGCCGTATTCCAGCACGGCGCGACGGACCGACGGCGACAGCGCCGCCGGCGAGTCGCTCGATGCCTCAGGCGCCGCAGCCGGTGCCGCAGCGGCCGGAGCAGGCGCAGCCGGGGTGACCGCCGGAGCCGGCGCAGCGGCAGGCGCCGCCGCCGCACCACCGCCCGCCTCGATCGTCGCGAGCATCGCGCCGACCTGCACGGTATCGCCGACCTGCACGGCATGCTGACCCATCACGCCTGCGACCGGCGAGGGCACTTCCACCGACACCTTGTCGGTCTCAAGGCTCGCGATCGGCTCGTCGGCCTTCACGGGGTCGCCGGGCTGCTTCAGCCATTCGCCGACGGTGGCTTCGGTGATCGATTCGCCCAGAACGGGAACGGTGACTTCGGTTGCCATCTCTTGCATCCTTCTCCCCGGGGAGGGGGTCTTCAACGGGGAAAGTGGTTAGCTGCTCGGGGACTGGGTCGGCCGGGCGGTGGTGGTGGAGCCCTCGCTGCGGGTCCGGCGGATTTCCTCGCGCACGTTATGGCCGAGCGCATCGGCGACCAGCGCGCCCTGCTCGGCGGTGTGCCGCTTCATCAGACCCGTGGCGGGCGATGCCGCCGCCGCGCGACCCGCGTAGCGAGCACGCTTCACCGCGCACTGAGCCTGCGCGAGCGACTCCTCTCGATCAGCGGCTCGACGAAGAACCAATACCCATTATTCTTCGGCTCTTCCTGCGCCCAGATCACGTCCTTGAGGTTCGGCATCCGCGCGATCCGGCGGGCGAGCGCATCGCCCGGGAACGGATAGAGCTGCTCGATCCGCACGATCTGCGTGCCGGTATCGCCCGCGGCGTTGGCGCGCTTCGATCAGGTCGTAGGCGACCTTGCCCGTACACAGCACCAGCCGCGTCGTATCGGCATCCGCCGCACCATTGGTGTCGGACAAGATGCGCTTGAAGTGGCTGTCGCCCTGGAACTCGGCCGCCGTCGACACCGCCAGTTTGTGGCGGAGCAGCGACTTCGGCGTCATCACGATCAGGGGCTTGCGGAAGTTGCGGTGCATCTGCCGGCGCAGCAGGTGGAAGTAGTTGGCCGGCGTGGTGCAATTCGCGACCTGGATATTGTCCTGCGCGCACAGCTGCAGGAACCGCTCGGGACGCGCCGAGCTATGCTCCGGCCCCTGCCCTTCGTAGCCATGCGGCAGCAGCATCACGAGGCCGTTGGCGCGCAGCCACTTTGCCTCACCGCTCGCGATGAACTGGTCGATCATGATCTGCGCGCCGTTGACGAAGTCGCCGAACTGCGCCTCCCACATGACTAAAGTCTTGGGGTCCGCCAGCGCATAGCCATATTCGAAGCCGAGCACGCCATATTCCGACAGCGGGCTGTCCAGCACCTCGAACCGGCCATGCTCCACCGTCGTCAGCGGCACGTACTTGTGCTCGTCGGTCTGGTCGACCCACACCGCGTGGCGCTGGCTGAACGTGCCGCGGCCCGAATCCTGGCCGGACAGACGTACGCCATAGCCCTCCGACAGCAGCGAACCGAAGGCCAGCGCCTCGCCCGTCGCCCAGTCGAAATTCTCGCCGGTCTTGAACATCTGGCGCTTGGCGTCGAGCACGCGGCCCAGCGTCTTGTGGATCTGGATGCCCCCCGGCACCGTCGTCAGCGTTCGACCGAGCGCGTCGAACAGCTTCATCTCGATGCCGGTTTCGACGTTGCGCCGCTCGGTGCCACCATCGGTCGGCGCCGACAGGCCGGTCCAGCGACCCGCGAACCAGTCCGCCTTGTTCGGCTTGTAGCTCGCACCCGCCTCGAACTCGCCTTCCAGCAGCGTCGTGAACTGATGGACCTTCTCGTCCATCCACGCCTGGTCGATCACGCGTTCCTGGATCAGGCGCTTGCCGTAGATCTCGCTGACACCCGGGTGCGAACGGATTTTGTTGTACATCAGCGGCTGCGTGAAGCCCGGCTCATCGCCCTCATTGTGACCGAAGCGGCGATAGCACCACATGTCGATCACGATGTCGCGGTGGAACTTCTGGCGGAATTCGATCGCCATTTTGGTGGCGAAGGTCACCGCCTCGGGATCGTCGCCATTGACGTGGAAGACCGGCGCCTGGACGCCCTTCGCCACATCCGACGGATAGGGCGAAGAGCGCGCGAATTGCGGGCTAGTGGTGAAGCCCACCTGGTTGTTGATGATGAAGTGGACGCAGCCGCCGGTGTTGTAACCACGGATGCCGGAGAAGCCGAGGCATTCCCACACGATGCCTTGGCCCGCGAACGCCGCATCGCCGTGGATCAGCACGGGCAGCGAGGCGCTGTGTTCCTTGAGGTCGTTGGCGATCGTCTGGATCGCGCGCGTCTTGCCGAGAACGACCGGGTCCGCCGCCTCGAGGTGCGACGGATTGGCGACCAGCGACATATGCACCTTGTGCCCATCGAACTCGCGGTCGGTCGAGGTGCCGAGGTGATACTTCACGTCACCCGAACCGCCGATCTCGTCGGGTTGCGCCGAACCGCCGGCGAATTCGTGGAAGATCACGCGCAGCGGCTTGGCCATGACATTGGCAAGCACGTTCAGGCGGCCGCGGTGCGCCATGCCGTATACGATCTCGCGCACGCCGGCCTGGCCGCCGTACTTGATGACGCTTTCCAGCGCCGGGATCATGCTCTCGCCGCCGTCGAGGCCGAAGCGCTTGGTCCCGACATACTTCTTGCCGAGGAACTTTTCCCACTGCTCGGCCTCGATGACCTTGCTCAGGATCGCGCGCTTGCCATCGACGCTGAACTCGATCGCCTTGTCCTTGCCCTCCATGCGGGTCCTGCAGGAAGCGGCGCTCCTCGACATCGACGATGTGCATATATTCGAGGCCGACGTTGCCGCAGTAATTGCGGCGCAGCGTGTCGACCAGCTCACGCACGGTCGCCCATTCGAAACCGAGCGTACCACCGAGGTAGACCGGGCGATCGATGTCGGCATCGGTGAAGCCGTGATATTCGGGTGCGCAGATCCTCCGGCATGTCGCGGTGGCGACAGGCCAAGCGGATCAAGATTGGCGGCAAGATGGCCACGGACGCGATAGGTACGGACCAGCAGCTGCGCGCGGATCGCGTCGCCCGCCGCCTTGATGATGTCCTCCTTGGACGGGCCAGCGCCGGCCGCAGGCGCGGGTTTGCCGCCGCCCTTCGCGGGCTTGGGCGGCGGGCTCCATCTGCGTCGGGTCCAGCCCCGCGGTCAGGTCATCGGTCGTGGTCAGCGGCCAGCGCTTGTTGGTCCAGCTCGGACCGCCGGTGCCGGCCTCCAGGCCTTCGAAGAAGCTGCGCCAGCCCAGATCGACCGACGACTGGTCGGCCTGATACTTGGCATAGAGCGCCTCAATGAACGCCGGCTGACGCCCGCCGCGATATCGCCGAAATCCTGACCTTCGTAGCCCATGGTCTTCTTCCTAATCCCCTCTCCCACCGGGAGAGGGAGGGGCCCGCCGCTCGTCAGAGCGGTGGGAGGGTGAGGGTCGAGGGGAAGGCTAGCGCCCTCACCCTTCCGCGGCTCTGCCGCTCCCTCCCTCTCCCGCCGGGAGAGGGAATTTACTTGTTCAGCACCTGCAGCAGGGTCGAACCCAGCTCGCTCGGCGACGCCGCGACCTTGATCCCGGCCGCTTCCATCGCCGCAATCTTGCTTTCCGCATCGCCCTTGCCGCCCGACACGATCGCGCCGGCATGGCCCATGCGACGGCCCGGAGGCGCCGTGCGGCCCGCGATGAAGCCCGCCATCGGCTTCTTGCGGCCGCGCTTCGCCTCGTCGATCAGGAACTGCGCGGCCTGCTCTTCCGCATCGCCGCCGATCTCGCCGATCATGATGATCGACTGGGTTTCGTCATCGGCCAGGAACAGCTCCAACACGTCGATGAAGTTGGTGCCGTTGACGGGATCGCCGCCGATTGCCGACCGCGGTCGTCTGACCCAGGCCAGCGTTCGAGGTCTGGAACACCGCCTCATAGGTCAGCGTGCCCGAGCGCGACACGACCGCCGACCGAGCCCTTCTTGAAGATCGAACCCGGCATGATGCCGATCTTGCACTCACCCGGCGTCAGCACGCCCGGGCAGTTCGGACCGATCAGGCGCGACTTAGACCCCGACAGGGCGCGCTTGACCTTGACCATGTCGAGGACCGGAATGCCCTCGGTGATCGCGACGATCAGCGGGATTTCCGCGTCGATCGCTTCCAGGATCGAGTCGGCCGCGAAGGGCGGCGGCACGTAGATGACCGACGCATCGGCGCCCGTCTTCGACTTGGCTTCGGCGACGGTGTTGAAGACCGGCAGGCCGATATGCTCGGTGCCGCCCTTGCCCGGCGTCACGCCGCCGACCATCTGCGTGCCGTACGCCAGCGCCTGCTGGGTGTGGAACGTGCCGGTTTCACCCGTCATGCCCTGGGTGATGACCTTGGTGTTCTTGTTGACGAGGATGCTCATCTTAGCTCCCAACTCCTTTGTGTCCCCGCGAAGGCGGGGACCCAGTCCTGGGCTCCCGCCTGCGCGGGAGCACGATCGCTCAAAACAATGACTCGTACAGGTCGAGCCAATCCGGATTCTTCTCTTCGATCAGCCGCAGCTTCCAGTCCCGGTTCCACTTCTTGAGCTGGCGTTCGCGAAGCCGCGCACTGTCCAGTTCGTCATGGGCCTCATACCAGACCAGGAGCCTGCAACCGTATGTCTTGGTGAACCCGTCGATCATGGCGTTGCGGTGTTGATAGGCCCGCTTCGCCAGATCGCTCGTGACACCTAAATATATCGTTCCGTTCAGTCGGCTCGCCATGATGTAGACGTAGCCGACCTTGATCATCCCTCGCCCCCTTGTGCTCCCGCGAAGGCGGGAGCCCAGTACTGGGTCCCCGCCTTCGCGGGGACACAAGGGAGTTCAGGACCCAATCTTACGCCAGGCTCTCGTCGATACCCTTACAAGCGACGAGCAGTTCCTTCACCGCGTCGACCGACACCTGAAGGTTCGCCTTCGCCTCGTCCGACAGCTTGACCTCGACGACCTTCTCGACGCCACCGGCGCCGATCACGACGGGCACGCCGACATAGAGGTTGTCGATGCCATACTCACCCGACAGGTGGGCGGCGGCAGGCAGGATGCGCTTCTGGTCGTAGAGATACGCCTCGGCCATCGCGATGCCGCTGGTGGCGGGCGCGTAATAGGCCGAGCCGGTCTTGAGCAGCGCGACGATCTCGCCGCCGCCGCCGCGGGTGCGCTTGATGATCTCGTCGACCTTTTCCTTGGTCGAGAAGCCCATCTCGATCAGGTCGCTGACCGGGATGCCGCTGACGGTCGAATATTCCAGGACCGGGACCATGGTGTCGCCATGGCCGCCGAGAACAAAGGTGTTCACGTCCTTCACCGACACGCCGAACTCCTCGGCGAGGAAGTGGCTGAAGCGCGCCGAGTCGAGCACGCCCGCCATGCCGACGACCTTGTTTCGCGGGCAGGCCCGAGAACTCGCGCAGCGCCCAGACCATCGCGTCGAGCGGGTTGGTGATGCAGATGACGAAGGCGTCGGGCGCGTTGGCAGCGATGCCCTCGCCGACCGCCTTCATCACCTTCAGGTTGATGCCGAGCAGGTCGTCACGGCTCATGCCGGGCTTGCGCGCCACACCGGCGGTGACGATGATGACGTCCGCGCCCCGCGATGTCGGCGTAGTCGTTGGAACCCTTGATGTTCGCGTCGAAGCCTTCGACCGGGCCGCACTGCGACAGGTCGAGCGCCTTGCCCTGGGGAACACCCTCGACGACGTCGAACAGGACGATATCGCCCAGCCCCTTGAGCGCGGCGAGGTGCGCCAGCGTGCCACCGATGTTGCCGGCGCCGATCAGCGCGATCTTCTTGCGAGCCATTCCAATCCTACTCCATTGGCCCCAACGGGGCGAGGCGTGATTGGTCATGCCGCATAGGCCTGTTACGGCAGGGGCACAACCACCTAAAACTCGCCGGCCGGATTTATCGTCGATAACGGTTCGCAATAGCGATAGAGCGGGTGGGGCTGAATTTCGGGGTGGGTTGTTAACCCTTCTGCGATAACGCGGGCGCGTGATGTTGCAGCCCTCCCGCCCGGATCGCGCCTTGTCCGCGATCGACCTCCTCCGGTTTGCATGCGCGGCGATGGTGGTGGGATATCATTACGGCTTCGCCTTTCCACTCACGCCGCCCCGCCCGCTTGCCGGCATCGTCGCGGCGCCGGTCAACGGGCTCTGGTTCGGGGGTGGGTCGGGGTCGAGCTGTTCTTCGTGATTTCGGGCTACGTCATCCTCGCAACGGCCGAACGACGCGACGCGCGCCAGTTCGTCCGCGCACGGGTGCTGCGGCTGGTCCCCGCCGTCTGGATCTGCGCGACGACCACCGCTTTGCTGCTACTGACGGTTCCCGGCGTCGATATCGGCTCCGTGGCGCACGGCTGGGTCGATGCGGTGGCATTCTTGCCCATCGGCGTCCCAAATCGACGGATTCCTACTGGACGCTCGCCATCGAAATCGCATTCTACGCCCTAATCACCACTTCCCTCGCGCTGAGCCGAAACGATCGTTGGGTATGGAGGGTGGTGCTATATCTGGGCGCTATCAGCCTCGATTACTGGATGATGCAGGCTGCTTTCGCGGACAACCCCGCCTTTCCTACGCGTGCCCGCATGCTGACGCTGATGCCCCATGGCGTATTCTTCGCGCTGGGTGCGGCTCTACGCCGTTTGTCGACCGACACGTGGTCATGGGCGCCTCGCCGTCTTCTCGCTCGCGCTGACATGGGGGTGTTGCTTCGAAATTGCGGTGCGCGCGGCAACAGTGGCACGCGATTACCAGCTGACGATCGGTCCGTACCTCCCGATCGCCGTGTTCCTCGCAGGTGTCGTCGTCGTTGCGCTGGCGGTACGGCTCCAACCCGTGATGGCTATTACAGTGCCGGCACGGCACGCCGCCCGCATCGGCACGGCGACCTATCCGCTATATCTGATTCATCAGGCCGCTGGGGTGGTGGTGATCGCGTGGCTGACGGCGGCAGGAGCACCTTATTATCTGGCATCGATAGTGGTTGGCGTACTATCATTGGGTTTCGCCCTTTGGTGCGCGGCAATACCCGAACCGTGGCTTCGCGAACGCCTCACACGTGTCAGATTGCTCCGTGCCCCTGCGCCAGGTAGGCCTCGGATCGCATTTCTTCGAGGCGGCTGACGGTGCGTTGGAATTCGAAACGCCCGTCGCCTTCGGGGTAGAGTGCATCCGGTTCGGCGTCTGCGGCGGCGAGTAGCTTCACTTTGTGTTCGTACAGCGCGTCGATCAGTTGGACGAAGCGCGCCGCCTCGTTGCGGTTTTCGGGGCCAAGCTGGGGAATGCCGACGAGGATCACGGTGTGATAGCGGCGGGCGATGGCGAGATAGTCGGCCGCGCCCCGCGCCTCGCCGCACAGTTTCCTGAACGAGAAGACGGCGACGCCCTTCAGCGTCTTGGGCACGTGAAGCGTACGCCCCTGCACGGCCAGATTCCTCCGAGGGGATCGGCTCGGTCACCTCATGGTCGGTGAGACGAAAGAAGGCCGCGGACAGGTTCGCGGTCGCTTCCGGCCCGTTGGGCACCAGCCAAGTGTTCTGCTGGCCCAGCCGGTCTCGGCGATAGTCGATCGGACCGTTCAGCGTCACGATGTCCAGCCGCCCCTCGATCAACGCGATGAAGGGCAGGAAGTGTTCGCGATTGAGGCCGTTCTTGTAGAGATCGCCCGGCGCGCGGTTGGAGGTCGTGACCATCGTCACGCCCGCCTCGATCAACGCGGTGAACAGGCGGCTGAGGATCATCGCGTCGGGCGAGTTGGTGACCATCATCTCGTCGAAGGCCAGCAGTCGCGTCTCCTCGGCAAGCGCCGCGGCGACGGGGGCGATCGGATCCCCGCTTTCCTTGCGCCGTTCGATCGCGATGCGGCCGTGGACCTCGAGCATGAATTCCGAGAAGTGAACCCGTCGCTTCCGGTCGACCGCCACGTTGGCGAAGAAGAGGTCCATCAGCATCGATTTGCCGCGCCCGACATCGCCGAACATATAGACGCCGCGCGGAGCGGTGCCGCCGCGACCGGTAAGGCGGGCGAACAGGCCGGCCTTTTTCGGGGCTTCGAGTTCGGTGGCCAGCGTATCGAGACGGATGGCGGCGGCCCGTTGCTCTGCATCCGGGCGCAGTTCGCCCGCGGCGATGAGCGCATCATAAGCGGCGAGGACTTGGGTCATGTCAGGCTTTCGTGATGGTCTTTGCGCGGGCCATTCGATCCACCGTCGCGCCGGACGTATTCAAGGATGTACCGGGCCGCGGGCGTAGCGCTAGAGCCTCTAGCCAATCCCCTCGCCGCGGAGTGGACCCCGGAACACGTCCGGGGTGACGAAGAGAGAAGTACCCACGTTATAGCAAATCACCGCAACGACGGCGGCGGGGTAGACTTGCGCAGGGTGCCGGTGAAGCTCGCGACGGTAGGCCATCCGTCCTGCACCACCAGCCCGCGCAGGAACAACATCCGACCGGTCTCGCGGAGCAGCTCGATCCGCGCCTCCAGCGGCTCGCCGATCGCGCTGCCGCCGATGAACTGCGCGGATAGATCGAGCGTCACCGCCCCGCCCGCCTGCAACACTCCCAGGCCGCGGGCCGCGGCGAAGAGCGCGATGTCGATGAACCCCAACAGCGCACCGCCATGGACGTGGTCGCGCATGTTGGAATGCTCTCGGCGCGGGGTAATCCGCACGCGCGCGATACCGTCTTCCACCCGAACGTGGAGCGGATCGAATGCCGAGTTGAACCGCCCCCCGTCGCGAAGCTGCCAGCGTTTCCAGCCGGGCAGCTCCGGATCGTCATCGAACGAGAAGACGGGGGATTCCGGCGCGTCCACGATCCTTACAGGATGCGCTCGGCTTCCATCTTCTTGACCTCGGCGATCGCCTTGGCCGGGTTCAGACCCTTGGGGCAGGTGTTCGCGCAGTTCATGATCGTGTGGCAGCGATACAGGCGGAAGGGATCTTCCAGCTGATCGAGGCGCTCGCCGGTCATTTCGTCACGGCTATCGGCCAGCCAGCGATAGGCCTGGAGCAGGATCGCCGGCCCCAGGAACTTATCGGCATTCCACCAATAGCTGGGGCACGACGTCGAGCAGCAGGCGCACAGGATGCACTCGTACAGGCCGTCGAGCTTCGCGCGATCCTCCGGCGACTGCAGCCGCTCCTTGCCCGAGGGCGGCGGGCTGACCGTCTGCATCCACGGCTTGATCGAGCTGTACTGCGCGTAGAAGTGCGTGAAATCAGGGACGAGATCCTTGATCACGTCCATCGACGGCAACGGGGTGATCTTCACCTCGCCCTTCACGTCCTCGATCGCCGTGGTGCAGGCGAGGCCGTTGCGACCATCGATGTTCATCGAGCACGATCCGCAAATGCCTTCACGGCACGAGCGGCGGAAGGTGAGCGAGCTGTCCTGCTCCGCCTTCATCTTGATTAGCGCGTCGAGCACCATCGGGCCGCATTCGTCGAGGTTGATCTCGAACGTGTCGTAGCGCGGGTTTTCGCCCGTGTCGGGGTCGTAGCGGTAGACCTTGAACGTCTTGATCCGCTTGGCGTCACCGGTCGCTTTATGGACCTTGCCCTTCGCCTTGACCTTGCTGTTCTTGGGCAGGGTGAACTCGGCCATCGCCGTGACGCTCCTTCGAAATGCTGCAATTGCGGTTATGCCTGTCGGCCCGCGGACGCAACCCCTTTGGCACCGTCAGATGATGTCGAGCACCAGGCCACGGCTTCGCGCCTCTTCCGCCTCGATATACCAGTTGGAGGGCGCCTTTTCGCACAGCTCCTCGAACGAGACGGATGATCCGCGCACGATCTCGCGAAACCCTTCCTCCTGAATCTTGATCGATTCCTCGATCTCATGCAGCTTCGCCTTCAGCACCGCGGGCAGCGTCGTCAGCGGACCGGAGAGCTGGACGCTGCTGCTCATAAGACGCTCGTGCAGCATCAGGCGCGTACCCCGGGTGAGAAAGCGCTTTTCGACCGGGAAAGCCGCCATGAAGGTCGCGCCCGCCGAATAGACCGCGACCTTGCCCAGAAACAGCGTCTCGCGCCCGGTATAGTCGCGCAGCAGCTGGATATCGTCACCCATCGCCCGCCCCATCTCAGGGTCGCCGCCCAGCGTGGTCAGCGACACGACGAGCGGCCCGTCCGCCGGCGCCTCGGCCAGCTGCGTCTTGAAGCGGGCGTACATCATGTCGTCGACCGTCCCATGCAGCTGGATATGGGGGTGGGCGAGCAAGGGATATTTGCTCGCGGCGGTCTGGCGGTCCTGATCGGTCATGGCGGCGCGAACCCGCCGCGCACGGCCGGAGTTCCCGGCGACCGCCAAGGAATACGCCCTTCATGACACAATGTTAACGGAACCGCGCGGGACGGGCTGGGGTTCATACGCCTCGTCAGGAGAAGATCACCGTGGCCGCCATGCCCAAACCCTTAGCCGACCAGGTGATCGTTCTGACCGGCGCAAGCTCGGGGATCGGCCTCGCCACCGCCCGGATGGCGGCGGAACAGGGCGCACGGGTGATGTTGGTCGCGCGCGACGACGGGTCGCTGCGCGAGATCGTACGGACGATCACCGCGGCGGGCGGCACCGCCGACTGTTACGCCGCGGACGTCACCGATGCCGACGCGGTTCGCGCCGCGGCAGCCCATGCCCAGCAACGGTTCGGTCGGATCGATACCTGGGTCAATGCGGCGGGCAGTGCGATCTACGGCAAGCTTGCCGGATTGCCGCTGGACGAACATCGCGCGCTGTTCGACACGAATTACTTCGGCGTGGTGAACGGCTGTCAGGCGGCGATCCCCTATCTGCGGGACAGCGGCGGGACCCTGATCACCATCGGATCGATCGCATCCGACCTGCCCAGCCCGATCATGGGCGCCTATGCAGCGAGCAAACATGCGATCAAAGCCTATGTCGAGGCGCTGCGGATCGAACTGGCCGCGGACGACGTGCCGATCACGGTCACGCTGGTGAAGCCATCGGGGATCGATACCCCCATCGCTCAGCATGCGGTGAACCACGAGGCGGGCGAGGCGCAGATTCCGCCGCCCGTCTACGCTCCCGAGGTCGTGGCGCGCACGATCCTGTTTTGCGCCACCCATTCGCGGCGCGACATTACTGTCGGCGGTGCCGGGCGGGCGCAGGCATTGTTCGCCGCGCATTTTCCGCGCCTGTTCGAACGTCTCGCGCCGATCGCGGCCAAAAACTTCGTCGACCCGGCCAAGTCACAGCCCGCGCCGGCCAATCTGTTCGCGTCGACCGATACCGGCCGGGTGCGGTCCGGCGAGCACCCCGCGGCGCGCCAGACCAGCACCTACACCCGCGCGGCGCTGCACCCGGCGATGACCGCGACCGCCGCCCTGGCCGCGGCCGGGATCGGCGCCCTGTTCTATCGCCGCCGCCGGCGGCTTATCCCCGATGCAAGGAACGAATGATGGCCGAAGACCGCGTTACGATCGACACGGCGAGCGTGTTCGACAACATCGCCGACCGCCAGGTCGAGTTTGCCGGCGAGGCGAGCGGCGAACGCTATGCCTTCGCGTTGCGCTATGATGTGCTGGAAGCCTTGGCCGGCGATGCGACATTCGACGCGATGCCGCTGTTCCAGCGCCACCGCGCGCGAATCCAGACGCTGGCCGCCGATGCGCTGGCGCGCGATCCCGATCAGGCGCTGGTGGTGATCAGCGAGAACGATCTCGCATGAGCGGCATCGACTGGCGGATGAGCGCGGTGCTGGCCAATGTCGACCGCGGCGGCTCGGAATTGGCGGAGGTGACCAGCCTGGAGCAGGCGGTTCGGGCCTGGCTGGCGCTGGACAAAGGCTTGCAGAACGAAGCGGTGTTGCGACCGGAACGCGCCGTCGTGATCGACCGCGAGACGGTCGCGGCGTTTGAGGGACAGGCGATCCGCGCACTGGCGGACCGCCTGCCGTAGATCCTTCCCCGCGAAAGCGAGGTGGCGAGGCTGGGACGCTGACCGAGGGGGAGGATAGGGCGAGCGTAGCGTGTGCGGGGCCGCCCCCTCCACCATTCGGCTGGCGCCGAACGGTCCCCCTCCCCCGGCTGCGCCGAGGGAGGAATTCGCGGTTACGCCGCGCGGAACATTTCGGGCGGCAGCGCCATCACGCTCTCTGCACCGCCTTCGATCTTGCGACGCAGGGCACCGGCGTCCGGGCAGATGCGCTCGGCGAAGAAGCGTGCGGTGACCAGCTTGGCGTCGAGGAAGGCCGCATCGCCCTCACCCGCCGCCTTCTGCTCGGCGGCCGCCTTGGCCATGCGCAGCCACATCAGGCCGGTCGCGACGATGCCCATCAGGTGCATGTAGGGCACCGCGCCCGCGCCGACATTCTCCGGGTTCTTCATGCCATTGGCCATGAACCACATCGTCGCGGCTTGTAGCTCGCCCAGCGCCTTCTTCAGCGCCGCCGCGATGCCGGCGGTCGCCTCGACGCCCTCGGCTGCCGCGGTTTCCTCGGTCACGATCTTGAACAGCGCCTGCACCGCGCGACCGCCCTTGGTGGCGAGCTTGCGGCCGACGAGGTCCATCGCCTGCACGCCGTTGGTGCCTTCGTAGATCATCGCGATCCGGGCATCGCGGACATACTGCTCCATGCCCCATTCCTGGATGTAGCCGTGGCCGCCGTACACCTGCTGCGCGTTGGTCGCGATCTCATAGCCCTTGTCGGTGCCGACGCCCTTGATGACGGGGGTGAGCAGGCCGATCAGGTCGCCCGCCATCTCGCGCTCCTCCTCGGTGCCGGCATTATGCTCGAGGTCGACCTGGAGCGCGCCCCACAGGCACAAAGCGCGCAGGCCTTCGGTCCAGGCCTTCGCCTCCATCAGCATGCGGCGCACGTCGGGGTGGACGAACAGCGTATCGGCCTTTTCGTTCGGCTCCTTGGGGCCGGTCAGCGCGCGGCCCTGACGGCGGTCGCCGGCGTATTGCACGGCGTTCTGATAGGCGACTTCGGCAATGGCGAGGCCCTGAAGGCCGACGCCGAGGCGTGCCGCGTTCATCATGATGAACATCGCGGCCAGGCCCTTCATCTCCTCGCCGACCAGCCAGCCCTTCGCACCGTCATAGTTCATGACGCAGGTCGAATTGGCGTGGATGCCCATCTTGTGCTCGATCGAGCCGCAGGTGACGGCGTTGCGCTCGCCCAGGCTGCCGTCCTCGTTCACCAGCACCTTCGGCACCACGAACAGCGAAATGCCCTTCGAACTGTCCGGCGCGCCCGGCGTCTTGGCCAGAACGAGGTGGATGATGTTGTCGGTCAGGTCGTGCTCGCCGGCCGAGATGAAGATCTTGGTGCCGGTGATCGCGTACGATCCGTCGGCCTGCGGCTCCGCCTTGGTGCGGATCAGGCCCAGGTCGGTGCCGCACTGCGGCTCGGTGAGGTTCATCGTGCCGCCCCATTCGCCCGACACCATCTTGGGGACGTACATCGCCTGCTGCTCGGGGCTGCCCTTGGCGATCAGCGCGGCGATCGCGCCATGGGTGAGGCCCGGATACATGGCGAAGGCCATGTTCGACGAGATCATATATTCCTGGAACGCGATCGACACGACGTGCGGCATGCCCTGCCCGCCATGTTCGGGCAGGTTGCCCAGCGTCGCCCAGCCGCTCTCGACATATTGCTTATAGGCTTCCTTGAACCCCTTGGGCGTCGTGACGCTGCCGTCTTCGTGGCGGGTGCAGCCTTCCTGGTCGCCCGACTGGTTGATCGGGAACAGCACCTCGGCGACGAAACGGCCGCCTTCCTCCAGCACCGCCTCGACGACGTCGGGGGTGGCGGCATCGAAGCCGGGCAGGTTGCTGTAGTTCTGCAGGCCGACGACATGCTCCAGCAGGAAGCGGGTGTCGCGGACGGGGGGCGTATACTGGGGCATCCGATTATCCTTGCTGTTCGGTATTGTGGACGGCCGAGACGACCTCCACGAATTCGGTGAGTTCGGCGATGGCGGCGTCGATATCCTGCTTCTGCCGTTCGAGCAGCGCGATGCGCGCCTGGCAGCGGTCGATCGACACCTGCCGCTGCACGCGCCGCCCGTCGCCCAGATCGTACAGGTCGATCATCTCGCGGATCTCGCTCAGGCTGAACCCGACGCGCTTGCCGCGCAGGATCCACGCGAGACGCGCGCGGTCGCGGTGCGAATAGATGCGCTGCGTGCCGCGTCGCTCGGGCGCGATCAGGCCTTCGTCTTCGTAGAAGCGCAGCGCCCGCGCGGTGACGCCGAACTCTTCGGACAGGTCCGAGATCGTGAAATGGTCGCGGTCGTGGCGATGTTCGATCATCGCATAAGCGGGAGACGAAGCCATACGCTCCGACTACATCACGTTTACGTCAACGTCAATTGGCTGACGCGGTGGGACACAGCAATTTTCCGCCCGGCGTCCGCAGCGTTTCCGCCTCCGCCGTCGACGTACTGAGCCGCTCGACGGTCAGTGCAGCGAGGGAGGCGCGCCCGGTGCACAGGCTGTCGCAGCTCGCCGGCAGTTCCGCTGGAAAGACGATTCGATCGCCTTCGAACCGCGCCTCGAAACGGCAGGCGCCGAAGGCCACTTGCACGCGATCTCCGCTGCGCCGCGCGGTGCCGGACGCCGCGCACCCCTGCCCCTCGCCGTAATCGACGAGCGCTCCCAGCCGCAGCAGGCCTTTCGCACTCGGCACGACGCAGACGCGGTCGGTGTCGAGCGCCCAGGAGCCGAGCAGATCGGCGCGTGTCGGATCGTCGATCAGGCCGGTGCGGATCGCCGCCGCTTCCAGCTGCGCACCGGCCGTCGCGGCGTCGGCGGACGGCTGCGGTCGCGATCCGCAGCCCGCCAGCAGGGCGACCGCCGCCGCCAGCGCCGGCAACGCCCTCATGCGACGCGGATGAGCCGATCGCCGTCGATCCGCCGGTAGAAGCAGCTCGTCGCCCCGGTATGACACGCGGGGCCGGCCGGATCGGCGATGATCCAGAGCGCATCCTGATCGCAGTCGATCCGCATCTCGACGACGCGCAGGACGTTGCCCGAGGTTTCGCCCTTCTTCCACAGCCGGCCGCGGCTGCGCGACCAGAAGGTGGCCTCGCCGCTCGATTGGGTCGCGGCCAGCGCCTCGGCGTTCATATGCGCCACCATCAGCAGCGCACCGTCGCGCGTGGTGACGACCGCAGTGATGAGGCCGGCGGCGTCGTATTTGGGATCGAGGATCGGATCAGTTTCGCGCGGGTCGGACATGCGATCCTCCTACCGCCCACCCGCGGCATTGGCGAGAGCCCGAGCCCTATCCATGGCGTCATGCCGTCACCCAGGGCTATGTCCGGGGTGGCGGGTGGGGCTATTATCCCGCCGCCCGTTGCGCTTCCGGTTCGTGCGCATGCACCCGGGCGAGCGCCTCGCCTTCGAGCTTGGCCAATTCGCCCAGCGTCTGGTCAAGCGCATCGCGCTGCTTTTCCAGTTCCTCGATCCGCATGCGGACCCGCTCGGCCAGCGCGCGCATCTGTTCGAGATGCTGAGGGTCCGCATCGTACAGGTCGAGGAATTCGGCGATGTCGGTCAGCGAAAACCCCAGCCGTTTGCCGCGCAGGATCAGTTGCATCCGGGCGATCTCGCGCCGGCGATAGACGCGCGTCGTCCCGATGCGGCAGGGCTCGATCAGCCCCTTGTCCTCATAGAAGCGCAGGGTCCGCGGCGTGATGCCGAGCATGTCGGCCACCTCCTGAATACCCTGCAATTCGCCTTTGTCCTCGTTCACCCCTTGCACCCTCACCTGAAGCGAGCCGGCGTCTAGCGCGCCGCCTTCGCCATTTCCTCTTCGATCAGTTCCTTTTTGGAAAGCTTGCCGATCAACGTCTTGGGCAGACTGTCGCGGATTTCGACCTCGCGGGGAAGCTCGATCTTGCTGATCTTGTCGCGCAGGAAGTCGCGCAGGTCGGCGCCCGTCACGCTGCCCGGTTCAGACAGGACGACGAAGGCCTTGGGCGCCTGGCCGCGATGCGCATCGGGTACGCCGATCACGACGGCTTCGACGACGGCGGGATGTTCGTACAGCGCCTCTTCGATCACGCGCGGATAGACGTTGTAGCCGCCACATAGGATCATGTCCTTGATCCGGTCGACGATGAAGAGATAGCCGTCGTCGTCGAGATAGCCGACGTCGCCCGTCCGCAGCGCACCGTCGGCGAAGGCCGCGTCGGTTTCGGCAGGCTTGTGCCAATAGCCCTTCATGACCTGCGGCCCACGCGCGCAGATTTCGCCCTTCTCGCCCTTGGGCATGATGCGCGACGGGTCTTCGCGATCGCGGATTTCGATCGTCGTGCCGGGGAAGGGCAGACCGGCCGAGCCTTCCTTGTTGACGCCGTCGAACGGGTTGCAGGTGATGATCGGCGAGGCTTCGGACAGGCCATAGCCCTCGACCAGCTTCGCGCCCGTGTTCGTCTCGAACGCATGGCGCACCTCGATCGGCAGCGGTGCGCCGCCCGAAATGCAGACCTTGATCGCGGACAGGTCGGGACGCTGCCCCTCCCCCAGATTGGCGAGCGCATTGTAGATCGTGGGCACTGCCGGGAAATAGGTTGGCCGGGTGCGCTTCAGCGTGCCGAGCAACTGCTTCATTTCAAAGCGCGGCAGCAGGATCATCTCTGCACCGACCAACGTCGAGAAGGTCAGCACGTTGGTCAGCGCGAAGACGTGGAACAGCGGCAAGACACCGAGCACGCGATCCTGGTCGGGCGTCTCGCCCCCGACATGGACCAGCATCGCATCGGTGTTCGCGACGATATTCGCGTGGGAGAGCATCGCCGCCTTGGGCACGCCGGTGGTGCCGCCGGTATATTGCAGCACCGCCACCTCGTCCGGCGCGACCGCGACGGGAGCAGGCGTGGCGCGCTTCGCCATCAGGTCTGCGAAGAACAGATGACGCGCGTCTCGCGGGGCGCGGCCGATCTCCTGACGCTTGACCAGCTTGTAGGCGAATTTCTTGATCGTCGGCAGGGCGTCGGCAATCGGGCAGGTAATGACGTGGCGCATACCCGCGTCGCCCGCGACCTTCAGCACCCGCGCCTGAATTTCGGCGACGTCAGGCGTCGCGATGATCTCCGCGCCCGAATCGTGGATTAGGTGCGCGAGCTCGCGCTCGACGTAGAGCGGGTTGACGTTGACGACGATGCCACCCGCCTTCAGCGTCGCGAAGAACAGGATTGGATAATAGGGCGTATTCGGCAGGCAGAGCGCGACGCGCGTCCCCTTCACCACGCCCAGCGCCTGCAACCCCGCCGCGGCGCGATCGACCGCCTTGCCGAGGTCGCCCCAGCTGGTGACGGACCCCATGAAGTCGATCGCCGCGCGGCCCGGAAAGCGTGCGACGGTATGGTCGAGCAGGTCGCCGAGCAGGCGGGGCCGACTCGACAGCGGCACGCCCTGCTTGATCGCCAGCGGCGCTGCACCCTGCGCCGTCGTTCCGGCGGTGGCGGTGTCGCTCATTCCCTCATCCTCTCATGCGCATCATCGAGCATATTGTCGGCTCGATCCACTTGACGTAATGGGAAGGTATCGCACCTATACGGCATCACGCAAGTCTGCGCTTGCATCCCGATGCCTGCCAAAGAGAGGATTTCATGACCAACGTCGTCATCGCCGGTTATGCGCGCTCGCCGTTCCACCTCGCCGGCAAGGGCGCTCTCGCCCGCGTCCGTCCCGACGACCTCGCCGCACAGACGATTCGCGGCCTGATCGAAAAGACCGGCGTCGACGCCGCCGAGATCGAGGACATCATCCTTGGCTGCGCCTTCCCCGAAGGCGAACAGGGCCTCAACGTCGCTCGGATGATCGGGTTGCTCGCCGACCTGCCGTTGTCGGTCGGCGGCATGACGGTGAACCGTTTCTGCGGATCGTCGATGAGCGCGATCCATATCGCGATGGGCCAGATCCAGATCGGTGCGGGCGAGGCGTTCATCTGCGCCGGCCTCGAATCGATGAGCCGCGTGCCGATGGGCGGCTACAACCCGCTGCCCAACCCCGTTCTCGCGAAGAAAAATGCGGGGGCGTACATGGGCATGGGCGACACGGCGGAGAATGTCGCCACTAAATACCAGATCACGCGCGGCGAGCAGGATGCGTTTGCGGTGAAGAGCCAGCAGAAGGCCGCTGCCGCGCGCGCCGATGGCCGGCTGAGCGATGAGATCGTGCCGATCCAGACGAAGGCCGGCACGGTCAGCGAAGACGGCACGATCCGTCCCGACACCACCGTCGAAGCGCTGGGCGGCCTGAAGCCCGCGTTTAGCCAGGACGGATCGGTTACCGCCGGCACCTCGTCGCCGCTGACCGATGGCGCGAGCGCGGTCCTCGTCACCTCGGAAGAGTTCGCCAACAAGCACGGCCTGAAGATCCTCGCCCGCATCAAGGCGGTGGGCGTGTCGGGCATCGAGCCCGAGACGATGGGCCTGGGTCCGATCAGCGCCTCGCAAAAGGCGCTGGCGCGCGCCGGCGTGTCGGTTGGCGACCTCGACGTCGTCGAGGTCAACGAGGCGTTCGCCAGCCAGGCGATCGCCTGCATCCGCGATCTCGGCCTCAGGCAAGAGACGATCAACCTCGACGGCGGCGCGATTGCGATCGGCCACCCGCTGGGCGCGACCGGCGCGCGCATCGTCGGCAAGGCCGCGGCGCTGCTGGAGCGCGAGGGCGGTCGCTACGCACTGGCGACCCAGTGCATCGGCGGCGGCCAGGGCATCGCCACGGTGCTGGAGCGCGCATAACATGAGCGAGGCCATCAAACCGGAGGGCACCCTGCCCGAGTCGATCAAGAAGGTGTGCGTGATCGGTGCGGGCGTCATGGGCGCCGGCATCGCCGCACAGGTCGCCAACGCCGGCATCCCGGTGCTGCTGCTCGATATCGTCCCCAAGGAGGGTGACGATCGGGACGCGGTGGCCAAGAATGCGGTCGCCAAGATGCTCAAGACCGAGCCCGCGCCCTTCATGTCCAAGGGTGCGGCGAAGCTGGTCGAAACGGGCAATATCGACGACCACCTCGACCGTGTCGCCGAGTGCGACTGGATCGTCGAGGCGATCGTCGAGCGGCTCGACATCAAGCAGGCGCTCTACGCAAAGCTGGAGCAGTTGAAGCGCCCCGGCACCGCCGTCAGCTCGAACACGTCGACCATTCCGCTCGGCCATCTGGTCGACGGGCGCTCGGATCAGTTCAAGGCCGACTTCCTCATCACGCACTTCTTCAATCCGCCGCGCTACATGCGGCTGATCGAGATCGTGCGCGGCGAACACACCGACGCGGCGGTGGCCGAAAAGGTCGAGGACTTCGTCGATCGCTTCATGGGCAAGCGGATCGTCCGCGCCAAGGACACGCCGGGCTTCATCGCCAACCGCATCGGCACCTATTGGCTCGCCGTCGCGATCAATGCAGCGATGGATCAGGGCCTGACCGTCGAGGAGGCCGACCAGATCGGCGGCCGCCCGATGGGCGTGCCCAAGACGGGCATCTTCGGCCTCGTCGACCTCGTCGGCGTCGACCTGATGCCGCTGCTGTCGAAGAGCCTGTCGTCCACGCTGCCGCAGGGCGACCCCTATTTCGACACCGTCCGTCCGATGCCGCTGGTCGACAAGATGATCGCCGAGGGCTTCACGGGTCGCAAGGGCAAGGGCGGTTTCTACCGCTTCGACAAGGCGACGAAGACCAAGCTGGCGCTCGATCTGGCCACCGGCGAGTATCGCGGTGGGCAGAAGCCCGCGCCGCTGCCGCCCAAGGCGGAAAAGGATCTGGGCGCGCTGATCGCGACGCCGGGCAAGGTCGGTGACTATGCCTGGGAGATCCTGGGCAAGACCTTGTCCTATGCGGCGATGCTGGTCGGCGAAGCCGCGGACGATATCGTCGCGATCGATGATGCGATGAAGCTCGGCTATAATTGGAAGTTCGGCCCGTTCGAGCTGCTCGACCGGATCGGTGCCGCCACCTTCGCGCAGCGGCTGCGCGACGAAGGCCGCAGCGTTCCCGCGATCCTCGAGACGGCCGGCGACCGCAGCTTCTACCGCGTCGTCGAGGGCAAGCGCCAGTTCCTGGGCACGGACGGCGACTATCATGACGTCGTCCGCGGCGATGGCGTGCTGCTGCTCGAGGACATCAAGCTGCGCTCCGAGCCGCTGCTCAAGAACGCGTCGGCGGCTTTGTGGGATGTCGGCGACGGCGTCGCCGCGCTCGAGTTCACCACCAAGATGAACGCGCTCGACGGCGAGATCATGAGCCTGATCCAGCAGGCCATCCCGCTGGTGCAGGATCGCTTCAAGGCGCTGGTGATCTACAACGAAGGCTCGAACTTCTCGGCCGGCGCCAACCTCGGCATGGCGATGTTCGCCGTCGCCGCGGGCATGTGGGGCGAGATCGAAAAGCTGATCGCGGGCGGGCAGCAGGCGCTGAAGGCGCTGAAATACGCCCCCTTCCCCGTCGTAGCGGCACCGGCCGGCATGGCGCTGGGTGGCGGTTGCGAGGTCGTGCTCCACGCCGATGCGGTGCAGGCGCACGCCGAAAGCTATATCGGTCTGGTCGAGTGCGGCGTCGGCCTGCTGCCGGGCTGGGGCGGCAATGGCGAATTGCTCGATCGCCTCGCCAAGGCGCCGATGATGCCGCGCGGGCCGATGCCCGCCGTCGCCAAGGCGTTCGAGACGATCTCGACCGCGCAGGTGTCGAAGTCGGCCGCGCTGGCCAAGGAGATGATGTTCCTGAAAGCCGGCGACGGCATCACGATGAATCGCGACCGCCTGCTCGCCGACGCCAAGGCCAAGGCGATCAGCTTGGTCGACGGCTATAAGGCCCCCGAAAAACCGACCTTCCGCCTGCCGGGCGAAAGCGGCCGCACCGGCATCGCCGGCGTCGTCGAGGGCTTCCGCAAGAAGGGCATGGCGACCGAATATGACGAGGTCGTCTCGGGCCGGCTCGCGACCGTGCTGACCGGCGGCGAGGCCGATCTGGTTGATACCGTGCAGGAGGATGACCTGCTGACGCTGGAGCGTGCGGCATTCATGGAGGCCGTACGCGACCCGCGGACGCAGGCGCGCGTGCAGCAGATGCTGACCACGGGGAAGCCGCTGCGCAACTGACGCTGCCCCGGGCGGGGTTCAGGGCTTGCGCATGCGAGGCCTGGAACCGCCCGACCGCATGGCAGTTGGCGCGATCCGATGCCGCCCGCGCAAAAAGATGCTTTGAGCACCGCGGTTTACGTCATCACACTTGACACACTGCGCCCCGGAGTTAGGCGGACATCAGATTGCCGTAAACGGCATCTGGCTCGCCAATAGGTCATGGCCCGGCATCGGGCGGCCTCCGCGGCGCCACAATGCGACCGTACAGATACGGCGCAAGGCTTGAACGGCTTGTTCGATGGGCGCGGCCGTTCGCGTCCATCCGGGAGAGGAGAAGTAACCATGTCCCTGATGTTGATTGGCGCGCTGCTGGCCGCCGCCCCTGCGCCCGCCCCCACCCCCGACGTCGCGCTGGGCCGGTGGAAGACCGAGACGCGCAACGGCATCGTCGAAATCCAGCGCTGCGGCGCGTCGATCTGCGGCCGGCTGATCTCGTCCGAACTGCTCCGCCAGCAGCCCGACCTGAAGGACGTCAACAATCAGGATCCGGCGCAGCGCGGCCGCCTGCTGAAGGGGCTGCTGCTGATCAGCGGCTTCACCGCCGATGGCGATGCCTGGAGCGGCGGCAAGATCTACAACCCCGACGACGGCAAGACGTACAAGGCGAAAGTGACGCCCGTCGACGCCAACACGCTGAAGGTGCGTGGCTGCGTGTTCGTGCCGCTCTGCAAGACGCAGACCTGGACACGCGTGCGCTGATCCCACCCGTTTCGATCTACCAGTAAGCTTAAGGAAGACCGCTCATGTCCCTGCGTATCAAGACTTCGTTGCTCGCCACTGCCGTCCTCGGCTCGTTCGGTTTCGCCTCGGTGGCGCACGCCCAGGCCTTCTACCTGCAGGAGCAGTCGGCGCGCGGCGCCGGCCGCGCCTTCTCTGGTGAAGTCGCCGACACCGGCCCGCAGTCGCTGTGGTGGAACCCGGCATCGATCGCAGGGATGGAGCGCGGCGAGGCGGCGATCAACGCGTCGGGCATCCTGCCGCGCGGCCGCGTCGTCAACAACGGCACCGTGGTGTGTCGCCCGGCCGGCGTGTCGTGCGCCAACCCCGCCAACTACCAGCCGGTCGGCGGTGCGCAGGAAGCGCGCAACCCGATCGACAAGGGCCTGCTGCCGTCGGGTGCGATCGCCCTGCCGTTCGGCCCGGTCGCCTTCGGCCTCGCGGTGACGTCGCCCTACAGCTTCACCACCGATTATGATAACAACAGCTGGACCCGCTACAGCGCGACCCGCACCAAGCTGATGACGATCGACATCCAGCCGTCGATCGCCGTGGCGCTGACCGACTGGCTGCGCGTCGGCGGCGGTGCCAACGTCGAGCATGTCTATGCCAGCCTTGGCAACGCGCTGCCCAACCTGACCACCACCGCCGACGGCTCGCAGAAGCTGGAAGGCAAGGGCTGGGACATCGGCTGGACCGCGGGCGTCCAGATGCACAACGACTGGGCGACCGTCGGCATCAGCTACAAGTCGCGCATCGAGCATACGCTGACGGGTGACCTGACCGTCGCCGGCCTGGTCGGCCCGCTTGCCGGCCAGAACCGCACGCTGACCGGCGTGCAGGCGAGCTTCTACACGCCCGCGCAGACGATCGTCGGTGCGCGCATCAAGGTAACGCCGGCGCTGACGCTGAACGGCCAGGCGGTGCGCTACAACTGGAGCAAGTTCGACGCGATCCGCCTCGGCGCGCCGCTGAACACCGCGCTGCCCGAAAACTATCGCGACAGCTACAGCCTGGCCGGCGGCGTCGATTATGCCGTCTCGCCCAGCCTGACGGTCCGCGCTGGCGTGCAGCGCGCGCTGACCCCGACGCAGGATGGCCTGCGCGACGCGCGCGTGCCGGATTCGAACCGTTGGAACTATGGCGTCGGCGGCACCTTCCAGGTGACTCCGAAGTTCGGCTTCGATCTCGCTGCAAACTATGTCGATTTCGAAGACACGACGATCGATCGTCAGACCGCGGCCTATGTCGGCACCGCGGCGCAGACCAACGTCCTGACCCGCGGCACCCTGCGCGATGCCCATGCGGTCGTTCTGTCGGCGGGCGCGCATATCGGGTTCTGATCCCGCCGCCTATCTGCATCAAAACGTTGCGGGTCCGGGTTCCGTTGGAACCTGGGCCCGTTTCTTTGCGTACTGATAACAAGGGTTTGCTTTGCGCTGCGTCGAAACGATAAGGCCTACCCCGCCAGTGGCGTACACCGCGTCGAAAACGTCGGTATGTCAGATGCATCAAGGGGCCTTTGATGAGCGATTACGAACTGTCCATGTCTCGCCGCGGCGTGCTCGCGAGCGGGGCGATCGGTGCGGCGGCGACCGCCATGCCCACTGAGGCGGCAGCCGTGCCGCTCGACGAACGGCCGGCCCCGCCGACGATGCCGGTGACGCTGAAGGTCAATGGCCGTACCAGCCAGGTCGCACTCGACACGCGGACGACGCTGCTCGATGCGCTGCGCGAACATTGGAAGCTGACCGGCACGAAGAAGGGCTGCGACCATGGCCAATGCGGCGCCTGCACGGTGCTGGTCGACGGGCGGCGCATCAACAGCTGCCTCAGCCTCGCCGTGATGCACGATGGCGACGAGATCACGACGATCGAAGGGCTCGGCACGCCCGACAAGCTGCATCCGATGCAGGCGGCCTTCGTCAAGCACGATGGCTATCAGTGCGGCTATTGCACCCCCGGCCAGATCTGCTCGGCGGTCGCGGTGCTGGACGAGATCAAGCGTGGCGTGCCCAGTCATGTGCAGGACGACGTCGCCGGCGCGCCTGCGCTGACGGCGGAGGAAATGCGCGAACGGATGAGCGGCAACATCTGCCGCTGCGGCGCCTATTCGAACATCATCGACGCGATGCGGGACGTCGCGGGAGCCAAAGCATGAAGGCCTTCACCTACGAACGCGCCGACACGCCCGCCGCCGCTGCCCAGGCGGTGGCCGCTCGCCCCGGCGCCAAGTTCATCGCGGGCGGCACCAACCTGCTCGACCTGATGAAGCTGCAGATCGAGGAGCCGGTGCATCTGGTGGACGTCAACCGGCTGAAGCTCGACCGGATCGAGCCGACCGACACTGGCGGGCTGCGCATCGGCGCGCTGGTGCGCAATACCGATCTCGCTGCGGACGCGCGCGTACGCCGCGACTATGGCGTCCTGACCCGCGCGATCGTCGCGGGCGCCAGCGGGCAGTTGCGCAACAAGGCGACCACCGCAGGCAACCTGTTGCAGCGCACGCGTTGCCCCTATTTCTACGACACCAACCAGCCCTGCAACAAGCGCAAGCCCGGATCGGGCTGTGCGGCAATCGGTGGCTACAGCCGGCAGCTCGGCATCATCGGCACGAGCGATGCGTGCATCGCGACCTATCCCGGCGACATGGCGGTGGCGATGCGGCTGCTGGATGCGAGCGTCGAGACGGTGCAGCCATCGGGCACGACACGCGCGATCCCGATCGCCGACTTTCACCGCCTGTGGGGCGACACGCCGCATATCGAAACGGCGCTGCAACCGGGTGAGCTGATCACGGCGGTGACGCTGCCCAAGCCGCTCGGCGGGACGCACATCTATCACAAGGTGCGTGACCGTGCGTCCTACGCCTATGCGCTGGTGTCGGTGGCCGCGGTGATCCAGCCCGACGGCACCGGCCGCGCCGCGATCGGCGGCATCGCGCCCAAACCGTGGCGTACGCCCGAGGCGGATGCCGCCATGCCGCAGGGGGCGAAGGCGGTGGCGAGCCGCTTGCTCGCCGGCGCGCGCCCCACCGCCGACAACGCCTTTAAGGTGCCGCTGGTCGAGCGCACGCTCGCCGGTGTGATGGCCCAAGCCAAGAGCAGGAGCGCCGCGTGAAGTTCGATCAGCCTGCGGGCACCAACCCGATCGACCAGCTGAAGGTCGTCGGCAAGCCGACCGATCGTATCGACGGCAAATACAAGACCACCGGCACGGCGCGCTACGCCTATGAGCGTCATGACGTCGCCCCGAACGCCGCCTATGGCTATGTCGTCGGCGCCGGCATCGGCAAGGGCCGGATCAGCAGCATGGATCTCAGCGCCGCCAAGGCCGCGCCGGGCGTGCTGGCGATCGTCACCGCGGACACGGCCGGCCCGCTCGGCAAGGGCGACATGAATACCGCCAAGCTGCTCGGCGGTCCGGCGGTCGACCATTATCATCAAGCGATCGCGCTCGTCGTTGCCGAGACGTTCGAACAGGCGCGCGCCGCCGCGGGCCTGATCCGCGTCGATTACGCACGCGGCAAGGGCCGCTTCGACCTCGACAGCGCGCTCAAGACGGCGCCGCTGAAAGGCGACAGCAGCGGTGAAGGCAGCGCCGCGCCGCCCGTCGACCGTGTCGGCGATTTCGACAAGGCATTCGCCGCGGCCCCCGTGACGCTCGATGCGCGCTACGAGACGCCCGACCAGAGCCATATGATGATGGAGCCGCATGCCAGCACCGCGGCATGGAATGGCGACAGGCTGACGCTGTGGACGTCGAACCAGATGATCGCCTGGGGCAAGGGCGACGTCGCCAAGACGCTGGGTATTCCGAAACAGAACGTCCGGCTGATCTCGCCCTATATCGGCGGCGGGTTCGGCGGAAAGCTGTTCGTACGCGCCGATGCGATCCTTGCGGCGCTGGGTGCCAAGGCGGCGGGCCGGCCGGTGAAGGTCGCGCTGCAACGGCCGCTGATGGCGAACAACACCACGCACCGTCCGGCGACGCGCCAGCGCATCCGACTGGGCGCGGGCAAGGACGGCAAGCTCGTCGCGATCGCGCACGAAAGCGGTTCGGGCGATCTGCCCGGCGGAGGGCCGGAAACGGCGGTGGCGCAGACCAAGCTGCTCTATGCCGGCGCCAACCGGCTGACGTCGATGCGCCTCGCGGTGCTCGACCTGCCCGAAGGCAATGCGATGCGCGCACCGGGCGAAGCACCGGGGCTGATGGCGCTTGAAGTCGCGATGGACGAGATGGCGGAAAAGCTGGGCATGGACCCGGTCGCCTTCCGCATCGCAAACGACACGCAGGTCGATCCCGAAAAGCCGGAGCGCCAATTTTCGCAGCGCCAGTTGGTGCAGTGCCTCCAGATGGGGGCCGATCGCTTCGGCTGGAGCCGGCGTCAGGCTAAGCCGCGCGCGGTGCGGGACGGCCGCTGGCTGGTCGGCATGGGCGTCGCGTCGGGCTTCCGCAACAACATCAACATGAAGTCGGGTGCGCGCGTCGGCATCGATGCCAAGGGCATCGTCACGGTTGCGACCGACATGACCGACATCGGCACCGGCAGCTATACGATCATCGCGCAGACGGCCGCCGAGATGATGGGCGTCCCCCTCGACAAGGTTCGCGTGCTGCTCGGCGACAGCGACTTCCCCATGGCCGCCGGATCGGGCGGACAGTGGGGCGCGAACAGCGCGACCGCGGGCGTCTATGCCGCCTGCGTCAAGCTGCGCGAGGCCGTTGCGCAGAAGCTGGGCTTCAACTCGGCCGATGTTGTGTTCGAGGATGGTAAGGTCCGCTCGGGCAATCGCAGCGTGCCGCTTGGTCAGGCCGCGGGCGACGCGGGCCTGTCCGCCGAGGATAGTATCGAGTTCGGCGACCTTGCCAAGAAGGTGCAACAGTCGACCTTCGCGGGGCATTTCGTCGAGGTCGGCGTCGACGCCTATACCGGGGAGATCCGGGTCCGCCGTATGCTGGCGGTGTGCGCCGCCGGGCGTATCCTCAACCCCAAGTCAGCGCGCAGCCAGGTGATCGGCGCGATGACGATGGGCGTGGGCGCGGCGCTGATGGAGGAACTCGCCGTCGACAAACGGTTCGGTTTCTTCGTCAACCACGACCTTGCAAGCTACGAGGTGCCGGTCCACGCCGACATCCCGCATCAGGACGTGGTGTTCCTCGACGAAACCGATCCGACGACGTCGCCGATGAAGGCGAAGGGCGTCGGCGAGCTCGGCCTGTGCGGCGTCGGCGCGGCGATCGCCAATGCGATCTACAATGCGACCGGCGTGCGCGTTCGCGAATATCCGATCACGCTCGACAAGATCATTGGGGGCATGGCGAAGGTGGCGTAAGGGTAGAGGGGTCGGTTCGCCGGCCCCCACACCGTCACTTCATCAAGCGCAGCTTGGTAGGCGCGATAGCCCTCTGAGCTACGGAATATTCGGACCGCGTCCGTCATGACGAACCGGGTGAGGCGAAGGCTCGCCCCCCCCAATCGCGATAACCTCGTTACTTCCCCGACTTCAGCCAGGTTTCCACGGCGGGGCGCAGGCGCTCCGCCGCCGCCTTGCGCACCGCGATGCCCGAGATCACGCGACGCGCCGGCGCACGCGAGGTTTCGGGCAGCGTCTGCGCAAAGCTTTCGATCTTGCCCGGCATCTTGGGGTCCGACGAGCCGCCGCCCAGACCGACGATGAAGCCCGACCGGCTGCTTTCCTCGATGAAGCCATCGACCAGCGTGTGGTTCGCCACCGCCCAGTCGAACGCCATATCGGGATGGCTGCCCGAAATCGCCCGCAGCAGCGCCGCCTTCTGGGGGGCGGTGAACGTGTCGGTCTTGAGCAGCGCCAGCGCGCGGGTCGCGACCGCATCGTCCTCCGCCGCGCCGAGCAGCGAGACATACCGGTTCTTGGTGACCGGATTGGTTTCCGCCTGGGTCAGCGCGAGCAGCGCATCCCAGTCGGCGGGCGTCGCATAGGTGGCGAAGGTCGACAGGACCGGTGCGCGGATGGCGGGCGGGATCGCGGTCGGATTGGTCTTGAGCTGCGCGACATAGCTGCGCGCCTGCGCCAGCACCTGGCCGTCGCCCGCCGCGCCCAGGCGATAGACGAGCGATTCGCGTAGGTTCGTCACCAGTGGCGACTCACCCGGCTGCGCCGTCATGCCGATGCGCCGCAAAACGGGGCCGAGGATGGCGACCGTGCGATTGCGCAGCGCCGTCTCCAGTGGTGTGCCCTCATAGAGCCCGGCTAGGCTGCCGAGGCGTCCCGACACCAGCTGCCATTCGAGCGGATCGGCGCCCTCGCCCACCCGGCCCATCAGCGCGAAGAAGCGCGACAGGTCCTGATAGCCCCCCGCCGCCAGCGCATAATCGTCGGCAAGCGTGCCGAGGCGGTCCTTCAGCTCCAGCCGCGTATAGTCGCGCACCAGCGCATCGTGCGCCGGCTGATCGTACATCACGCGCGTATAGCTGCCCTTGCCCTGGTTCAGCACCAGCGTGCCACAGCCCTTGACGCTGACCTTGGTCGCGGGGCCGGTGACGATGGTGCGCGTCTCACCGCCGCCGAGCGTGCCGACGACCATCGGCACCTTCCACGTCTGCGGTTTCTTCGACGCCTCATCCAGGCCGAAACGGCCCTGTACCAGCGTCGCCTGCGTCATGCCGCCGACGCACTGCGCGTTCGACAGCGTCACCAGCGGCACGCCACCCTGCAGCGTATAACCGTGCGCGATCTCCGCGACGGGCTGCCCCGCCGCGGCGGACAGTTCCGCCCACAGCTGTTCGGTGACGGTGTTGCCGTATTTGTACTTCGCCATGTAGCGGCGGATGCCGTCGCGGAACTTGTCCGGACCCAAGGTTGATTCGAGCATGCCGATCACGGCCTGCCCCTTCATGTAGGTGATGCCGTCGAACGCCTCGCCGATCTGGTCGACCGTTTCGATCTTGCGGATGATCGGATGCGTGGCCGAGGTCGCGTCGATGCTCATCGCCGCCTCGCGGTCGCTCATCACCGCACCGGCTTCCGCATTCCAGTCGGGGTTCAGATCGGCGGCGGACTTGTTCTCCATCCACGAGGCGAAGCCCTCGTTCAGCCACAGATCGTCCCACCAGCGCATGGTGACGAGGTCGCCGAACCATTGGTGCGCCATTTCGTGCGCGACGACGGTGAAGATGCGCTGGCGGCCGCTTTCGGTGGCGCGCTTGGGATCGAACAGCAGTTCGGGTTCGAAGTAGAAGATCGCGCCCCAATTCTCCATCGCGCCGAAGAACTGGCTGGAGCCGGGGCCGGCGATCATGTCCATCTTCGGCAGCGGATAGGGGGTGCCGAAATAGCTGTTGTAATAGCCGAGCAGCCGCTTCGCCTGCGCCAGCGCGTAATCGCCCTGGTCCGCGACGCCGCGACGCGTCACGACGCCGATCTCGACCTTGCCTGCCTGCACCGTCTTGCGGTCCAGATCACCCATGCCGAGGTACAGGAGGTAGCTCGACATCACCGGCGTTTCGGCGAAGCTGTACAGCTGCGTGCCGTTGGCCTGCTTCGTCACCGACGTTGCCGGCATGTTGGAAATGCCGAGCTGCCCCGCCGGCACCACCGCCTTCAGCTTGAACTTCGCCTTGAACGCCGGTTCGTCCCACATCGGCGCGAAGCGGCGGGCGTCGGGGGCTTCGAACTGCGTCGCGAGCATGCGCGCCTTCGACCCGTCCTGGTTGGTGTAATCGATCGCGAACAGGCCGGCGGCGGACTGGTTGATCTTGCCGCTCCACGCGAAGCCGACGGTGTGACGGCCGACGGTCGCGGCGGCGGGCAGCGTCAGCACAAGCTGCTGCTTGTCCTTGTCGAGCGCGAAGCGCACGGCCTTGCCGTCGACCGTCGCCGACGTGACGTCCAGATCGGCGGCGTTGAGCGTGATCGTGCGGGTCGCCGCCTTCACGTCCACTGTGACCGTCTCGGTGCCGGTGAAGGTCATCGCCTGCGCATTCGGCGTCACGGCAATATCGTACAGCACGGGCACGACATCGGTCGGCAGGCTGCCCGCGGCGAGCGCAGGCGCAGAGACGGTCATCGCGAGAGCGACGGCGACGGCGAGTTTCATGGACTGGTAACTCCGGATACAATGTTACGTCCCGTCTGACGCCTTTGCGCGTGCGCCGCAAGCGCCGTCGTGCTGGACAGGCGGATAGGTTTCGCTAGACAACCGATCATAAGAAGAGGAGCCGCCCGACCATGACGACGCCCACGCTGTTCGACCGCCTGCGCCTGCCCGTGATCGGTTCGCCGTTGTTCATCATTTCCGGGCCGGAACTCGTGATCGCGCAGTGCAAGGCGGGTATCGTCGGATCGTTTCCGGCGCTCAACGCCCGGCCGCAGGCGTTGCTGGACGAATGGCTGCACCAGATCACCGAAGAGCTCGCCGCGCATAACCGTGCGCACCCGGATCGTCCCGCCGCGCCGTTCGCGGTCAACCAGATCGTCCACAAATCGAACGACCGGCTAGAAGCCGACCTTGCCACCTGCGCCAAGTGGCAGGTGCCGATCGTCATCACCTCGCTGGGCGCGCGCGAGGATCTGAACACCGCGGTGCATCGCTGGGGCGGCATCACGCTGCACGACGTCATCGACGATCGCTTCGCGCGCAAGGCGATCGAGAAGGGCGCGGACGGGCTGATCGCGGTGGCAGCCGGGGCCGGCGGCCATGCGGGGCGCCTGTCCCCCTTCGCGATCATCCAGGAAATCCGCCAGTGGTTCGATGGACCGCTGGCCTTGTCGGGATCGATCGCGACGGGCGGTGCGATCCTGGCGGCGCAGGCTATGGGCGCCGACTTCGCCTATATCGGGTCACCCTTCATCGCCACGACCGAAGCGAATGCCGCGCCCGATTACAAAGCGTCGATCGTCGCGAGCAAGGCCGCCGACATCGTCTATTCGAACCTGTTCACCGGCGTGCATGGCAATTACCTGCGCAGCTCGATCGAAGCGGCCGGGCTGGACCCCGATCATCTGCCCGAGGGCGACCTCAAGACGATGAACTTCGGCGGCAACAACGGGTCGAAGGCGAAGGCCTGGCGCGACATCTGGGGATCGGGCCAGGGCATCGGCGTGATCGATGCGGTGGAAAGCGTCGCCGACCGGGTGGACCGCTTCGCGCGCGAATATGCGGCGGCAAAGGCGCGGATCGCCGGCTGATCCGGCGCCGCGTTGCAGTCAGAAGGCCAGCGCCAGCCGATCGTGCAGGCGCTGGACCGGGCTGGGCGCGACCACATCGACTTGCGCCGCATCCAGCAGACCGACGCGGCGGTGCAGGTTCGCGCTCGCCTCTACTAATGCGCGGGCGCGCTGCGGCAGCGCCGCGACCAAGTCCGCGTCGAATTGCGGCGCGTGGCCCAGCCGTCGGTTCCCATCGAGCGCGTCACGCGGCTGCATCTCCCCCGCATCGATCGCACGCTGCGTCAGCAGCCAGGCGATGACGTGCATCAGGCGCGTCGTCACCTTCAGCGATTCGCACGAAAAGCCGACGCGGATCAGCGGGTCGAGCGCTTCCCGCTCCAGCCGCCCCGCCTCGTCGAAATAGCTGCGCGCCTCGTCCGCCAGCAGCATCGCCTCCGTATAGAGCGAATCGATCAGGCGGCGATGGATGCGTGATTCGGAACGGCTGCCAGTCATGCGTTCACCGGTGGCATAGCGTGCACCGCCTGCCCAGCGGCCGTTGCTGTCGATCCTGTGCCAAAACGGAAAAACACCACCGGCGGCTCAGGCGATGATATCCGGGATCAGCTGGTCTTCGCATAAGGCGATCTCGTCGCGGAGCCGCAGCTTGCGCTTCTTCAGCCGGGCGAGCTGCAATTGATCGGGCGTCGCGCTGGCGCCCAAGGCCGTGATCGCGGCGTCGAGATCGCGGTGCTCGGTGCGCAGCTGTTCCAGGCGGGCGATGATCTGCGCGTCGTCCATGGTAAAACCCCCTGCCACCACCCTGCGGCCCGCTTTGCCCCTAGCGCAGCCGGACGACCAACCCAAGTCGTCGCATCATGCCCCTCGGCTAATCGCGTTCAACCATTTTCGGTGACGACTTTTAGGATGTTCGGTGGTTTACTCAGTCCCCCAACACGCATGCATCAGGAGGTACACCGAAATGCAGACGACGCATCAACAGGCACTGGAAACCAAGCATGCCGCGCTCGACCGCCGCATCGCCGACGAATCCCATCGCCCGATGCCCAACTCCGCGATCCTCACCGACCTGAAGCGCCAAAAGCTGAAATTGAAGGAAGAGCTTACGGGCCTGTAGAGCCTGACGCCATTCAGCCCCTCCCCAATACGGAGGGGCTTTTTGCAGGGGCGGCACGTCGAAGGGGAACGCCCGCCGCGAACCTTAAACCGCGGCGACCTCGTCGCGCACCAGCGCCAGATCGATCGGGGCGTCGAACGCGATCCCCATCCGTCCTGCGGTACACCATGCGACCTTCCCCGCGACGGTGCCCAGCCCCGGCATCTCGAGCCGCACCAGCGATCCCGGCTCCCTTAGCACACCGCAATCGACCATCACCCCGCCCGGCGACAGGTTGCGCATCCGAACCTCACGGTCGCAATGATCGCCGTGCAACCACAGCCGCGCCGCCAGCAGCAGGCTTTCGCGCGGTGGCTGACGCGGCGGCACGACGCCGTCGTCGACAGGCCCGGCATCGTCGGATGCCGTAAGAGACGCGTGGAAGAGGCTGTCCATATCCGGTGCCCTCGTCATGATCGGCCGGGAAACTCCCACCGCATGCCGCCCCGAATCTTACCAGAACGTAAACGCCGGCGCATCGCAGCGCGACGGCCGGCGTACGATCAATCCTCGCGCGAAATCTTCTCGTTACGCTCGTGGCGCTCCTGCGCCTCCAGCGTCATCGTCGCGATCGGTCGCGCCTCCAGCCGGCCGAGGCTGATCGGCTCGCCGGTAACTTCGCAATAGCCGTATTCGCCCTCGTCGATGCGGCGGATGGCGGCTTCGATCTTCGACACCAGCTTCCGCTGGCGATCGCGGGTGCGCAGTTCGATCGACCAGTCCGTCTCGCTCGACGCGCGGTCGGTCAGGTCGGCTTCGCGCAGCGAGTCGAGCTGCAGCTGGTTGAGCGTTCCGGCCGCGTCCTGCAGGATCGCGTCCTTCCAGCGGAGCAGCTTGTTGCGGAAATAGGTCTGCTGGCGAAGATTCATGAACGGCTCATCGGGGCTGGGCCGATACCCATCGTCGCTCCAGTCGCCGGCGTCGTTCGCGGGCAACATGTCGGCATTCCTGTCGTGTACGCGGCTTACGTGCGTTGCCATGCCACTCTCCCTCCGGTCCCTGAACTTGAACCCCGGACCGCCCCCATATTGGTGAGGCGCCTATAATCGCGGCTGAACGGAACCACAAGCGATGCGAGTTACCGAATCGATCGCCAGCACGAACTTTTATTGCGAATGGGACCAGAACGGTTGCAAGTCAGCGACTAAGCTGCGTTACGGTCGGAACGCGATTGCGAAACCCACCGCTGTTTCACTCTGGTACGTTAACCGCGAATCAGATGGTGCAATCTCGGTGAAGCACTGCAAAAGCAGCGAATTGCTGGTTAACAAACTTGCACTTAACGGTTTGTTTTGCGTTGAATGGCATAGGCGGCACTCCGTTGCTGCGACACGACGATCCGGGCCGCAGGGACCGGCAATGAAAGAGAGACCCGATGTCCGTACGGATGGCTTTGGCGAAATTGTGCGCATGCGCCTGTGGCGGTGCGTTGATCGGCGGTGGCGCCGTCCACGTCGCCGAACGTCCCAGCCGCCCCGTCTACACCAAGCAGGTCAAGAAGCGCGTGGTCGCGCATCGGCAGGTCGCCGCGGTCCAGCGTAAGGCCGTGCGCCGTCGCGTGGTGACCACGACGACCACCGCGGCCTGCGCACCAGCCGTGGTGACGGTCGCCAGCCAGGCTGCACCGGTGCCGGTGCCCCTGCCCGCGTCCGAAGGCTTCGTGACCGGCGGCGGTGGCGGTGTGCCGGTAGTCGTCGGCGGCAGCGGCGGCTGGGGTGGCGGCGGCGGTGGCTTCTTCGGGGGCGGCTTCTTTGGCGGTGGATCGTCCGGGTCGTCGGGCAGCATCGTGATTTCGTCGACGTCCAGCGGCGGGTCGAGCTCGACCAGTTCGTCCAGCAGTTCCTCGTCGTCCGGCAACGTGTCGAGCAGCTCGTCGGGGAACGTATCGAGCAGTTCGTCGACCAGCAGCTCCACGGGCGGCGCGAACGTCGTCGTCGACAATCAGAACAACAATAACAACAACAACCAGAACAATAACACGAACCAGAATTACAACGAAAACAACAACAACAATAACAACAATCAGAGCCAGAATCAGGGCCAAGGCCAGAACCAGGGTCAGGGGCAGAACCAAGGCCAGGGGCAGGGGCAAGGTCAGGGCCAGGGCCAATATGGTTCGAGTTCGAAGGGCTGGAGCTCCACCGGCGGACCGCCGCCGCCCCCGCCGCCGCCGGGTTCGACGGGATCGTCGGGCGGCCCGCCCGCGCCGGTGCCCGCGCCGCCGATGGTGCTGCTGTTCGGCGCCGCTGCCGCTGCTCTGGTTGCCCGCAAGCGCTTCGCCAAGCCGCAGGCGGCCTGATCCGAAGCCCGGTTCCGGAATTAAAAAAAAAGGGGCTGCCGAGTGATCGCTCGGCAGCCCCCTTTTTCGTTGGGCGGTGCGTCAGGCCGAACGCAGCGCCTGTTCGATATCCGGCACCGGATGGCCGGTCAGGTCTTTGGCCAGTTCGCCCGCAAGCCGGTTGCTGACTTCCTTGTGATAATGTTTGCGCAACTCGCCCAGCGTCTTGGGCGGGGCGACGATGATCAGCGATTCGAAATCGTTGGCCAGCGCGCGGCGCTTGAGCATATCGGCCGTCTCGGCAGCGAAGCGATCCTCTTCCTGCTGGTGGAAGTCCGTTTCGCCCATCGTGCCGCCTTGCGTCGAGGAAGCCTGGCCGGCGGCATCGGTCTTCTGGTCGCGATCGGCCGGGTTCACCTTTTCCTCGGCATGCTCGACCTGGAGATTAGGATAGTCCGCATCGCCCTCGTTGCGGAAGAACAGCGCCTTGCGGCCGTCGGCGACGAGCACGAAGGCATTGTGGGGTACCTGCATCGGGGCTTCTCCTGATCGTTGCTATCCCCTGCTCAACGCAGCCGAGGCGGGCGGGTTGCCGCCTGACGCGCGGCGGGGCATAGCCGCGCCATGCACGATATCCGCGCCATCCGGGACGATCCCGCCGCCTTCGACGCCGCCTTGGCCCGCCGGGGCGCCGCCCCCCAGTCCGCCGAGCTCATCGCGCTGGACGACACGCGCCGCGCTGCGATCGCCGCCGCCCAGGACGCGCAGACCCGCCGGAACGAGCTGTCGAAGGGTATCGGTCAGGCCAAGGCGCAGAAGGACGAAGCGCGCGCGCAGGCGCTGATGGCCGAAGTCGCGGCGCTGAAAGAGGCGCTGCCCGGTCTCGAAGCCGCCGATGCCGAAGCGGGGCGGGCGCTTGAACGCGCGCTCGCCACCATCCCCAACCTGCCCGCAGCGGACGTCCCCGACGGCGAGGACGAGGCCGGCAATGTCGAACAGACGCGCTGGGGAACCCCGCGCGCGTTCGACTTCACGCCGCGCGAACATGCCGACATCGGTCCGGCGCTGGGCATGGACTTTAAGACGGGCGCCGATCTGTCGGGCGCGCGCTTCACGTTCCTGCGCGGGCCAATGGCGCGACTGCACCGGGCGCTCGCCCAGTTCATGCTCGACCACCAGACTGCCGACAATGGCTATGTCGAGTGCAACCCGCCCGTGCTGGTCAACGACCCGGCGATGTACGGTACGGACAAGCTGCCCAAGTTCGCCGAGGATTCGTTCCGCACCACCGATGGCCGCTGGCTGATCCCGACCGCCGAGGTCAGCCTGACTGCATCGGTGATGGGCCAGATCCTCGACACGCTCGCCGAACCGATGCGGCTCACGGCCCATACGCTCTGCTTCCGCAGCGAGGCAGGCGCGGCTGGACGCGACACGCGCGGGTTCATCCGCCAGCACCAGTTCGAGAAGGTCGAACTCGTCAGCATCTGCCGTCCCGAGGACAGCGACGCCGAGCATGAGCGCATGACGCGCTGTGCGGAAAGCGTGCTGGAGGCGCTGGACCTGCCCTATCGACGCATCCTGCTCTGTACGGGCGACATGGGCTTCGGCGCGCGGAAGACCTTCGACCTCGAAGTATGGCTGCCGGGCCAGCAGGCGTGGCGCGAGATTTCGTCCTGTTCGAACACCGGTGATTTCCAGGCGCGGCGGATGAACACGCGCTACCGGGCGGAGGGCGAGAAGACCCCGCGCTTCGTTCACACGCTCAACGGGTCCGGCCTTGCGGTCGGACGCACGCTGGTCGCGGTGCTGGAAAACTATCAGCAGGCGGACGGATCGGTCGTCGTGCCCGCGGTGCTGCGACCCTATCTGCGCGGGCTCGACCGGCTCGAACCGCAGGGCTGATCGGATGGCGCGGGGTCGGACCGTCACGGGGGTAGCGCTGGCCGGGCTGATGCTGTCGGCGTGTATTCCGAGCGTCGACGACATCTCGGCCGAAGCCCCGCCCCCGTCCCGTCCCGCCTATCCCGCGGCCGCCGCTTACCCGCCGCCCGAACCCGCTGGGCGCTATCCCGAGCAGGACGCCCCACAACCCTTGCGTGAGGAGATGCCCCCTCCCTCGCGGCAGGTGGCGATGCCCACCACCGCGCGCCCCGCATGGGAGGCCCGGCCCGTGACGCCCGACGCGCAGGTGGTCGCGACCCAGAGCTATACCGTCGCCCCCGGCGACACGTTGCGCCGGATCGCCGAGCGCACCGGCGCCAGCGCGGAGGCGATCGCGCGCGCCAATGCGCTCGAACCGCCCTTTGCGGTGCAGACGGGGCAGACACTCACCATTCCGGGCGGCCGCTATCATCTGGTACGGCAGGGCGAGACGGGCATCGCCATCGCCCGCGCCTATGGCATCGAATGGTCGCGGATTGTTGCCGCCAATGCGCTGGAGGAACCCTATATCCTGCGCGCCGGCCAGCGTATCCTGATCCCCGGCGATCCCACGCAGGCGCCCAGCCTGGCCGAGCGCGCCGCCGCCTTCCGCCTCGACATCGATGACATCCTGACCGGCGGCGAGCCGACGCCCGCCCCCCGTCAGGCGCCCGCGCGGCCCGTCGCCAATCCGCGCCGCGTGCTGCCATCGACGGAGGTCGTCGCGGCGCCAGCGCGGCTACAAGGCGGTTTCGTCTGGCCGGTCGACGGTCAGGTCGTCCGCCGCTTCGGCCCCGGCCGCAGCGGCGAACGCAACGACGGGATCAAGATCGCAGTCCCAGTGGGCACGGCGATCCACGCGAGTGCCGACGGCGTCGTCGCTTATGCCGGCGACGGGATCGCGGCGCTGGGCGGCCTGATCATCATCAAGCACGGCGGCGGCTGGACCAGCGTCTATGGCCACGCCAGCAAGCTGCTCGTCCAGCGGGGCCAGAGCGTGAAGCGGGGACAGACGATCGCGCTGTCGGGCGACACCGGCCTCGCCGACCGCCCCGAGGTGCATTTCGAGCTGCGCAAGGGGCGTACGCCCGTCGATCCGTTGAGCCAGCTGTCGGGGCGGTAACGCGCGATCCCCTCGCCCTGCGCAGGATAGGTGCAGGACAGGGTGACGTGCGGCGTTCGGCTTGCTAACCGCGCGCCATGACCTACCAGTCCGATCTGCTGAACACGCTCGCGACGCGCGGCTACATCCATCAGCTCACCGATGCGTCCGCGCTCGATGCGCTCGCAGCGAAGCAGGTCGTGCCCGGCTATATCGGCTTCGATCCGACCGCACCGTCGCTGCACGTCGGCAGCCTGGTGCAGATCATGCTGCTGCGCCGGCTGCAACAGACCGGGCACAAGCCCGTCGTGCTGATGGGCGGCGGCACCGGCAAGATCGGCGACCCCAGCTTCAAGGACGAGGCGCGCAAGCTGCTCGCCGAGGACGGGATCCAGGCCAATGTCGCCTCGATCAAACGAATCTTCGAACGCTTCCTGACCTTCGGCGACGGCCCGACGGACGCGATCATGCTCGACAATGCCGAATGGCTCGATGCGTTGGAATACATCCCCTTCCTGCGCGACGTCGGACAGCATTTCTCGGTCAACCGTATGCTGAGCTTCGATTCGGTGAAGCTGCGGCTGGATCGCGAACAGTCGCTGTCCTTCCTCGAATTCAACTACATGATCCTGCAAGCCTATGACTTCATGGAGCTATCGCGCCGCTGCGGCGTGCGGCTGCAAATGGGCGGTAGCGATCAATGGGGCAATATCGTCAACGGGATCGAGCTTGCCCGCCGGATGGACGGCACCGAGGTGTTCGGCGTCACCACCCCGCTGCTGACGACCGCATCGGGCGAGAAGATGGGCAAGACCGTCGCGGGTGCGGTGTGGCTGCACGAGGATCAGCTGCCGCATTTCGATTACTGGCAATTCTGGCGCAACACCGACGATCGCGACGTGGGCCGCTTCCTGCGCCTGTTCACCGATCTGCCGCTGGACGAGATCGCGCGGCTGGAAGCGCTGGAAGGCGCCGAGATCAACGAGGCCAAGAAGGTGCTCGCCAACGAAGCGACGGCGATGTGCCGCGGTCGCGCTGCGGCCGAGGAGGCGGCCGAGACCGCCCGCCGCACGTTCGAGGAAGGCGCCAGCGGCGCGGCACTGCCCAGCGTTACGGTCGCGGGCGGATCAATCAACGTCGTCGATGCGCTGATCGCGCTCGGCTTCGCCAAGTCGAAGGGTGAGGCGCGTCGCCTGATCGCCGGCGGCGGCGCCCGCATCGGCACCGACAAGGTGAGCGACGAGGCGCTGATGATCGCTGTCGGCGAAGAGCCGGTTCGCCTGTCCGCGGGCAAGAAGAACCACGGCCTGCTCGTTCGGGAACAGTAAGCAAGCGTAAACGGTTACTCTTCTATCGCTTCAGTCCGGAATGGTCACGGCCACGTCCGGGGCGTGAGGAGTATCGGCCATGTCGCAAGCCCTGTCCCACCCGATCGACGGCCGTGCCGAGCCGCGCGACGAGGTGCATCATCGATGCCGTGCCGTGCTGACCGATCGTCGGACGTTGTCGGTGCTGGCGGTGAACCTGTCGCCGCAGGGCGTGATGATCCGCAGCGACGCCGAGGTGAGCGTGGGCGAATGGCTGCGCGTGACGCTGCCCGTGGTCGGTGAGATGCAGGCGGCCGTGCGCTGGGCGCTTGGCGGCCGGATCGGCTGCCAGTTCGAAAAGGCGATACCGGCGAACCAATATCACGCCGTCCTGGGCGCGATGCAGGGCTAAGGCCCGCGCCTTTACCCCGATCGCAGCAGCGCCACGCCCGCGTCGCGATCGAACAGATACAAGGCGATCCGTGCCGCCTGTCCGCGCGGCCCCTCCAGCCCGCCGTCGCGATCGATCAGCAAACGGGCATCGTCCTGCGCGCAGTGGAGCAGATCGCTGAGCATGTCCGGCAGCGCCAGCCGAAACGTTACCTCGCCCGACTGACGCGTACCGAGTAATTCGCCGCCGCCACGCAGGCGCAGATCCTCTTCGGCGATGCGGAAGCCGTCGTTCGTTTCGCGCATCAGCGCCAGCCGCGCGCGCGACGTCTCGCTGAGCGACGCGCCACGCAGCAACAGACAGCGCGACAGGCCGCCGCCACGCCCCACCCGACCGCGCAACTGGTGGAGCTGGGCAAGGCCGAAGCGATCGGCATGTTCGATCACGATCAGCGTGGCATTGGGCACGTCGACGCCCACCTCAATCACCGTCGTCGCGACGAGAACGGAGAGACGGTTGCCGGCGAACGCCTCCATCACCGCATCCTTCTCGGGCGGCTTCATCCGGCCATGGACGACGCCGATCTTGTCCCCGAAGCGCGCGCGTAGCGATTCGGCGCGCATCTCGGCGGCGGCAAGGTCGCTCTTCTCGCTCTCCTCGACCAAGGGGCAGACCCAATAGGCTTGGCCGCCGTCGGAGATATGGCGACCGATCGCGTTAACGACCTCGTCCAGCCGATCCTCGGACACGACGCGCGTTTCGATCGGTTCGCGGCCGGGCGGCATTTCGTCCAATCGGCTGACGTCCATCTCGCCATATTGCGCGAGCGTCAGCGTGCGCGGGATCGGGGTGGCGGTCATCGCCAGCAGGTGCGGCGGCGCCTTACCCTTGGCTTGCAGCATCATCCGCTCGGCGACCCCGAACCGGTGCTGTTCGTCGACCACCACCAGCGCGAGGTCGCGATAGCCGACCGCTTCCTGGAAGATCGCGTGCGTGCCGACGAGGATGTCGATCTCGCCGCTCGCCAGCGCCATCAGCGTCGCCTCGCGCGCGCGGCCCTTGTCGCGCCCCGTCAGGACGGCGATGTTGACGTCGACCCCCGACAGCAATTTGCGCAGCGTCTCGTAATGCTGGCGCGCGAGGATTTCGGTCGGCGCGAGCATCGCACCCTGCGCGCCGGCCTCGACCGCGATCAGCAGGCTCATCGCCGCGACCAGCGTCTTGCCCGATCCGACGTCGCCTTGCAGCAGGCGCAGCATCGGCGCGGTCTGCGCGAGGTCGCCCTCGATCTCGGCGATGCTGCGCGATTGCGCGCCGGTGGGGCTGTAGGGCAGGCGCAACTGGTCACGCAAACGGTGGTCGCCGACCAATGCCCTGCCCCGCCGCTTGCGCGTGTCGGCGCGCACCAGCGTCATGGCAAGCTGGTTGGCGAAGATCTCGTCATAGGCCAGGCGCTCGCGCGCCATTTTGTCGGCCGGGTCGGCGTGGATGCGGGCGAGCGCGTCGCGCCAATCGGGCCAGCCGCGCTTCGCCTTCAGGCTGGGGTCGATCCATTCGGGTAGATCGGGCGCCCGCTCGATCGCCTGCGCGGCGAACCCGGCAAGGCGGCGGGACGTCATGCCCTCCGACAGCGGATAGATCGCCTCGCGCTCGCGGAACGGTTCGTCGGGCTCGCCCAAATCGGGATGGATGATCTGGAGCGTCTCGCCATAGCTTTCGAGCTTGCCCGACACGCGGCGCGGCTCGTTCAGCGGCAGCAGCTTCTTCACCCAGCCCGACGACCCGCCAAAGTAGACGAGGGAGACGTAATTGCCCTTCGCATCGGTCGCCTGCACGCGCGTCGGGCCGCGGCCGGTGCTGGTGCGATAGTCGCGCGGGGTCAGCGTGATCGCGATGATCCGCCCGGCATCGGCGACGTCCAGCTCTTCGCGGGGCAGACGATCGATCCAGCCGCTCGGCAGATGAAAGGCGACATCGACCACGCGCGCCAGCCCCAGCCGGTCGAGCGGCTTGGCGAGCGCAGGCCCGACGCCTTTCAGCGCGGTGACCTCGGCGAACAGCGGATTGAGGATGGCGGGACGCATGACTACATGACCCCTCTAGCCTACCCGACCGATGCCGTCAGCATCCGCCGGGCTATTCGTATTGGATGACCTATGGATCACGCCACCCGCTTGAAGCGCCTGAAATTCCGCGCCTGGCATCGCGGCACGAAAGAGGCGGATCTGATGATCGGCGGCTTCTTCGATGCGCATGCCGCGGGGTGGACGCCCGAACAGCTCGACTGGTTCGAGGCGCTGTTGGAGGAACAGGACGTCGATATCATGGCCTGGGCGATCGGATCGATGCCCTGCCCGCCGGAATGGGAGGGCGATATGATGACGCAGATGCGCTCGCTGAGTTACGTGCCGGTGGCGGAGTGAAAGCGGGCTGAGCTCGCCCCACACCCTTCGTCACCCCGGACTCGTTCCGGGGTCCACTCCGCGGCGAGGGGAATAGCCTGAGCCTCTTGCCTTTCCCGTTCGGCCCGGTGGACCCCGGAACAAGTCCGGGGTGACGATAGATTTGGGGCAGCCGTTCGCCCGTAAGTCGCCTGCCTTCTTCAAGGACCATGATGCCCGACCTCAAGACGATCCTGTCCGCCAAGACGCCGCTGACGCTGTCGGGCGTGCCCGCCGGGTTCCAGCCGTCGCTGCTCGCGGACCTTGCGCGCGCTGCGAAAGGGCGCGCGGTGTTCATCGCGCCGGACGACGCGGCGATGCGCGCCGTCGCGGCGACGGCGCCGTTCTTTGCGCCCGAGCTGGAGGTGATCGTCTTCCCAGCCTGGGACTGCCTGCCCTATGATCGCGCCTCGCCGACGCTGCGGATCATGGCCGAACGGATCGCGGCGCTCTACCGCTTGCAGCGCCCGGCCAAGGGTCCGCAGCTCGTCCTGACGACCGCCAATGCGGCGACGCAGCGCGTGCTGACGCCGTTCCGGATACGCCAACTGGTGGCGACGCTGGAGCCGGGCGCGCGGATCGATCGCGACGATCTGGCCAAGCTGCTCCAGGCGAACGGCTATGTCCGCACCGAAACCGTCCACGACCAGGGCGAATATGCCGTGCGCGGCGGCATCGTCGACCTGTATCCGAGTGGGGAAGAGCAGGCGCTACGCCTCGACTTCTTCGGCGACGAGATCGAGACCGTACGCACCTTCAGCCCCGAGGATCAGCGCACCACCGGTCGCATCGATGGCTTCACGCTGCTGCCCGCGTCCGAGGCGCTGCTCGACGAGGAATCGATCAAGCGCTTCCGCACGCGCTATAGGGACAAGTTCGGCGCGACCGCGACCGGCGATCCGCTGTATCAGGCGATCAGCGATGGCCGCCGCCTTGCCGGCATGGAGCATTGGCTGCCGCTGTTCGAGGACAAATTGGCGACGCTGTTCGACCATCTGTCCGCTGACGACGTGATCGTGCGCGACTTCGGCGTGCCCGGCGCGGCCGAGGCGCGGATGGAGGCGATCGCCGATTATTACGAGAACCGCCAGCGCGCCGAGGCTGCACAGCCCGGCAGCTATCGCCCGCTCGCCGCTAAGACGCTGTACCTCGACGCCAAGGAATGGGCCGCGGGGCTTGAGGCGTGCCACGCGCATCTGACCACGCCGTTCCACGAGCCCGAGAGCGCGACCGTGCTCGACTTCGGCGTCGATAACGCGCGGGATTTCGCGCCCGAGCGGTCGGGCGGCGCGAACGTCTACGAAGCCGTCGTCAAGCACCTCGGCGCGCTGCGCAAGCAGGGCAAGAAGCCGGTCCTCGCCAGCTATTCGATCGGAGCGCGCGAGCGGCTGGGCAATCTGCTGAAGGATCACGGCCTCAACGGCGCCAAGGCGGCGGATAGCTGGCACGAGGCGCTGGGCGTTGCCGATACGTCCAAGAGTGCCGGTGTCGCGCTGGTCGTGCTGCCGCTCGACCACGGCTTCACCGCGCCCGACGTCGCGGTACTGACCGAACAGGACATGCTTGGCGACCGCCTCGTCCGTCGGGCGAAGCGCAAGAAGTCGGCGGATGCCTTCCTCGCCGAATTGGCGACGCTGACGCCGGGCGACCTCGTCGTCCATGCCGATCATGGCATCGGCAAATATCTTGGCCTCACCTCGATCCCCGTCGGCCAGTCGCCGCATGATTGCGTCGCGGTGGAATATGCCGGCGGCGACAAATTGTTCGTGCCGGTCGAGAATCTCGAAGTCCTGTCGCGCTACGGCTCATCGGAAGAGGGCGCGAGCCTGGACCGGCTGGGTGGCGAGGCGTGGCAGCGGCGCAAGTCGAAGATGAAGGAGCGCATCCGCGAGATCGCGGGTGAGCTCATCAAGACGGCCGCCGAACGCGCGCTGCATCCGGGTGATGTGCTGGAACCGGACCCCGCCGGTTATCCGAGCTTCGTCGATCGCTTCCCCTATGCCGAAACGGACGACCAGGATCGCGCGATCGAGGACGTGCTGGGCGACCTCGGCGCCGGCCGCCCGATGGACCGGCTGATCGTCGGCGACGTCGGCTTTGGCAAGACCGAGATCGCGCTGCGTGCGGCCTTCGTCGCGGCGATGGCGGGCAAGCAGGTTGCGGTCGTCTGTCCGACGACCTTGCTCGCGCGCCAGCATTTCAACAATTTCAGCGCGCGATTCGAAGGCTTTCCGATGAACATCGGTCGCCTGTCGCGCCTCGTTCCTGCGGCGGAAGCCAAGCGGGTGAAAGAGGGCCTGGCGGACGGTAGCATCGACGTCGTCATCGGCACGCATGCGCTGCTAGCAAAGGCTATCGACTTCAAGCGCCTCGGCCTCGTCATCGTCGACGAGGAACAGCGCTTCGGTGTGACGCACAAGGAGCGGCTGAAGGCGCTGCGGGCGGACGTGCATATGCTCACCCTCACCGCGACGCCGATCCCGCGTACGTTGCAGATGGCGATGAGCGGCATCCGCGAACTGTCGGTCATCCAGACGCCGCCGGTCGATCGCCTCGCGGTCCGCACATACGTCATCCCCTGGGACCCGGTGGTGCTACGCGAAGCGCTGCTCCGCGAACATTATCGCGGCGGGCAAAGCTTCATCGTCACCCCGCGCGTCGCCGACCTGCCCGACCTGGAGGAATATCTCCGCAACGAGGTGCCCGAGGTCCGCTACGTCATCGCGCATGGACAGATGAACGCGACCGAGGTCGAGGAGCGGATGAGCGCCTTCTATGACAAGAAGTTCGAGGTGCTCGTCTCAACCACGATCATCGAAAGCGGCATCGACATCGCCTCGGCCAATACGATGATCGTCAACCGCGCCGACCGCTTCGGCCTCGCCCAGCTGTACCAGCTGCGCGGCCGCGTCGGCCGGTCGAAGACGCGCGCCTATGCCTATCTGGTGACGCCGCCCGAACGGATGATGACCGATACGGCGGAGAAGCGGCTGAAGGTCCTGTCCGATCTCGACAGCCTGGGCGCAGGGTTCCAGCTCGCCAGCCATGATCTCGACATTCGCGGCGCCGGCAATCTGCTCGGCGACGAACAATCGGGGCATATCAAGGAAGTTGGCTACGAACTCTACCAATCGATGTTGGAAGAGGCGATCATGGACGCCAAGGCCGGCGGGCTGAAGAGCGACCGTCCGCGCGACTTCAGTCCGCAGATCACGGTCGACGCGCCGATCCTGATCCCCGACGATTACGTGCCCGACCTTGACCTGCGAATGGGCCTGTACCGCCGCCTCAACGAGCTGGAAGACAATCGCGAGATCGAAGCCTTCGCCGCCGAGATGATCGACCGCTTCGGTCCGCTGCCCGATGCGACCGAGAACCTCATCAAGGTGATCGAGATCAAGCTCAATGCGCGCAAGGCCTGCATCGCCAAGATGGATGTGGGGCCGCGCGGCGTGCTGGTCGGCTTCCACGACGATACGCCGCCGAACGTCGCTGGGCTGCTCGCCTATGTCGAGCGGCTCAACGGCGTCGCCAAGCTGCGCCCCGACAGCAAGTTGGTGCTGCAGCGGGCGTGGCCGGACGCCAAATCGCGCCTGCATGGGGCGTTGCAACTGTCGAAGGGGCTGGCGAAAGCGGCGGGGTGATGGCGGCTCTCCCGGCTTTCGGGCTCAGCTGCTGTGGTCAGCGATGATCTTCCAGCCGCCGGCCTGCTTCTCGAACAGCAGCGACGTCACGCCCTTGTCGCTGCGGCCATCCGGATAGGCCAGCTGCCATTCCGCCCAGAGCATGCGGTGCGTCGTATCCACCGCCCGCGCGCCGAGGATCCGAAACGATAACGCGCCGCGCTTCCTCACATCGGCGCCATAGCTTTTGTCATAGCGCGCCGCGATCGCCGCCTTGCCGCGGACGAGGCCGTTCTTCGTCACGAACACGGCATCGTCGGCGTAGATCGCGAGGAAGCGGGCCATGTCCCCGGCGCTCCAGCCTGCCGCGCTGTCCGCCAACGCCGTTTCGATCGCCGCCTGCGCATCCTGCACCGGGGCCGGCAATGCCAGCGCCGCCACGATCGTCAGCATGTCCCGTCTCCCACCATCGCTGCCAGTGCTGCGTCATCCAGTGCGGGCGCCAGCAGGAAGCCCTGGTAGAAGGCGCAGCCCTCCGCCGCCAGCAGCTGCCGCTGGGTATCGGTTTCGATCCCCTCCGCCACGACCGCGAGGCCCAGCGAACGCGCCAGCGTCATCACCGCGCGCACCACGCCGCGGTGGCGCCGCGTCCGCTCGATCCCCAGCGCCAGCGCCTTGTCGAGCTTCAGGTAATCGAGCGGCAGGGTGGTGAGATAGGCGAGGCTGGAATAGCCCGTGCCGAAATCGTCGAGCGCCACGCGCAGCCCCGCCGCGCGCAGATCGGTGAGGATCGCCGCCGCGCGATCGAGATTGTGGATCGCGCCACTCTCCGTCACCTCGACCGTCAGCCGGTCGCACGCCACCCCGCTGGCACCGACGCGCCGCAGGAAGGAATAGGCGAAACCCGGCCGGCCAAGGTCGCCGGCGGTGATGTTGAGCGCGACGCGCACATGCGACAGCGCCTCCGGCCACGCGGCAATCCGCGCCAGCACCAGCCCCTGGATATGATCGGACAGGACGAGACCGAGATCGGCACGCTCCGCCGCAGCAAACAGCACGTCGGCGCCGAGTGGCCCCAGCCGCCCATGCCGCCAGCGGGCCAGTGCCTCGACCCCGGTGATCCGGCGCGAATCGATTCGCGCCTGCGGCTGGAACAGGATGTCGATCTCGTCGCGCTCGATCGCGAAGTGCAGGTCGATGGCGAGCGAATCGATCGGCGCGGTGTGCTCGGGTCCCGCGACGCGGATCGTCGGCCCGTCGCTGGCCTTCGCCGACACCAATGCCTCCGCGGCACGGTGGAGCAGGCTGGCGGCATCATCGCCCGGTGCGCTCTCCGCCAGGCTCCAGCGACTGCCCAGCACCGCCTGCCGTCCCCCGACCGCAATGGGTCGCGACAGCGCGCCATCCAGCGCACGGGCGAGGCCGACCAGCGCGCCCTGCTCCGCCACCGCCGCGACGACGATATCGCCGCCGCGCGGCGCGCCGACCACCGCATCGTCGCCCAGCAGCTCGGCGGCCATCGTACGGACCTGCCGATGCGCCTCGGCGATCAGCGCATCGCCCACCGCACGGCCTCGCGCGGCATTCAGGATATCGAGCCGCGACAGGGCGATCCTGACGATGCCGACCTGACGCCCGGCTTCGAGCCAGGCCGAAATCGGTTCGCTGACGTCTTCCGGATCGGCGCGCAGTCCGAACGCCGGGCCGCGCCGCTCGCCCTGATGGCGGGTCGCGTGCCGCGCCGCAAAGCGCAGCGCGAGCTGGATATCGGCCGGATCGCCCGTCTCGCGCAGGAAATGCGTCGCGCCCGCGGCGTAAAGCTGGTCGAGCGTATCGCCGTCGTCGGTCAGTACCAGCAGCGCCGCGCCGGTCGCCGCGATCAGGCCGCCCAGCGCGCGGACCGCCGCCAGACCGGCCGCCGGCGCCTTTCGCCCATCGACCAGGATCACCGCCGCGCCGCTCGCCAGCGCCCGCGCGACCAGTTCGCGCCCGCCGGTATCGACGACCGGCGCCCAGCCGTCGTCCTGCGCCAGCGCCGCGAGCGCTGCCGCATCATCGTCCTGCGCGACGATGAACAATCGTGTGCTGTCGGTAACGGTCCCCATTCCATTCCTGCCTAAGCGCGCGGGGGTTAACCGACAATGCTGTGTCACGGTGAAGCGGGCTTAACGGAACGGACTTGTCGGCGGATGGTTGTCAGCCTAGCCCCATGTCATGACCAGCGCCCTTGCCCCCTCCGCCGACCCGCTGGTCGATCCGCAGGGACGGACGATCCGCTACCTGCGTATCTCCGTCACCGATCGGTGCGACTTGCGCTGCCGCTATTGCATGGCGGAGCAGATGACCTTTCTGCCCCGGGCCAAGCTGCTGACCCTCGACGAAATCGCGATCATCGCCGAACGCTTCATCGCGCGCGGCGTGACGAAGATCCGCCTGTCGGGCGGCGAGCCGCTGGTGCGCCGCGACGTCGCCGATCTGGTCCAGCGGCTGGGACGGCACGTGGGGGCAGGACTCGACGAGCTGACGATGACGACCAACGGCACGCGGCTCGCGCAGCACGCCGACGCGCTGGTCGATGCCGGAATCCGGCGGATCAACGTCAGCCTCGACAGCCTCGATCCCGAGCGGTTCCGCTATATCACGCGGCATGGCGACCTGACGCAGGTGCTGGACGGCATCGCCGCCGCGAAGCGCGCCGGCCTGGCGGTGAAGATCAACACCGTCGCGCTTGCCGGCCTCAATGAGGACGAAATTCCGGCGATGCTGCAATGGTGCATCGACGAAGGCCACGATTTATCGCTGATCGAGACCATGCCGCTGGGCGCGGTGGATGAGGATCGCACCGATCGCTTCGTGCCGCTGACGCGCGTGTTCGAGGCGCTGTCGGCGCGCTTCCCCTTGTATCGCGCCACGCATCGCACCGGCGGACCGGCGCGCTATTGGCAGGTCGAGGGCACCGCGACCCGGCTCGGCCTCATCTCGCCGCTCACCGCCAATTTTTGCGACGGTTGCAACCGCGTACGGCTGACGACCGAGGGCAAACTCTATATGTGCCTGGGGCATGACGATCAGGTCGACCTCAAGGCAGCGCTGCGCGACGGCGGGATCGACGGGCTGGATGCCGCGATCGATCGCGGCTTGCTGCGCAAGCCTGCCCGGCACGATTTCCGCATCGCCGCGGGAGCAGCGCCTGCGGTGGCGCGCCATATGAGCGTGACCGGGGGATGACCGACTATCAGCGGCGGGCGCTGGTTGCCTCGCCCACGGCCCCTGCCCGCGCCGCGGCCGCCGAGCTGGCGGACGCTGCCGACTGGGTCGATCCCGCCGAGGCCGACGTCATCATCGCGCTGGGCGGCGATGGCTTCATGCTCCAGACGCTGCATGGCCTGCTCGACCGGCGCCGTCCGCCCGTGCCCGTCTTCGGGATGAACCTCGGCACGGTCGGCTTCATGATGAACGAGTGGCGCCGCCATGGCATCGACGAGCGGCTGGCACGCGCCAAGCCGTTCAAGGTGTCGCCGCTCGCCGCCACCGTCACCGGCATCGACGGCCGCGTCCATCAGGCGCCGGCGATCAACGAAGTCTCACTGTTGCGCGAAACCCGCCAGACCGCGAAGCTCGAGGTGACCGTCAACGAGCGCGTCGTCATGCCGGAACTGGCGTGCGACGGCATCCTCGTCGCCACGCCGGCGGGGTCGACCGCCTACAATCTATCCGCGCAGGGTCCGATCCTGCCGCTGGGGTCGAACATGCTGGCGCTGACGCCGATCAGCCCGTTCCGCCCGCGGCGCTGGCGCGGCGCGATCCTGCCGGACAAGGCGCGCATCTCGCTGCGCGTGCTCGATGCCGCCAAGCGCCCGGTGTCCGCCGTCGCCGACCAGCGCGAATTCCGCGATGTCGCCGAAGTCAGCGTCGCGATCGACCGCGCGCGCGAGCTGACCCTGTTGTTCGACCCCGAACATGCGCTCGACGACCGCATCACGATGGAGCAATTCATCGCCTGAGCCGCCGATGCCGCACGAAGCTGTGGAAAACTCGCTTTAACGGGTTGCGCCGCAAAAATTCGTGGGTATAGACGCCCTCCACGACGCAGCGTTCCCTGATAGCTCAGCGGTAGAGCTCTCGACTGTTAATCGAGCGGCCGTAGGTTCGAATCCTACTCAGGGAGCCATTTTCACCACATCATCAGCGTCTTGCGCGCAGCCGGGCAGCGAAATCGCTTGCACCGGCTTCGACTTGTCCGCATCATGCCCCGATGCGAGAAGCGATCAACGCTTCCGCTGGAGAGGCTTTGCTATGATCTTTCTGGAAGTGGCGATCGGCGCCATGGCTGCCGCCCTGTTGACCGTCCCCGTGCTGATGGCCGTCACCGCCAAGAAGCCCGTCGACAGCGAATAATTTTCCGACGGATCGGGGCCGGCCGCGACGCCGCGCGTGCGCCGTCCCGCCCTCGTCGACCCTGCTCCAGTGCAAAGCTCCAGCGCCTGGCGCCCCTTTCGCGGCTTTCGTGCGCATTAGGAGGCGACTAGACAGGCACCGCTCGCCTAGGTTCCCGCGATCGTCGCGATGAAAGTCAGATCCGTGGCGCGGCGCGGCGCTGAAGTCTGCGGTGCAACGGTCTTGCGCGGGCATCGTCTATATCCTTTGGCGTGGTCAGGGTCCAAAGGCGGCGGCAGCGCGTTGGCAAGGCACCTCAACCGCAAAAAGGAGCCAACATGCATCAGTCGGCCGGCACGCTGACGATCCAGACGCGCCGCAAAGGGTTGGTTGACATCACCGCGCCCGTCCGCGAGTGGCTGACGGCGCAGGGAATCAGCGAAGGCCTGCTCACACTGTTCTGTCGGCATACCTCGGCCTCGCTCGTCATCCAGGAAAATGCCGCACCGGCCGTCCGCCGCGACATGGAGGCCTATTTCGACCGACTCGCCCCCGAAAGCGGCGGATACGAACATGACGACGAAGGGCCGGACGATATGCCCGCGCATCTGAAGGCGGCGCTGACCGGCGTTCAGCTGTCGATACCCGTTGCAGATGGCGAACCGATGCTAGGGACATGGCAAGGTATCTATCTGTTTGAACACCGGATTGCGCCGCATCGGCGCAGCGTCGCTTTGCATGTCATCGGCGCGTGATCGCGACGAAACGTTGCCGGACGGAGCCAAGTCGTTCATCGCTCGTTCGGACGGAAGTGGATATACGCGCGGGGTTCGCCGCACCCGCGCGCGAATGGAGTATTGGTGTCATGATGCATCTTGGCCGCAAGGCTATGGTCGCGGCGCTCGCCGCCTCCACGTTGATGGTCGCGGGCTGCGCGACCGAAACCACCTATCGTCCCGCCACCGGGCAGGGTTTCAACCGCACGGGCTATAGCGACCGTCAGATCGAACCGGGTCGCTTCCTGGTCAATTTCGCCGGCAACAGTGTGACGTCGCGCGACACGGTCGAGCGCTATCTGCTGTTCCGCGCCGCGGAACTGACGCTGCAGAACGGCTATGACTATTTTGTCATGGCCAACCGCGACACCGATCTGCAGTCGCGCACCTATACGACGCCGGGGATCGGCGGCGGCTGGGGCTATGGTGGCTTCGGCGGCTATTGGGGTCCGTCGTGGCGCTATTACGGCCGGGGGTTCGGCTGGCGCACCTGGGACCCATGGTTCGGCGGCGGCTTCGGCCCCTGGGGTAACGACTTCGATATCCGCACGATCGATCGCTACGAAGCGAGCGCCGAGATCGTGATGCGCAAGGGCCCGATCCCGCGCGATAACCTGCGCGCCTTCGACGCCCGCGCGGTGGTCAACAGCATCGGCCCGAGCGTGGTGCTGCCGAAGTAAGACTGCTTCAGATGTAACGAAAAGGCCGGGTCACCGCAGGGTGGCCCGGCCTTTTTCGTGTGTAGCGGTGGCGGAACTACCGCCGTCACCCCGGACGTGTTCCGGGGTCCACCGGGCCGCCGGGGCAGCGCTGGAGGCGCATAGACCTCCCCTCGCCGCAGAGCGCACCCCGGACCAACTCCGGGGTGACGGAGGATGTGTGGGAGGGCGCCCCTTACACCGTCACCGCGCCGTGGCAGTGCTTGTACTTGCGTCCCGAACCGCACGGGCACGGCGCGTTGCGGTTCACGCGGCCGTCCCACAGCTCCGGATTGTCGCCGAGCTCGGTCGGGACATCCGGCTGCATCATCTGCATCGGCGGGATTTGCGCGGTGATGCGGCCCATCGTGCCGGCATCGATGTCGTTCGAATCGTCTTCGCCCGTGAACGGGTCGAAGTGCGTGGTGATGAAGTCCGGCAGTTCGGGCAGATCGGTCGGCAGCGGCTGCAGCTGGAATTGCGCGTGCGCGATCGTCTTCGTCACGTCCTCGCGAATCGCGTCGAGCATGCGCTGGAACAGGCTGAAGGCCTCCTGCTTATACTCGTTGATCGGCGTCTTCTGCGCATAGGCGCGCAGGTGGACGACCTGGCGCAGCGCGTCGAGCGTCGCCAGATGCTCCTTCCAGTGATGGTCCAGATTCTGGAGCAGGATCGACTTTTCGACCTGCGTCCACGTCTCCGGCTCCAGCTCCGCCGACTTGGCGGCGATGGCGGCGTCGGCGGCTTCCTGCACGCGCTCTTCGACGATCTCGGGGTCGATCGCCTCTTCCTTCAGCCAGTCGTCGATCGGCAGGTCGAGGTTGAGCACGTCGACCAGACCCGCCTTCATGCCTTCGATATCCCATTGCTCGGGATAGCTGTTGGGCGGGCACGCACCGCCGACGATCACGTTGACCGTCTCGGCACGCATATCGGTAACGACATCACCCACCGCGTCGGCATCCATGATGTCGGCGCGCTGTTCGTAGATGACCTTGCGCTGGTCGTTCATCACGTCGTCATATTCGACGACCTGCTTGCGGATGTCGTAGTTGCGCGCCTCGACCTTCTTCTGCGCGGTCTCGATCGCCTTCGACAGCCACTTGCTGCCGATCGCTTCGCCGTCCTCGATATTCGAGCGCATCATGCGCGCAAAGAGCGTGTCCGGCCCGAAGATGCGCAGCAGATCGTCGTCGAGGCTGAGGTAGAAACGCGACAGGCCGGGATCGCCCTGGCGGCCAGACCGGCCGCGCAGCTGATTGTCGATGCGGCGCGATTCGTGGCGTTCGGTGCCGAGCACGAACAGGCCGCCCGCGGCGAGCACCTCTTGCTTCTCGACCTCGATCTCGGCGCGAATGCGCGTTGCCTCGGCTTCATATTCGGGCGTGCCCTCGACGAGGTCCGGATGCTCGTCGAGCATGCGGAATTCGAGGTTGCCGCCGAGTTTGATGTCGGTGCCGCGGCCGGCCATGTTGGTTGCGATCGTGACGGCGGCCTTGCGGCCTGCCTGCGCCACGATATGCGCCTCCATCTCGTGGTAGCGCGCGTTCAGCACCTTATGCTCGACGCCCTCCTGGACCAGGAATTCGCTGAGCAGTTCGGACTTTTCGATCGACACCGTGCCGACCAGCACCGGCTGGCCCAGCGCGGCATGTTCGCGGATCTTCTTGGCGATCGCGCGGAACTTGTCGTTGGTATCCTTATAGAATTCGTCTTCCTCGTCGATCCGCTGCACCGGCACGTTGGTGGGGATCGTCACGACGTTCATCTTGTAGATGTCGTAGAATTCGGCCGCCTCGGTCGCCGCGGTGCCGGTCATGCCGGCGAGCTTCGGGTACATGCGGAAATAGTTCTGGAAGGTGATCGAGGCCATCGTCTGGTTCTCGGGCTCGATCGTGACGCCCTCCTTCGCCTCGACCGCCTGGTGCAGGCCGTCCGACCAGCGGCGCCCGTCCATCATGCGACCGGTGAATTCGTCGATGATGACGACCTTGCCGTCCTTGACGATATAATCGGTGTCCGCCTTGAACATCATGTTGGCGCGCAGCGACTGGTTCAGATGGTGGACGACCTGCGTGTTCTCGAAATCGTACAGGTTCGCGCCCTGCAGCAGGCCGGCTGCCTCCAGCAGACGCTCGGCGCGCTCGGTGCCGTCCTCGGTCAGGATGATCGTCTTCTGCTTCTCATCCTTCTCGTAATCGTCGGGGGTCAGCTGCTTCACGATCGCGTCGACGCTCATGTACAGCTCCGACTTGTCGTCGGTCGGCCCTGAGATGATGAGCGGCGTGCGCGCTTCGTCGATCAGCACCGAATCGACCTCGTCGACGATCGCCATGGCAAAGGCGCGCTGCACCATGCTGCTGCGCTCATACTTCATGTTATCGCGCAGATAGTCGAAGCCGAACTCGTTGTTCGTGCCATAGGTGATGTCGCTGTTATAGGCGGCGCGGCGCTGTTCGTCGGTCAGGTTCGGGATGATGACGCCGACCGTCAGGCCGAGGAAACGATAGACCTGCCCCATCCACTCCGCGTCGCGTGCGGCGAGATAGTCGTTGACGGTGATGACGTGGACGCCATCGCCCGGCAGCGCGTTGAGATAGGTGGCCAGCGTCGCGACCAGCGTCTTGCCCTCACCCGTGCGCATCTCGGCGATCTCGCCGCGATGGAGCACGATGCCGCCGATCATCTGCACATCGAAGTGACGCATGCCGAGCACGCGCACCGCCGCCTCGCGCACCGTCGCGAAGGCTTCGGGCAACAGGTCGTCGAGCTTGGTGCCGTTCGCCAGCTGCTCGCGGAACTTGGCGGTCTGGCCCGCCAGTTCCTCGTCGGACAGCGCCTGGAGCTGCGGTTCGAACGCAGCGATCTTCTGGACGATGCTGCCGAGCGACTTCACGTAACGATCGTTGGAGGACCCGAAAATGGACTTGGCAAGGCCGCCGAACATAGGCTGATTCCTGATGATTGTGCGCGCGCGCACGGACGAAGGGCGCGCAGCGTCGAGTGCATGAAAAGATGGGGTCGGCCGTGGCCGAAGCAACGCACGCGCGCGCTATTCGCGCCGGCGGCTCGCAAAAAGAGGCTCGACCGCAGGCAGCGCGAGCACGGTCGTGACGCCCAGATCGGCCAGCGCGGCCAGCCCCGGCACCCGCTGTTGCGGCCGGCTGGCGGCGCGAGCGGCCCGCACCTCGGCCTGCACGCTCGCCACGATCCCCGCCGCGGCATGCGCCGCCACCGGCGCACGCACCGCAGAGGCGCCGCCGGTCAGGGCGGACAGCAGCGCGGAAAGGAGCAGCAGCAGGTTCACGGGGGCAGTCCCTATTGCAGATGCGGTCCGTCGTCCATCCGCATCCGTCCGTCGCATCTCATTCGAAACTCACGCTCGACGTCATTCGGCGATGAATGATCGCCTTGATGGGTTTGCCGGCGCGAACATACCCGACGCCCATTGGCGAACCTGGAGGGTTCTGTGCGCAGGGGTCTGTGGGCATGTAGGTCGGCTTTGCCTCGATCACGCGACAACTTTCCACCCTACCATCGAACCCCACGGTGATCGCTACGTCGGCAACGTAATCTTCCATGGTGGTCGTCGCCACATCGATCGGCTTCGTGGGGGTGAAGGGCTGGCCGATCGAAACGGCGGAATCACCCTCTGGGATCTTCCAGACGATTCGACGCTCGAATGTCCGGCCGGATGGACCGGGAACGAATTGCGCGCGAGCGACCAAAGTGGCGCATGTGCCCTCATCAAGACGTGCGTACCCGCTCGAACTCACGATCTGGCAGGCCGTCACGCGGCCCGTCGAACCGACGACGAGCCGAACGGCGACCGTACCGGCTTCGCGCGCCCGCAGGGATGCCGGCGGATAATCAGCGTGGCCGATCCAGTCGGCCGGATTGTTTGCCGGTTCCGCCTTCGCGCTCGCCGCAGCATTATCTTGGCCCGGCAGAGCCGCGCCGGTCAGCGTGAGAGATGCTACCAGCGCCATCGCTTTCGAAACCATCGTCCCTCCCCTTTTCAACTGTCATCGTTCCGTCGTTGAAGCCGCCACGCGAGCTTCTATAGGCTTGAGACATGACAGATCATGCCCGTTCGCCGCTAGCCCCCGCCTCCTTCCCCGCTCTGCCCGCCATCGCCGGGGTCACCCCGCATGTCGCCCGTGCGCGGTACAAGACGTGGGATCGCTGCGACCTCACCTTCGTGACGCTGACCGAGGGCACCAGCGTGGCGGGCGTGCTGACACAAAGCAAATGCCCCTCGCCCGAAGTCGAATGGTGCCGGCAGGCGCTGCCCCTGGGCGAGGCGCGTGCTCTGGTCGTCAATGCCGGCAACTCCAACGCCTTCACCGGCAACCGCGGCCGCGCGGCGGTGGAGGCGATCGCGGCGCGCACCGCGCAGCACGTCGGTTGCCAGCCGTCGGACGTGTTCGTCGCCTCGACAGGGGTCATCGGCGTGCCGCTGCCGATCGACAAGGCAGAAGCGGGCCTCGACGCCGCCTTCGCCGCGACCCCGTGCGATTGGCTCGCGGTCGCAGAGACGATCGGCACCACCGACACCTATCCGAAAGGCGCGATGACGACCGCAATCGTCGATGGCCGGACCGTCACGCTGGTCGGCATCATCAAGGGGTCGGGCATGATCGCGCCGGACATGGCGACGATGCTCGGCTTCGTCTTCACCGACGCCGCGGTGGCACCCGGCTTTCTGCAAGGCGCGTTGGCAGCGGCGAATGGCAAGACCTTCTCGTGCATCACGGTGGATGGCGATACGTCGACCAGCGACACGGTCCTCGCGTTCGCGACGGGCGCGGCGGGCAATGACCCGATCGAGAGCAGCGACAGCGCGGGCGCCGATGCTTTCGCCGCGGCGCTTGCCGAGCTCTGCCACCAGCTCGCGATGCTGGTCGTCCGCGACGGCGAGGGCGCGACCAAGCTGATCGAGATCGCGGTCGAGGGCGCGGAGAGCGACCGTTCCGCGCACCGCATCGCCATGTCGATCGCCAATTCGCCGCTGGTGAAGACCGCGATCGCGGGTGAGGACGCCAATTGGGGCCGTGTCGTGATGGCGGTGGGCAAGGCGGGCGAACCCGCCGAACGCGACCGTCTGTCGATCCGCTTCGGTGACACGCAGGTGGCGCAGGCCGGCCTTGCGGTCGAGGGTTATGACGAGGCGCCGGTCGCCGCGCACCTCAAGGGCCAGCATATCGAAATCGGGGTCGACATCGGCCTCGGCGATGGCACCGCCACGGTTTGGACCTGCGATCTGACCCACGGCTACATCTCGATCAACGCCCGATTACAGGAGCTGACATGCACCACCCGCACCATGATGCCGTCGTCCAGCTGATGCGGCGCGTCGCGGCCGAGATCGTCCTGCCGCGCTTCCGCAACCTCGCCGCCGACGAGGTGGAGGAAAAGGCCGCGGACGACATGGTGACGATCGCCGACCGGCTGAGCGAGGAAGCGCTCACCGCCGGGCTCGTCGCGATCGACGCATCGGCGCGGGTCGTCGGCGAAGAAGCGGTGGCGGCGGACGCGACGTTGCTCGACGGCATCGATCAGGGCCGGGTGTGGATCGTCGATCCGATCGACGGCACCAACAATTACGCCAGCGGCAAGACGCCGTTCGGCATCATGATCGCGCTCGCCGAGGAGGGCGAGGTGCTGGCGGGCTGGATCCTTGATCCCGTCGCAGACCGGCTGTGCCACACCGTCGTCGGCGGCGGCGCATTCATCGACGATGTCGCGGTGACGACGCGTCCCCGTACGGACGAACGCCCCGTGTTGGGCGTGCCGACCTATTTCCTCGACGGTACGGAGCAGGCCGATTTGGCTGCCCAGGCGGGCGACGATTGGACGCTCCACCCGATGCCGCGCTGTGCGGCGGAGCAATATCCGCGGCTGGTGCTGGGGGTGGACGATGCCGCCATCTTCCAGCGCTCGCTGCCCTGGGATCATGCCGCCGGCGCGCTGTTCCTCACCGAAGCGGGCGGTGTGGTGCGTCAGCTGAATGGCAGCCCCTACCGCATCGGCGATCCGCGTGTTGTGATGATCGCGGCGGCGAGCGAGGCGATGTGGGAGCGCGCGGTGGGGCTGGTCCGCGAGGACGCCTGAGGCCACCCTCCCAACCCGTTCGCCCTGAGCCTGTCCAAGGGTGGCTTTCCGCAAGCGTCGCGCTCGTGGCACGCGCCCTTCGACAGGCCCAGGGCGAACGGTAGGAGGAGAAAGGGCGGACCATCAGGCCCGCCCCTCGCCGACTTACGCCAGCTCGCCCTCGAGCCAGGCCTTCAGTCGACCCTTGGGCTCGGCCCCGACCTTGGTCGCCGCGGGCGCGCCGCCCTTGAACAGGATCATCGTCGGGATGCCGCGCACGCCGTAACGGCCCGGCGCATCGGGATTGTCGTCGATGTTGAGCTTGGCGATCGTCACCTTCTCGCCCAGCTCTTCGGACAGTTCTTCGAGGCTCGGCCCGATCATCTTGCACGGGCCGCACCATTCGGCCCAGAAATCGACGAGCACGGGGCCATCAGCCTTGAGGACGTCGGCGTCGAAGCTGGCGTCGGTGATCTGTTTGGTAGCCATGAATATCTCCTTTGCTGTCCATCTAGGATGGCGTGCCGCCCGGCTCAACCGTCAGGCCCCTAGCTTTGCTCCGGAAGGCGAAAGCGCGGCTTGTGCGCGGCGAGCGTGTCGGCGGGCAGTTCGAACAGGCGCGGCCCGCCGGTGTAGAGTAGCGCCGCCTCGATCGTGCGATCGGGGAAGATCACGCGCAGCGCCGCGACATAGGCCGCCATCTGATCGAGGTGATAGGGCGGGATATCGTCGAGGCTGTCCGGCACCCGGCGCCCCGTCTTGAAATCGACGAGGCGAATCGCGTCCGGCGCGATCAGCAGCCGGTCGACGGTGCCCGACACGACCATGCCGTTTGGCGAGCGTCGCGGCGATCGGCGCCTCGGCTAGGCTGTCGGCGCCGAACAGCGGCGCATAAGCGGGGTTTTCGATCACCGCGAGCACGCCCGCGACGATCCGCTGCCGCTCGGCCGCATCGGCGACACCGCCCGCGGTGGCGAGCCAGCGATCCGCGCAGCCGGCGCGATGCTGCGGCTCGACCGGCGGCAGGCGTTCGAACAGCGCATGGAACAGCCGCCCGCGTTCGGCGGCGGCGCGCATCGCGGGGCCGGGCGGCGGATCGCTCACCTCATCCTCACCGAGTGCCGACGGGGTGAGCGGGCGCGACGGGCGGCTCTCGGGCGGCGCTGGCACATGCGCCCAATCGGGCAGCACGACCCGTTCGGGCGGGCGTGCCAGCGCAGCGCCGCGCGGCTTCACCGGCGGCTCGGGATCGGAGCCACTGAACACGCGCGGCCCCTCGTCCGGCACGCCCAGCTCGGTCAGCGCGCGTGCCGCCGCGGCATACCAGCTCGCGACCGGCGGCTCGCCCTGCGCACGTGGCCCCAGCGCGCCGCCGATCACCAGCCGTTCCTCGGCCCGCGTCGCGGCGACGTAGAACAGCCGCCAATGCTCCTCCAGCTCGCGGCGCTCCACCTCGCCGATCGCTACATCCAGCGGCCCGCCACGCTCGCCCGACCGGGGCCGGAAGATCGGGATAGGCTGCGCCCCCGGCTCCGGCACCCAGCGCACCAGCACGCGCGGCGCGGCGGTGGGATCGACGGTCGCGTCCGCCAGGATCACCAGTGGCGCCTGCAACCCCTTCGCGCCATGCGCCGTCATCACGCGCACCGCGTCGAGCGGCGCTGACGGATCGCGTACGATCTCGACATCGCCACGATCGAACCAGTCGAGGAAGCGTTGCAGCGACGGCGTCGAGGTCGTCTCGAACGCCAGCGCGGCGTTGAGCAATTCCTCGATCGGATCGCGCGCCTCCGCCCCCAGCCGGCGCAGCAGTTTGCGCCGCCCGTCGAGCGGCCCCGACAGGATTTCTTCGAGGAACTGGTAGGGCGTCGCGATATCGGCGCGCGACAACATCGCGCGCAATGGCGCCAAGCGCTCCTCCGACAGCGTCTGCGTCAGGTGACGCCAGAGGCTACCATGCTCGCGCGGCGCGGCATGCATCAGTTCGTCCTGCGTCCAGCCGATCAGCGGCGACACGAGCAGCGCGGCGAGCGACAGGTCGTCCTCCGGCTGCAAGACGAAGCGCACGGCGGCGAGCAAATCTTGCACCGCCAGCGGTGCGTTCAACCGCAACCGGTCGACGCCCGCAACCGGCACACCCTCGGCATACAGGCGTGCGACGATCAGCGAGGCGAGGTCGCCACGCCGCTTGACGAGGATCATCACGTCCTCGGGCCTGAGCGCCCGCCCCTTGCTCTCCAGCATCAGGCCGCCGTTCAGCCAGTCGCGCACCGCGCGTGCGATGCGTACCGCCTGTTCGCGGACGGCATCGTCGATCCACGCTTCCTCGTCCGACTCGCTGCCGCCCGCGATCACCGGCGGCCACAGCTCGACCGTGCCGGGGCCGGGCACCTCGCTCGCATGGGCCTGCATCGCGTCGATCGCGCCGAGGCCCGGCTCGCCCGCGGCGGCGACGGCGGCATCGACGAATTCCAAGATCGGCCGTGTCGATCGGAACGAATGCGTCAGCGACAAGCGCTGGAACGGCAGGCCGCGTTCCTCTTCCGGCCAGTCGTCCGCCCCCTCCACCTCTGCCGCACGACCGGCGAAATGCCCCCTCCGCCCAGCGGAAGTTGATCGGGTCCGTGCCCTGGAAGCCGAAGATCGCCTGTTTGAAATCGCCGACCGTGAACAGCGTCCGGGTCGAGGGCGCATGCACACCGCGCCCGACGAAAAACTCGCCTGCCAGCGCGGTCACGATCCGCCATTGATTGAGGTTGGTGTCCTGCGCCTCGTCGATCAGGACGTGCTCGGTGCCCTGGTCGAGCTTGTAGCGCACCCATTCGCCGATACCCGGCTGTTCCAGCAGCCGCACCGTCACGCCGATCAGATCGTCGAAATCGACCGCCCCGGTCCGCCGCTTCGCCGCGGCATAGGCGCGTGCATAGTCGCGGCCCACCTCCAGCGCGTCGGCCAGCAGATCGGCATAAGCGGCCCGCGCGGTGAGCGACAGCAGATCGAGGCAATGCTGCCCCAGCGCGGCGGCCAGCTCGGCATAAGCGGGTTCGGCATCGATCAGCTTCTTCGATGCCTTGCGCGGCTCGTTCTTCCCCGTCAGCACCACGCTTGCAAGGTCGCCGAGCGTCGCGGCCCGCTCCGCCGGTGCCGCCGCGAGCCAGCGATTGAGCGTTTCGGCATGCCCCACGCCCGTGGCCGCGCCCCAGGCGGTGTTCGCCGCCGCCAGCCGCTCGACCAGAACGGTGTCGATACAGTCGCAGCCCTCGGCCAAGGCCTTGCCGATATCCCCCTGCGGCAGGTCGAGCGCGCGCCGCAACCACGGGCCGATCCCGCTCGGCAGCGCCTCCAGCGCGTGCAGCGAGCGTGCGCAGGCGAGCAGGAAGCTCTCCGCCCCGCCCTCACCCAGCCGCAGTGACAGCGCGCCGATCGTTTCGATCGGCCGTTTCGCGCCCCTCGCGCTCGGCATCGGTCAGCAGGGTCGCCAGCGTCTCGCCGCGCCAGCACCGCCTCTTCCCGCGCGCCTCCAGCGGACGGAAGCCGGGGGTCAGCCCCGCCTCGACGGGAAACGCCGCGAGCAGACTCTGGCAGAAACCATGGATCGTCTGAATGCGCAGGCCCGCCACCCGGCGCATCGAGCACGCCTGCAAACAGCGTCCGCGCCCGCGCCTGCAAATCCGGCCGTACCCTTCTCGCCCAGCGCCTCCAGATCGGCGTACAGCTGCGGCGCCGGCATGCGCACCCAGGCGGCGAGCCGGTTGTTGATCCGCTGCGCCATCTCGGCCGCGCCCGCCTTGGTGAAGGTCAGGGCACAGGATCGCCGACGGATCGCTGCCCCGCAGGCAACAGGCGGAACACGCGCGCGGCAAAGCACCTGCGTCTTGCCGGTTGCCGGCCGACGCGGACAGCCAGACGTGCGCGTGCGGATCGCTCGCCGCCCGCCTGCGCGCCTTCAGCCGCGGCAGGGTCGCAAGCTCAGTCCCGGCCATACCATTCGTCCCCGGCGCATCAGTTTGGTCATATTCGGCATAAGGCGCATATTCCGGCACCAGCTTCGCGGTGAACGGCGCATCGCCGGTCAGCCACGTGCCGGCAGCGTCGACGAAGTTGCTGACCGCGATCGTGGTGAATTCCGGTCGTGACGATCTTGTCGCGCTTGCCCTCGGCGTCGACCGGCGTCTCGATATAGCCGAACTGATCCTTCTTCTTACCAAGCGACCAATATTCGAAGCCGCCCGCCTTGCCCCTTCACCTCCTGAAAGCCGCCCCGCTCCGCGGATCGCGCCGAGCAGGCCGAGTTGCAGGCTATACCCCCGCGCGCACCGCGGCGGCGGAGGGAGGCTTGCCGGTCTTGTAATCGACGATCGCGAGCGTGCCGTCCGCCCAGCCGATCGACGCGGTCCGTACCGGCCGGACAGCGTCACGCCGGCGATCGTCACATGGCCCTTGCCTTCCGCGGAGGCGACCGTGCGTCCCTTCAGCGTCCTGCGCCGTGACGGTGTCGGCGATCCAGCGCACCGCCTCCATCAGCCGCGGCCGCCACAGGGCGCGCATCATCGGATGCGTCCGCCTCGTCCTCCAGCATCGCGGTGGCGCGCGCGACGAGCGCGTCCGGCGCGCAACCGTCCTGCTTCCACCATTGCTCCAGAATGTCGTGGACGGCGGTGCCGCGCCATGCCGCGCTGGGATCGGCATCGACCGGGTCGAGCGGCATCAGCCCCAGCACCCGGCGTGCGTAAAAGGCGTAAGGGTCCGCCTTCAGCCGGTCGATCTCGGTGACGGAGATCGCCTTCGGCCGCAGCCGCCGGTCCCGGCATCGGCTTCGGCCGAACGACCGGGCGATGCTCACCGGGATCGTCCAGCGCGAGCGCCCACCCTTCCAGATCATGGGGCCCGAACGAAGCGATCCCCCGCCATCGCCTGCAACCGCAGCCACAGCCGCGACGCGAGCGCGGGCGACGCCGCATCGCGCCGCGCCCGCGTCACCAGCGCGCGCGGCGCGCCGAGCGCATGGCCGAAATCGTTGCGCCGCGATTACCAACGCTCCGCTCCAGCCCGGCAAGCCCCAGCGCCGCCCGGATGCGCGGTGCCAGCCACGGATCGGGGCGCCGGCCGCCCCGGCCACACGCCCTCGTTCAGCCCGCCCAGCACCAATCAGGTCGGCGGGTCTGCAGCCGCGCCTCGATTGGGCCATAGATGGCGATACGCGGATGGCCGACGCCCGATCCCGGCCGCACCGCCACCTCGTCGAGCAACCCGCGCAGCAACGGCGGGAAGCCATCGGGGGCGACGCGGGGCGGCCCGACCGCCGCCTCCGCCTCAAGCGCGTCGAGGAACTCCGCCGCGGCCCGTCCCGCCGGCCCCGACCATAGATTGTCGCCGCACAGCGCTTGCGCCGTCTCGCGCAGCACCGCCAACAGCGCCGATAGCGGCTGCGGCCCCTGATCGCACACCAGCTCAATCGGTTTTCAGCAAGTTTAACCGGCTCGGCGAACCACGCTGCCGCCGGTCCCGCCGGTTGGCCAGCAGATGCCCCCATGATCCCGTCGAGGCCCGCCGCCGGTCGCGGGCCCCGCAGCGCGCGATCGAGCGTGCGCGTCCCGTCCAGCCATGCGCCCTCGCAGGGCGCGGTCACTGGGGTCGACCTTGACCAGCGGATGCTTGAGTAGCGCCAGCAGCGCCAGCGGCGCGAACCGCTGCGCCGCCGCCTCGGCGAGCGCGAGCAGCAGCGTGCCCGGCGGCAGGATCGACAGCGGCCGGCCTGCCGTAATCGTTCGCCTCGATCTGCCACCGCCGCAGATGCGCGCTGACCCGGCGGGCGAGCGCTCGATCCGGCGTCACCAGCGCGGCGGTCTTGCCCGGTTCCTCGATCGCACCCCGCAGCGCCAGGCGCGATCGCCCTGCGCCTCTTCCGCCGGCGTCGCGAGCTCCACGGCGGCGACCCCGGTCAGGCGGCGGTCCTCCGCCTTCAGTTCGGTCCATTTGCCGGTGAAGGCGGCCGGCGCCAGAGCGTTCGCGATCGCGCGGCCCCGCGCAATGCCCCCGCGTCCGGCCCGGCGCTGCCCGGCCAATGCGCCACTTCGCCGCGGCCGACGCCCATGCGGTCGAGGATCAGCTTCAGGTGGAATTGCGGATGCGTCCTCGATCGACCGGCGGATGCGCCCGGTCACCGGATCGGGCGCGTGCGGCCCCAGCGCATCCCACTCGGCCCTCGGGCATCTGGAGATCGAGCCCGGCGAACACCGTCAGCCCCTGCGGCGCCTCCGCAACGCAGCGCAACAGTCGCGCGACCGCGGGCGCCGGATCCGTTCAACGCCGGCCGCACAAACGAAGCCCGCGGGCGGCCGTGTCCGCCAACGCGTCACCAACCGGTCGAGCAGCATTCGCCGCCGCGTCCGCCGCGTCGATCCGCCCCAGTCGTGCGAGTTCACCCCGGCCAGCGTTCCAGAACGATCCGGAAGGTCGAGAGCGCCCCGCTGCCAGTGATCGGTCAGCTCGGGCGCCAGATCGAGATCGCGCAAACGCTCGGGTTCGACCTCCTCGACCAGCAACTGATCGAGGCGTATGGCAGAGTTCGCCCGCCAGCCGCACCGCCTCCGCAGCATCGACGGGCGCACCCGCCGCAGCGCGCCTCCTCGAACACCAGTCGCGCCAGGATCATCCGGCGCTGCATCGGCGCGACCGCGGGCGGCGGCGGATCGGCAATCGTCCACCGGGTCGAGCGCCCGCGCCCACCGCCTCGCCCAGATCGGGACTGCCCAGCGTCACCAGCCGCGGCAGCAGCAGGCCACTGCCGCTCGCCCGCACGAACGCCGCCGACACCGCGCGGGCGGCCACGGTTGTTGGCGGCAGCAGGATCAGGCCGCGGGCCAGCGCCATCGCATCGCGCCGCCGTGCGCTTCATCAGCCCTGCGACAAGCGTATCCCGCAAAGGCCCGGTGCGCGGGGATCGTGAACAGCTGCGGCTTGCGCGCCTCAGCCATTGGCGATGATCGCCTCCGTCTTGGGGATCGCGGCGGGGGTGCCGACGTCGAAACCACAGGCCCTGATGGACCTGCGCGTAGGCCCGACCCTGTTCGATCGCACGGCTCCAGAACAGGTTAGTCGAGAACGGTCCCTCCTCGGCCAGTCGCGGATCAGCCGAGGGTGCAGGATCTGGATGCCGGTGTAGACGAAGGGCGCGGTTGCCCCTGCCTTGCGCCGTCCGACGATCCGGCCGTCCGGCCGCGACGCGGAAAATCGCCCTGCCCCTTGTGATTGTGGGCGCGCGCATAAGGCACGACCAGCAGCAGCGCGTCCATCGTGGCATCGTCCCAGCGATGGCTCAGCAGCTTGATCGCGTCGACCGGCCCGTCGATCCACAGATTGTCGCTGTTGACGACGAGGATCGGGTCGTCACCCCAGCTGGCCGCGTGCCTGTACCAGCCCGCCGCCCGTCTCCATCACTGCGCGCGCTCATCGCTGATCGCCACCCTCGATCCCGTCGAACCGGTTTGATGACATGCGCCTCCAGCGTATCCGCCAGATAATGGACGTTGACCACGGCTTTGGCCACGCCCGCGTCGATCAGCCGATCGAAGACGTGATCGATCAGCGGCTTGCCCGCCACCTCGACCAGCGGCTTGGGCCGCGTCGCGGTGAGCGGGGCGCATGCGCTTGCCGATACCGGCCGCCATCACCATCGCGGTGTGCGGCACCGCGCCGCCGGGATCGGGACGCAGCGAACGCTGACGGGGTCATGCGGACAGCACCTTCGGATCGCCGCGTAGTTCGGGCGGCACGTTCTCATCAAACCAGGCGCGCGAACCGGCGCCAGGGCCGGCTGCGACAGGTCCCGCTCCAGATAGCTCCACACGCGCGGGGCACAGCGCGGCGTAGCGCGGCCTTGCTGTCGCGGCGCCACAGCCGGGTAAAGATGCCGATGATTTTCGCATTCCGCTGCGCGCCGAGCACATGATAGGCGTCCATGAAACTCTCCGCCCACGCCCGTCGCCGCGCGGTAGCGATCCAGCATCACGCCGCTCGACCTCGGGATCGACGTCGCGTCGCGCATCCTGCAACAGCGATACGAGATCATAGGCCGGGTGGCCCGCCAACGCGTCCTGAAAAATCGAGCAGGCCGAGCCCCTTCGCCGACCCGACGAGCATCAGGTTTTCGGCATGATAATCGCGCTGCACGGTCACGGGCGCATCGGTCAGCGCGTGATCGAACACCGCATCCCAGGCCGCGTGATAGCCCGCGACGTCGACATCCAGCCCGACCGCGGGGCATACCATTCGGGCAGCAGCGCCGCCTCCCGATGCAGCACATCATGATCGTACGGCGCGATCTCCGCCGGGGCGTGCCCGCGCAGCGCAACGAGCAGATCGATCGCCGCCTCGTACAGCGGCAGCGCCGCCGCGGCGTCGGCATCCGCCGCCTCGCGCAGCCGCGCATCGCCGAAATCCTCGAGCAGGACGAGGCCCTGGTCGAGGTCCGCGGCCATGGATCGCAGGCGCGGCAAAACCACGTTCGCGAAGCCATTGCGCGATCGCAATAAACGGGCGCGGGTCCTCGTGCGGCGGGCGGCGCATCCATCAGGATTGCGGTGCGATTCGCTTGGGTCACGCGGAAATACCGGCGGAACGACGCATCCCCCCGCCACCGGGCTGATCGTGCCCCGACCAGCCATGGATCGCGAGGAAGGCGGGCGCACCGGCGGGCGGGGTCATATCGGCCATCGCGGCTTCCATGACGCCGGGACGTCGGCTGTCAAGATTCGTCCGCCGTCCGGTGCCGGCGCCAGGGTCAGCCGCAACGCATGCGGCCAGTATCCCGGCGCGCGCTCCGGCCATTCGACCAACAGA
>JARJFA010000025.1:0-108369 GCA_030345395.1 Prunus mongolica | reverse complement strand
TTGCCTTGAGTTGGGCGACGCAGGCGCTGACCCAGGGCCGGCGGCCGCTTCGGCAGCCGCGCCGCCGATGCCGCGAACAGCCTGCTGCGCCCGTCGCCGCAGAATGCGCAGCTCGCCTATATGATGCTCGCCAGCATGGGGGGGCCGCTGACGTGAACAAGCTGCTCAGCCAGGGCCGCGGCGCCGCGCTGCCGCTCGCCATCCTGCTGCTCGTCGTCGTGATGGTCGTGCCGATCCCGGCCTTCCTGCTCGACGTCTTCTTCGTCGCCAATATCGCGATCAGCCTTGCCGTGCTGATGGTGTCGCTGAACGCGCAGAAGCCGCTGGACTTCTCGTCCTTCCCGACCGTCCTCCTGTTCGCGACCCTCTTCCGCCTCGGCCTCAACGTCGCGTCCACCCGCATCGTGCTGGTCCACGGTCACGAGGGCGAAAGCGCGGCGGGCCATGTCATCGAGGCGTTCGGCAGCTTCCTGATCGGCGGCGACTATGTCGTCGGCATCTTCGTCTTCGCGATCCTGATGATCATCAACCTGATCGTCGTCACCAAGGGCGCGGGTCGCGTGTCGGAAGTCTCGGCGCGCTTCACCCTGGACGCGTTGCCCGGCAAGCAGATGGCGATCGACGCCGATCTGAACGCCGGCCTCATCACGCCCGACGACGCCAAGAAGCGCCGCGTCGAAGTCGCCACCGAAGCCGATTTCTACGGTTCGATGGACGGTTCGTCGAAGTTCGTGAAGGGCGACGCGGTCGCCGCGATGCTGATCCTCGCTGCCAACGTCATCGGCGGCCTGATCCTCGGCCCCGTCAGCCACGGCATGACGATCGCCGCCGCCGCCAAGAGCTACATCCTGCTCGCGATCGGCGACGCGCTCGTCGCGCAGCTGCCGGCGCTGATGCTCTCGATCGCCGCCGCCGCGATCGTCACCCGCGTCAATTCGGACAAGGACCTCGCCGGCCAGATCGGCAGCCAGTTCGGCTCCCCGCGCACGTGGACGCCGGTCGCAGTCATCCTCGGCCTGCTCGGCGCCTTCCCGGGCATGCCGCACCTCATCATGCTGCCGGCCGCCGGCATCGCCGGCTTCACCGCGTGGAAGCTGCGCCAGATCGAGAAGCGCCCCGTCGTCGAAGCGCCCAAGGCCGCCGAGGAACCCGTCGACCCGTCGAAGATCGGCTGGGACGAAGTGACCGAAGGCATGCAGGTCAACCTCGACATCGGCTATGGCCTGGTGCCGCTGGTCGATCAGCGCCGCGGCGCGCCGCTGATGGGCCGCATCACCGGCGTCCGCCGCCAGCTTTCGCGCGACCTCGGCTTCGTCGTGCCGCAATGCCGCGTACGCGACGACATCAACCTCGCGCCCTACACCTATCGCATCATGATCAACGGCGTCTGCGTCGGCGAAGATCAGGTCAGCCCCGACGAGATGCTGGCGCTCGACACCGGCCAGGCGTTCGGCGAGCTGCATGGCAAAAAGGCGAAGGACCCGACCTTCGGACTCGACGCCACCTGGATCCCTGCGGGCGATGCCGATGCCGCGACCGGCGCGGGCTTCCTCGTCGTCGATGCGGGCACCGTCATGGCGACGCACCTCAACCACTTGCTCGGCGCCAATGCGACCGATCTGCTCGGCCCCGACGAGGTCCAGTCGCTGCTCGACGGGTTGAAGGAACGCGCCGCGCAGCTCGTCGCCAGCCTCACCCCCAACCCGTTGCCGCTTACCACCCTCACCCAGGTCCTGAAGGGCCTGCTCGCGGAGAACATCCCCTTGAAGGAGTTCCGTCGTATCGCGCAGGCGATTGCGGTCGCCGCCACGCGCAGCGCCGATGCCGAGGAGATCATCGAATTGATCCGTCCGGAGCTTGGCCCGCTCATCATCCAGAAGCTGTGCGGCGTGCGCGAGCCGCTGCGCGTGATGACGCTCGAGGGTCAGCTCGAAGGGCTGCTCGGCCAGGCCGCACGCGCCGACGCCTCGCGCCGCCACGTCATCGAGCCCGATCTCGGCCGCCGCATCGTCGAGGCGCTGCAACAGGCCGCCCAGCCGCTGATCGCCGAGGCCAAGCCCTTCGCGCTCGTCGTCCAGCCCGCGATCCGCATCGCGATCCGCAAGCTGGTGAAGACCGTGCTGCCCGACACGCCCGTCCTCTCCTTCTTCGAAGTACCTGAAGAAAAGGCGGTCGAGGTCGTCGCGGTCATCGGCGCACCCCAGCAGCAGGCGCTGGCGGCATGAGCGCCGAACCGATGAGCAACGCCTTCGCCGGCGCCCAGCCCGCACCTCCCGCGATGGTGCCGCAGGGCCCCCTCACCTATTCACCGCGCCAGCGTCCCGGCGGCGACAGCGAGGCGCTGATCCGCCAGCATCTCCCCATGGTCCGCCGCATCGCCTGGCACGTCCACGGATCGATGAGCACCATCGTCGATGTCGAGGACCTCGTGCAGATCGGCCTAGTCGCTTTGGTCGAGGCGGTCGGACAAGCGCGGAACAGGGTGCGCAGTTCAAGGCCTATCTGCAAACCCGTCTGCGCGGCGCGATGATCGACGAGCTGCGGCGACAGGCGACGACGACACGCGGCGCGATGCGGCGGCGCCGGCAATATCAGGCCGCCATTGCCGCCGTCACGGCACGAACCGGCCGCGCCCCCGACGAAGCCACGCTCGCCGCCGAACTCGGCGTCACGATCGAACGGCTGCGCGCAGACTATGAGACCGCCGACACGGTGCGGTTCGAATCGATGGACGAAGTCTATGCCGACGACCTGCCGTGGTTCGCAGACGACACGCCCGACGCCTTCGAACAGCTCGCCGAAAGCGACCTGCGCGACACGCTGATTGCCGCGATCGGCGCTTTGCCCGAACGCGAGGCGCTGGTGATCCAGCTCTATTATATCGAGGAATTGAACCTCGAGGAAATCGGCCAGGTACTCGGCGTCGGCTCGGCAAGAGTGTGCCAGATCAAGGCCGCCGCCCACGCTAAGTTGAAAAAGGCGCTGGCGAGGAAGGTCTAACCAATTCCTCCCCTGCGTGCGCAGGGGAGGAATTGAGGCTTAGATTACGCCACCGCCTTCGACCGCGCGGCAAAGCTCTTGCGCAGCTTCTGCAGCTTCGGCGGGATCACCGCCATGCAATAGGGGTTCGACCGGCCCGAGGTTTCCCAATAATCCTGATGGTAATCCTCCGCCGGATACCAATCCGCCATCGGCTCCACCGTCGTCACGATCGGCTTGTCCAGCCCCGCCTGCGCCCGCTCGATCGCCGCACGCATCTCCGCCTCCTGGGCCTCGTCCGCCGGGAACACCGCCGAGCGGTATTGCGTGCCGACGTCATTGCCCTGCCGGTTGAGCTGCGTCGGATCGTGCGTCGCGAAGAAGATGTCGAGCAGGTCGCCGAGCGCCAGCTGTTCCGGGTCGTAGCCGATGCGGATCGCCTCGGCGTGGCCGGTATCGCCGCCGCACACCTGCTTGTACGTCGGGTTGGGCACGTTGCCGCCGATATAGCCGCTCTCGACGCTCTCCACGCCGATCACGTCCTTGAACACCGCCTCGGTACACCAGAAGCAGCCGCCCGCCAGCGTTACATAATCCGTCATGCTAAAGTCTCCTTTGCAGCCCATGTAGGAAGGCGCTAGGCCGCGCAAAAGACGAAGGACGCGACGCATGGCATTGAACGGCAAGGTGATGGTGACGGGCGGGGCCGGCTATATCGGCAGCCATGCGGTGCTCGCCCTGTGCGACGCAGGCTATGACGTCGTCGTCGTCGACAATCTCGTCACCGGCTTCGCTTGGGCGGTCGATCCCCGCGCAACGCTGGTCGAGGCGAACGTCGCCGACGATATCGCCGTGCGCGCCGCGATCCGCGACCACAATGTCCCGCGCGATCATGCACTTCGCCGGATCGGTGGTCGTGCCGGAATCGGTCAGCGACCCGCTCAAATATTACCGTAACAACACCGCCGCGACGCGATCGCTGATCGAAAGCGCCGTCACGGAAGGCGTGCCGCACTTCATCTTCTCGTCCACCGCCGCGACCTATGGTACGCCCGTCAAGGTGCCGGTCGAGGAAACCGACCCCGACCGTGCCGATTAACCCTTATGGCATGTCGAAGCTGATGACCGAGGCGATGCTGCGCGACGTCGCCGCGGCGCATCCGATGAACTATTGCGCACTGCGCTATTTCAACGTCGCCGGCGCCGATCCACAGGGCCGCTCGGGTCAATCGACGGTGGGCGCGACGCACCTCATCAAGATTGCGGTGGAAGCCGCGACCGGCAAGCGCGCCGCCGTCTCCGTTTTCGGCACCGACTTCGACACGCCCGACGGCACGGGCGTACGCGACTATATCCACGTCAGCGATTTGGCCGCCGCACACGTCGCCGCGCTCGAACTGCTGGTCGCCGAACCGACGCAGAGCCACACCCTCAACGCCGGCTACAATCGCGGCTTCTCGGTCAACGAAGTGCTCGACGCAGTCGATCGCGTCACCAACATGACGATCGAGCGCCGCTACGAAGGGCGCCGCGCTGGCGACCCCGCCGCGCTCGTCGCCGACAATCGCGCGATCCTCGCCGCGCTGCCCTGGCGCCCGCAGCGCGACGACCTCGACACGATTGTCAAGGATGCGCTCGCCTGGGAACGCAAGCTCAGCGAACGCCAATAGGATCGCAGCGCCGGCAATCTGCTCTGATCACGGCGGAACCTGCCGAGCTCTGTCCTATACGCCCGCGGCCCGCCATTCTCCGGGCCAATGGATTGCGCTCCTTGAAGTGGTGAAGAAACGGAAACGGTAGACTGCGATCGTTTTCGCCAAGGTGTTCATCTTGTCTATGTTTGCCAAGCAACCATGGGCCGTGCGACATTCGACGAAACCGATTCACTCCCCCCCTGGCGGGGGAGGACTTACGACCACTCCGAACCTCGACTAAGGCTAGCGCTCCCCGCCGATCGCCACACGCGCCCGCGCCGTGGCGGTCCACCAGCCCAGCGCCCAAAGCGTCCCGAAGCTCCAGCCGGCCAGTACGTCGCTCGGCCAATGCACGCCCAGATACACGCGGCTGCACCCGATGGCCCCGACCAGCAGCACCGCGGCCACCAGCAGGTACAATCGCGCCGCGCGGTCGGGGGTCACCTGCCCGGCAAGCGCGGCCAGCGTCAGATAGCAGACGGCCGCTCGCCGTCGCGTGCCCACTCGGAAAGCTGTAGCCGTTGGCGGAGACAAGGTGCGGCACCAGCTCCGGGCGCGCGCGCAGCACCATGCCCTTCACCAGCTCGATCACCCATCCACCGGTCAGCGTCGCCAGCACGGTGGCGAGCGCGGTCAACCACAGGCGCTGCACCAGCAGGAACCCGACGACGAGCGTCACGATCAGCGTCAGCACCACGCCACCGCCCAGATCGGTGATGTCCGCCGCCACCTTCGGCAGCCACGCGGGGCCGCTCCAATGGCGCAGACCGACGATGATCGCTTTGTCGAAGGCGAACGGATAGCGACTGTTCGCCACCGCGCCGATCAGCAGCACCGCTAGCCCCGCCGCGATCAGCGCGAGTCCCACCAATAAGGGCGGCAGCCGGCGCCCGCCGGCTCGATCAGACATCCATATCATCCCGCGCCAACGCCTTCGGGACGAAAAGGACGCGCGCCGCACCCGGATCGCGACGGCGCACCGCCCGATCCGCCAACTTCTGGCGCGTCACACCCGGTGTACGACACCGGGTCTATAGGAAACCAAAGCAAATCCGGTGTATTATTCAACTGGCACACTTATCGCATGGGGCCGCCGACCCGCACGACATCGTGTCGAGCGGACGATCGGGAGGAACGCCATGTCCATGATACCGTCTTTGCTCGCCCTCGCCACTCTGGCTGCGGCGCCCCGACGCAGGCGTCGAACAGCCGAAGGCCGTGCCGCGTGCCTATACGGTCCGGTACGATGCCAACCGCGACGTCTATTGCATCCGCTTCTTCTCGGATGCCCTGGCCGCCGATGCCCATCCCGGACGCAGTGCCATCACCTGCCGGAGCCGGGAGCGCTGGGCCGACGAAAAGGTCTTCATCCATCACGCCGGCCGCCCCGAGCTGGCGGGCGCGCTGAGGCGTATCAGGCGATCAGCGCTGCGGCCGAACCCTTGGGCTCGGCCAGCGCCCGTTCCACCGGAGTCAGGCCCGACAGCCGCTCCGCCCGATACGCATCCGCAGCGGTATCGCTCGTCGCGATCAGGCGATCCTGCGCGACGGGACGGGGACGGGCGGCACCGAACAGGCCCAGCGTGGTACGGCTCATAGATTCCTCGGACAGGGCAGCGGGATCATTCCCGCGCGCTGCCCGCATCAATGCCGCACTGCACCCAGCGGTTCCGGCTTACCCGTCGATCACGTGCGGCACGAAGCGCGCGGTGTTGCCGGTGATCAGCCCGTCCTCGCGAATGCCGATCCCGGCGGGCTCGCCATCGACCAGCCAGCTGCCGATCACGGGGAAACATCCGGGCGCGGTCTCGGGCAGCCGGTACAACGCCTGATAGACATAGCCCTCGTCGCCATAATCCCCCGCCGCTTCGGCGACGACGCGCCCGTTCTGCCGGATCGACACGTTCGCGCCCTCGCGCGCCAGCAGCGGCTTGGCGACGGCGTCGCCCTCCGGGATATCGAAGCTCGCGGGCAGCAGATTGGGATGCCCCGGAAACAGTTGCCACAGGATCGCAAGGATCGCCTTGTTCGACCAGATCATCTTCCAGATCGGTTCGATCCACAGCGTGTCATCGAGGCTCTCGAGCAGCGGCGCCGCAAACGCCTCCGCGGTCAGCCATTCCCACGGATATAAGCTTGAACAACGCCTCGATCCGCTGCTCGGCCAGATCGACGAAACAGCGCCGGTCATGGTCCCAGCCCAGATCGTCGACCAGGATCGGCACGGTCGTGATCCCCGCCGCCTCCGCCGTGTCGCGCAGATAGGATGTCGTAACGATATCCTCGCCCGCCTCGTCCGAGACATGCGCGAAATGGACGACCGGGGGCAGCAGCGGCGCAATGTCGCGCCATTTGACGATCAGGCGATCGTGCAGGCTGGTATATTGGTCAAGGTGCGGGAAGCGCTCCTCTTTCCAGCTCCACTGGATCACCGCGGCTTCCAGCAGCGACGTCGGTGTATCGCAATTGAATCGAACAGCTTGGGCGGGCTGGCGCCGTCATACCCCAGATCGAATCGTCCGTAATTCAGCGCCGGCGGCTCCGCCTCCCACGCATCGCGAATCGCCTGATGGAAGGGCGCCGGGATGCCGAACCGGTCAAGCAGCGCGGGATCGTCGACGATCGCCTGCCCGGCGGCGAGGAACAGTCGATACAGCTCCGCCGTCGCCACCTCGATCTCGGCGATCTGCGCGGCCGAAAAGCGGTAATGGACGCTCTCGTCCCAATAGGGCCGGCCATCGACGCTGTGCCAGATCAGCCCCTCCGCCTCGACCTTCGCCTGCCAGTCGGGGCGTGGATCGGTCGCGAGGCGGATCATGCCCGGCCACTGCCGTAACTGTGCGCCGACGCGCCGAACCCGCCGCGGCTGATCGCGCCCGATCGGCTGACGAAGGTATTGGCCGGCGCCCGCGCATAGCTGACGCCGCCCGCCCGGCTGAAAGATCCGCCCCGCGCCCTCTCGCCATAGGGCGGAATCACGCTGTTGCGCCCCAGGAAATACCACAGGAACGCGTTGCTGCCGCCCCCGCCATGATAGCCGCTCGCCAGCGCCTGCCGCGGGCATTGGTCGTCGGCGACGCGCCGCCCCTCGCGATCGGTACAGATCGCGGTATCGGTCTGCGCGGTCCAGCCATCCGGCTCGGGTTCCGACCGGCCACACCCCGACGCCAGCAGCGCCGCGGCGATCGCCGTCGTGATCCTCAGTTCCGTCCTCATGCCCTTCCCCCAAAGCCACCGAAACGGCGCGCACCATAGGACAGGATCACGGCAGCCACCATGACCTGATGCGCCGCGTTGGCACGTGGGTTCGACGTCCACGCTCATCGCGCATGGGGGCCGCTGATGGTCACCTGCTTCGATGCACGGACCCAGGGCGATTAACCAATCTGATGCATCGCCGCGTAACGCTTCGGGGCGGAGAGGCGATGGATGGACACACGCCTCACCCGCGAGATACTGCATCGCCGCATCGAGGATCAGATGGCCTTAGCCGCGCTGGCGACCGACGATGCGGTCCGCGCCATGCACTGCGATCTCGCCAGCCTGTACCGATCGCAGCTGGCATGCTTGGTCGCTGGTGACACGCTCATGGCGACGGTTGCGATGTTTGGGCCTCGACCTGGCGGCGTAATCCATAGCACCGGCCTTCGACCGCAGGGCGACCTAGGCCGCAGCCCGCGCGTGATCGACGACGATCGAACGCATTCTGGGTGATCATTGCGAGTCAACAGGTGGCGCCGAACGGACGTCGATCTAGCGACGCAATAGGAATGGGGCTGCCAGCAAGGTAGCTTCAAACCAACTGTAATTAAAACAAATTTGATATTTGAATGAGAATGGTCCGAAAAAAGGACCACGCTGGATGCGCTTCCTCACCTGTCTCACGCAGGATCACAACCTCTGGCTGGTCGGCCTGGCAGCGCTGTTCTGCCTGGTCGGGTCGGCGATCACGATTCAGCTTCTGGGGCGCATCCGTCAGGCTGAGCCACGGACCCGGCTGGCCTGGATCTTCATGGGCGGCGTTTCGACCGGCGCGACGGTATGGTGCACGCACTTCATTGCGATGATCGCCTATCAGCCTGGCGTCCGCGTCAGCTACGAACCCCGCCTCACCGGAGTGTCCCTGCTCTTTGCGATCGCGGGCAGCGCCATCGCGCTCAAGGCGGCGACGATGAAGGGGCGTTGGATGCCGGCCTGCGGCGGCGCGCTGTTCGGGTTGGCGGTCACGATCATGCATTACACCGGAATGCGTGCATTCGCGGCGCAGGGCTTCGTCAGCTGGTCGCCTGACTATGTCATGGTTTCGATCGTGGGCGTCGTTCTGCTCGGCGCCGCGGCCTTCGATCGAGCCCTCGCGCACGGGCGGTTTGCCGGGAGCTGGTTCGCGACAGGGCTGATGGTGGGTTCCATCGTGGTGCTGCACTTCACCGGCATGGCCGCGATGGCAATCGTCCCCTTCGCAGCCGAAGCGGGTCAGGCGGGATCGGACGATGCCGGGATCATCATGGCATTCGCCGTCGCCGGCGTCGGTATGCTGGTGCTCGGCACGGGCCTGTCGACCTATGTCCTCGACGCCCAGGCCAGCGCAGAATCGAAACGGCGGCTGGATGAGGTGCTGGAGGGCAATGTGGATGGCATGGTCGTCACCAGCGCCGGCCGCGTCGTGGCCGCCAACGCGGCCTTCGCGACGCTGGCAGGCCTCTCGCCCGCCGACATCATGGGCCAGCCGATCGAGCGCTGGATCGCCGGCGCCACGGCAATCGACGCCGACCGGCTGACGCAATCGACGATGACCGGCACGGGCGGCAATACCATCCCGATTGAAATCGCGGTCCGCATCGATGCGCGTGGCGTCGAACCACACACCATTTACTCCATTCGCGATCTCAGGGCTCGGCTCGCGCAGGAACGCCGGATCACGCATCTTGCGCGCAACGATAGTCTGACCGGTCTGCCGAACCGGACGTCGTTCCTGGAATGGCTGACGAAACAGGCGTCGCCCAACAGCGGGCATGCGGCCGTCGCTTTGTTATCGATCGATCTCGATCGCTTCAAAGAGGTCAACGATATTCACGGCCATGCCGCAGGCGACCACCTGCTGATCACGATCGGCGAGCGCATGAAGGCGGCGATGATGCCGGGCGAATTCGTCGCACGCCTTGGCGGCGACGAATTCGTGGCGGTCCAGCCGGTCAGCGAAGCGGCCGATGCGCTCGGCCTTGCCGAACGGCTGCGCGCCGCGATCATGGAACCGGTCGCGCTGGATCACAGCGAAGCGAGTTGCGGCGCCAGTGTCGGCATCGCATTATGGCCGCAAGACGCCCACGATGTCTCGGCACTCATCAACAATGCCGATCTTGCGATGTACCGGGCCAAGGGGTCGATCGCGTCGCACGTCTGCTTCTACGAAGAGGAGATGGATCGCGCCGTCCGCGATCGTCGGCGGATGGTGCAGGAACTGCGCCACGCGCTCGACCACGACGAACTCGCTCTCCACTGGCAGGTACAGGGCGACGTTCGCACTGGCAGAATCACGGGCTATGAAGCTCTGCTTGCGGTGGACGAAGGCGGACGGCACCTGCGTGTCGCCGTCGGACTTCATCCCCCTTGCCGAACAATCGGGGCTGATCCTGCCGATCGGCGAATGGGTGTTGCGGACCGCATGCGCCGAAGCGGCGATGTGGGCAGAACCGCACAAGATCGCGGTCAACCTGTCACCGGTGCAACTCGGCCACGTCGATCTGCCCAGTCTCGTTCATCAGATCCTGCTGGAAACGGGCCTGCCGGCGTCGCGCCTCGAACTCGAGATCACCGAAACCGCGATGATCGAGGATCACGCACGCACGACCCATGTCCTCCGCCAGTTGAAGGCGCTCGGCGTATCGGTCGCCATGGATGATTTCGGAACCGGCTATTCGTCGCTTTCGACTCTGCGCTCCTTCCCGTTCGACAAGATCAAGCTCGACAAGTCTTTCATGCTCGACCTGGATTGCGGTCCGCAGTCCGCCGCCATTATCCGTGCGGTGCTGGCCCTCGGCGAAAGCCTCTCGATCCCCGTGCTGGCGGAAGGCGTCGAAACCGCAGAGCAACTCGAGTTCCTACGCCAGCAAGGCTGCGACGAAGCGCAGGGATTCCTGCTGGGACGGCCGGCTCCCATCGATCGGGATGGCAACGCTCGACCGATGATGATGCGCGCGACCGGTTGAGACCAAAGTCGGGCGGGCGATCATCGCGTGGCAGCGCGCTGCGGGGCTCGCGACATTCGGCAGGCCTCCCACCTGCACGATCCCGTCTTCGTCCGATTCCCAACCCGCTCCTGTCGGGATCAAAATCGCCGACGTGTGCCTCCGTAAAAGGTCAGGAACGATGCCGTGTCGCCTGCGTAATCCCCCATACGTGCCGCAATGGCGCTGACGAAGGAGGATATATGACGCTCAAGATGCTGCTCGCTGCCGTGGCCATGATGGGTCTCGCCGGTACGGCCGATGCGCAGCGCCACGATCGTGGCCGTCCCCATTACGACCAGCGCGATCACCGCGACCATCGCGGGTATGACCGCAACCGTCGCGACCGCGGCCACCATTGGGGCCGTGATCGCCGCGAACACTGCCGTATCGTCTATCGTCACCACCGCCGCGTCCGCGTCTGCCGTTGATGCACGGCCGGGGCGGTGCCGCGTTATAGGCGCCGTCCCGACCCTGCCAGCAGGCGCTCGCCGTCACGCTGGCTCGGACTGTCGCGCGATCAGTCAGGATCGCGGCCTCGGTCACCTGCGGTAAACCTTTGCAACGCCAACGATCTGCTCCTCACAGGCCGCAAGGCCGATGCCGCAGAGAGACGATCCATGGCCTTCTACGTCACCATGTCCGCCTTCATCGCCGCGAACCTCGCGCTCATCGGGTTCGAAATGCGCCGGGGTCCATCGCGCGCGAGCCAGCTGTCTCTGGTGCCGGTCAACCGGCGGTCCACCCACCGCTGACACGCCCTCAAGAGATGATTGGGAAGGGGGACGCTCGGCGCCCCCTCGCCCGCCTCAGCTCGGATGCGCTTCGCTCTCCGCGATGGCGCCCGCGTCGCTGACAGGCACGGCTGCATCCGTCACCGCCGCGGCAGGGACGCCGCCAGTGGTGTCTTGGGCCTCCTCGGCAAGGCGCATCTGCTCGTACGCGACCTCGAGGTCGGCGGGACCGGAGCCGGTCGGCTGCATCGGCAGATCGGCATAGCTCTCGGGTTCGTGGGTCGGATCGGTCACATCGGCCATGTCGCTCTCCTGCGTGGGTCTGGTGGTGATCAACGCACGACCGCGCATTCGGCTCAGGGGCGGCGCATGATGGGCACGATCGATGCGCCCGAAGAGCCGGGCAGCTATTTCCAGACTTTGCGACGATCGACTGCAATTCGTCGCATCGTCGTTGCCAAAGCACGCTTCATCGTGCGATTCATCAATGCGTTATGGGCCAGTCCATCCCTCCGCAGCGGCTTTCCGACCTCCCCCGCGACGAGTGCATCCGCGCTCTCCACCAGCGGGCAGCAGACGCGCGCGCGCAGTGGCAGGCGTCCCGGTCGGCGCAGCCGTCGTTCTGGAGCCGCCTCTTCGGCTGATTCAGCGGGTCGACTATGGCCCAGTGTCCTGTCGCGATCGAACTTAGCCTGCATGCCGTAACTGGGCGCGAGCCGAATCCAGAACGGCGGATCGCGGCGCCCACCGCGTGGCGGGCAGCCGCATAACCGACTTACTTTTCGCCGGCGCGCTCGTTGGTGCCGCTCATGTTCAACGAGCGGCGGAAGTCGCTCACGCCCTGCTGCGTGATCCCGTCGAACTGACGCCATCCTGCCTCGGTATTGCAGACGCGGGTCGCCATGAACGAACCCGTCGGCGTCAGCCTGCGGCAGGTCTTCTTCTCGGCCGGCTTGGCCTGGCTATCCGCGGACTGCGCGACGGCAGGCGCCGTACAGGCCACGATCGCCACGATTGCTACCGTCCAGATGCGCTTCATTGTCCCCACCCCTCTTGTTCGCGCCGGATCATGCGTCAGCAATACCGACATATCAAGCGTGGACGGCTGGTGGTGCGCGCGTGCTTCGGCGAGATCACAGGGCTACCATGCGACGCGCAATCGGCGGATGCTGAGGGTTATGAACTGATCGGGGACCGGCAGATGCCCCCCCGGAAAGCGTCGATGGTGGGTCCGCCGGGGCTCGAACCCGGGACCTCTCGATTAAAAGTCGCTTGCTCTACCGACTGAGCTACGGACCCCCGCCATCGATTGGGGGCACCTAGGGGCGGCGACGCGGCCGGTCCAACCGTGTGCGCCAATTGGCGGATCGTCCGCATCGCGCCCGGCACTCGCCAGCCCGGCGCGATGTGCCGCAGTGGGGCGAGCACGAACCCCCGCTCGGCCAGCGCGACATGCGGCACCGTCAGCCCGTCGCTCTGCCAGACGCCTCCAGACCATAACAGGATATCGAGGTCGATCACCCGCGCCCCCCAGCGCCGCCCGCGCCGGCGCCCGAAGGCCGCCTCGATTCGCTTGAGCCGCGCGAGCAGCATCGGAGGTGCCTCGTCGCTTTCGATCAGGATCGCCGCATTGGCGAAACGACGGATCGAGGGGCCGAGCGGCGCCGTCGCAATGATCGGGGACGAGGCGACGACCCCGCCGATCGCCGCGATCGCGGCGCGCACCTCGTCCGCCGGACCGCCATGTCGGCCCCGCCGATTCGATCCGATCCCGATCGCATAGATTGCCGTTTGCCATTCCCACGCCTTAGGCGATGCCGATGACGATCGCATCCGATAGCCTCCCCGAGAGTCTAGACGCCGCCCCACCCGTGGCCCTTTTTGCCGTGGAGCCGCCGCGGGATTGCCCGCTCTGCCCTCGCCTGGTCGCGGCGCGTGAGGCGTTGCGCGAACAGAATCCGACGTGGTGGAACGCCCCGGTGCCCGCCTTCGGCGATCCGGACGCGACGATTGCGATCGTCGGCCTTGCGCCCGGTCTGCACGGCGCCAACCGCACCGGCCGCGCCTTCACCGGCGACCATTCGGGGACGCTGCTGTTCGCGACGCTGGTGAAGGTAGGCCTCGCCACCGGCACCTTCGCCAACCGCCCGACCGACGATATCGCCCTCACCGGCGCGATCATCCTCAACGCGGTGAAGTGCCTGCCGCCCGCCAACAAACCGACGCCGGAGGAAATCCGCACCTGCCGCCAGTATCTCGACGCCGAGATTGCAGCGCTTCCCAACCTGCGCGTCGTCGTCGCACTCGGCCAGATCGCGCATCAATCGGCGGTGAAGGTACTGGGCGGCCGGCTGCCCAAGGCGACGTTCGGCCATGGCGCCGAACATCGCATGCCGGACGGGCGGATGCTGATCGATAGCTACCACCCGTCGCGCTACAATCAGAACACCGGCCGCGTCGATGAAGCGATGTTCGAGGCCGTCTTCGCCCGCGCGGTTGCGCTCGCTCAGATATCCTGAACGAGGCGACCGTACAGCTCCGGCCGGCGATCGCGGAAGAAGCCGAAGGCGGCGCGGTGGCGGCGGATGCGGGCAAGGTCGAGCATCGCGACGATCACACCCTCTTCCTCGCGATCGAGTTCGGCGAGGATGTCGCCGCGCTCGTCGGCGATGAAGCTGGTGCCGTAGAAGGTCTGGTCATGCTCCACGCCGACGCGGGTTGGCGGCGACGATCGGCACGACGTTGCTGACCGCATGGCCCACCATCGCACGTCGCCACAGCCGCGCCGTGTCCAGGCTGGTATCATGCGGCTCGCTGCCGATCGCGGTCGGGTAGAAGAGCAGTTCCGCGCCCATCAGCATCATCGCGCGCGCGGTTTCGGGATACCATTGGTCCCAGCACACGCCGACGCCCAGCGTCCAGCCGGGCGCAGTCTGCGGGGCCGGCCACACCTTGAACCCCGTATTGCCGGGGCGAAAGTAGAACTTCTCCTCGTAACCGGGGCCGTCGGGAATGTGGCTCTTGCGATAGACGCCCTGCACTTCGCCATCGGGGCCGATCATCGCGAGGCTGTTGTAATAATGCGGCCCGTCCGCCTCGAAGAAGCTGGTCGGGATCGTCACCTTCAGCGCCTCGGCCAGCGCCTGCATGGCAAGCACCGCCTTATGCTCGCCGACGGGGGCGGCGTTGGCGAACAGGCCCTCGTCCTCGACGCGGCAGAAATATTCGCCCTCGAACAATTCCGGCGGCAGGATCACGCTTGCGCCCTGCCCCGCCGCCTCGCGCACCAGGCGCGACACATTGGCGATGTTCGCGTCGATGTCGTTCGAAAAGGCAAGCTGCAGCGCAGCGACGGTGATCTCGGTCATGACGGTTCCTACAGGGTGACGCCGAATCGCGCGGCGACCGCAACGGTGGCGAGATAGAGCGCAACGGTGACAGCGCAACCGCTGGCGAGCGTGGGCCAGAAGCCGACACTGTGCCGCAGCAACGCCGGGATCACGAGGAACATCGGCAGCGAGGGCAACACATACCACAGCGTCGCCTGCGCATGGTCCGCCAGCCGGACGGGATCACCCGTATCGTGCCACAGCCAGATCATGCCGAGCACGGAGACGAGCGGCAGCGACGCCACCAAAGCGCCCGCCGCCGGGCTGCGCCGCGCGATCAGCGCCACGAGTGCGACGATGATACCCGACACGCCGGCCCGGACCAGCAGAGCCGCCATGCGATCAGGCCGGGATCTGCTGGCTGATGCAGTGGAAGCTGCCGCCGCCGGTCAGGATATGGTCTGCGTGCAGGCCCACCACCTCTCGGTCGGGGAAGATCGCCTGGATCGCCGCCACCGCCGCAGCGTCATTCTCGCTGCCGTACAGCGGCACGACCACCGCGGCATTGCCGATGTAGAAGTTCATGTAGCTCGCCGGCACGACCTCTTCGTCGCGCAGCACGCGGCCGGGCGACGGGATCAGCACCACCTCCAGTCCTGCGGCGCGCGCATCGCGCTCGGCATGTTGGAAGACCTGCCAATTGGGGTCGTTCTCCGCCGCCTTCGGCAAAGCGACACGCCCCTCGCCGACGAAGCGGGCAAGGTTGTCGACATGGCCATCGGTATGGTCGTTGAGCAGGCCGTCACCCAGCCAGACGACACGCGTATAGCCCAGGTCCTCGCGCAGACGGCGCTCGATATCGGCCTTGGTCATCGTCGGGTTGCGATTGGGGTTGAGCAGGCATTGCTCGGTCGTCACCACCGTGCCGGCACCGTCACCGTCGATCGCGCCGCCTTCCAGCACCCAGTTGCAATAGCCGACCTTCGCGCCGATCGACTTGCCGAGCCGCAGCCCGATCGTGTCGTCGCCCTCCAGATCGTATTTGCCGCCCCAGCCGTTGAAGTCGAAGTCGCGCGCCTCTTCGCTGTTCAGCAGGATCGGCGCGGTGTCGCGCAGCCAGATGTCGCCGAACGGTTCGACCACTACCTCCGCAAAGGGCGCCATGGTCATGGCGGTGTCGCCCGCTTCGGCATCGGCGGCGACCAGAATCACCTTTTCCCCGCGCCCCTCGGCGTGGACGGCACGGGCGAAAGCGACGACCTCCTCGCGCGCCGGCTCCAGATCCTCGACCCACAGGTCGGCGTGGCTCGGGAAGCCGATCCACACGGCCGAATGCGGCGCCCATTCGGCGGGCGGAGGGGCGATAGTCGTCACTTGGCTACTCCGGTTACGGTGGCACGGCTCTTGTCGCGGATGCTGCGGAATTCGTCGCCGGGCAGCCAGTTCGGCCAGGCGCGGCTCTCCGCGAGATCGCGGCTCAGCATATAGTAGAGCGCGACGTCCTGCTGCACCCCGCTCCAGTCCCAGTTCGGATCATATTCGTCGGACGGCGCGTGGTAGCGGTGCTCTTCATAGTCCTTGGCGGCGGCGCGGCCGGCGGCAAGTCCGCCCTTCACCAGGTCCTGCCCCGTTTCGAAATAGACCATCGGCACGCCATGCTTCGCCAGGCTGAAATGGTCGGAGCGGTAGTAGAAGCCCTTTTCCGGCGTCGGTTCGGGCGTCGCATGCCGACCCTGCCGCTGCAGCGCGGCGTTCAGATAATTGTCGAGCTCGGACTTGCCCGGCCCGATCACGATCACGTCCTTGGCGGGACCGTACATGGCGAGCGCATCCATGTTCGCACCGCCCACCGTCTTCGCCAGCGGATAGACCGGGTTCTCGCCATAATAGGCCGAGCCGAGCAGCCCCGATTCCTCGGCGGTCAGCGCGACGAACACCATCGATCGGCGCGCCGGCCCCGCCTTGGCATTGGCCTGCGCCAGCGCGACCAGCGCCGCGACGCCATCGGCATTGTCGACCGCGCCGTTGCAGATGTCGTCGCCGTTCACCGGCGTGCAGCGGCCCAAATGATCCCAATGCGCCGACAGCAGCACATATTCGTCGGGCGCCTCGCGGCCGGGCAGGATGCCGACGACATTGTGCGATACCTGCTTGGCGATCGTGTTGTCGAAGCTGACCGAGGCCTTCACACCCAGGTCGACGGGCTTGAACCCCTTCACCTTCGCCGCGGCGGCAAGCGCGTCGAAATCCTTGCCCGCGCTGGAGAACAGCTTGCGCGCCGCGTCGAGCTGGATCCAGCCATGCGCGGCGCTATCGCCCATATGCCCGTCGGCCGCGTCGGCGACATGTTCGGCGCCGGTATTGCTGGAGCGCACGACGTTCCAGCCGTACGCGGCAGGCTCGGTCTGGTGGATGATCAGGACCGCAGCGGCGCCCTGCCGCGCGGCCTCTTCATATTTGTACGTCCACCGCCCGTAATAGGTCATCGCCCGGCCATTGAAGAGGCCCTTGGCCTCCGGCGTCTGCCAGTCGGGATCGTTGATCAGGACGACGACCGTCTTCCCCTTCACGTCCAGCCCGGCGTAATCGTTCCAGCCCTTCTCCGGCGCAACGATGCCATAGCCGGCGAAGACGACGTCGCTGTTCGTCACGTCGATATGCGGCGTGACGCGATACGTGCCGACGACCATGTCCGGGCCGTAGGCGAAGCTGAGCGGCGTCTTGCCGCCGGTGATCGTCAGCGGCGTGACGTTTCTTCGCGGTGATTTCGACCAGTGGCACGTCCTGCAGCCATTGGCCCTTGTTGCCCGGCTTCAGCCCCGCCTTGGCGAATTGCTGTTGCAGGTAGGCGAGCGTCTTGGTCTCGCCCGCACTGCCGGGCGCGCGGCCTTCGAACGCATCGGAAGAAAGCGTCTTGGTGACCGCCTTCATCGTGTCGACGGAAATCTCGGCGCGGTCTGGGCGATGGCCGGGGTTGCGACGGCAGCGAGCAGGGCGGGCAGGAAAAAGCGGCGCAAGGGAAGCTCCGGCAAGGTCAGCGTTGCTGCGCCTTGTGGCGTGGGGGGCGCGGCTTGTCCACGGTGCACCAAATCCTCCCCGCCAGGGGGAGGGGGACCGTTCGGCGTCAGCCGAATGGTGGAGGGGGAGGTAGGCGGCGCACGCCGTGACCCGGGCTCGTCACCCCGGGCTTGACCCGGCGTCCCGCTTTTTTGGCGCAACGTGCGAAGAAGCGGGACCCCGGCTCTTCGGCCGGGGTGACGAGGGGAGTCGCCTCCAACGAAAAAAGGGGCGGCCCCGCGGGACCGCCCTTTTCGTGCCTCTCGACCGACGCGGGAGTTAATCCCGCGTCGTCGGACGGGGCTGCTGGCCCCACCGGCCGGTTTCGCTGACGCTCGACTTAACGCGAGTAGAACTCGACCACCAGGTTCGGCTCCATCTTCACCGGATAGGGCACCTCGTCCAGCGTCGGCACGCGGACGAAGGTCACCTTGGCGTTGCCGTCCGGCGCGACGTAATCGGGGGATTTCACGCTCGGCGAGGTTCTGCGCCTCGAGCACCAGCGCCATTTCCTTGGCCTTGGTGCCCAACGTGATCTCGTCGCCGACGAAGCAGCGGCGCGACGCGACGTTGCACTTCACGCCGTTGACGCGGACGTGGCCGTGGCTGACCAGCTGGCGCGCCGCGAAGATCGTCGGCGCATATTTGGCGCGATAGACGATCATGTCGAGACGCTGCTCGAGCAGGCCGATCAGGTTCTGGCTGGTGTCGCCCTTCATGCGGGCGGCTTCGTGATAGCACGCACGGAACTGCTTTTCCGTGACGTCGCCGTAATAGCCCTTGAGCTTCTGCTTGGCGCGCAGCTGGATGCCGTAGTCCGACACCTTGCCCTTGCGGCGCTGACCGTGCTGGCCCGGGCCGTATTCGCGCTTGTTGACCGGCGACTTCGGACGGCCCCAGATGTTCTCGCCGAGACGACGGTCGAGCTTGTGCTTGGCGCTATGGCGCTTCGACATGATAGTTCCTTGGCAACTGTAACGGACGTGATCCCGACCGCGACGAATCATGATCGGGGCTGATCCCGGTTTCGCGCTGCTGATCCCGAAGGAAGGCAGGCCCACCGCTTCACCGGGGTGCGGGGGCTGTTGCGAAGGCGCGCGCCTAGCCGAGGGGCGGCGCGCTGTCAATCGCGGGGGGCGTCTGAGAGCGGTCGGGATCAGCGATTGGGGATCGTGCCGCTGCGCGCATCGTTGGCGCGACGTGCGTCGCTGGCGGCGCGACCGTTCGCTTCGTCGATCTGCGCCCATTGCGCCTTGGTGTGGCAGGTCCGCACCGGCAGGTACGACCCGATCGGCAGCTCGCGGCGGCAGATCGGCTTGTCCGCCGCGGGCGTCGGCGCCGGGTCTGGCGTTTTGCGCCGCCGTGGCGATCAAGACGAGGGCGATCAGGGACATGGGCAAAGCCTCCGGGGGCAAAAGAGGCAGAAGTCATGACGCAATTCCGCCGCTTGGGAAAGCGCCGATGCTCGACAAGTCCCGCAGCCCCGCTACAGAAGCGCGCATGACGACGACCCTGCCCGGCCCCGATTGCACCACCATGACCGAGGTCCGCGCGGGCGTCGACCAGGTCGACCGCGAGCTGGTCGCTCTGCTCGCCCGTCGCTTCGCCTATATGGACGCCGCCGCCCGCATCAAGCCGGCGCGCGGCGCGGTGCGCGACGAAGACCGCAAGGCACAGGTGATCGCCAATGCCCGTGCGGCGGCGGAGGCGGCGGGGCTGCCCGGCGACGTGATCGCGGATCTGTGGGAGCAGCTGGTCGAAGCCTCGATCGCCTATGAGCTGACGCAGTTCGACGCGCGCGCGGCGAACGTGGACAATATGAGCACCTGAACGGAAACGTTCGGAGTCGATCGTTTCGGTTTTTGCGCCACTGATAAAAAGCGCGGCATGGCCGTTGTCGGCATATGGCTTGTGACGGACCCTAGCCTACGGCGTGGCGTATAGGACAGGCGGGTAAAGGCGCAGCTGCGGATCAGCGCTATATTGCAGTGACCTGAAATGCTGTTTTGATGGCAGGGCGCGGCGTTCGATCCAACACGCGCGGCGCGGCGGGGCAACGGCGGCTCCCCGTAGTAGTCGTCACCCCGGACTTGTTCCGGGGTCCACCGGGCCGCTGTGGCAACGTTCAAGCCTCTAGACTCCCCCCTCGCCGCGGAGTGGACCCCGGAACGAGTCCGGGGTGACGGAGAGAGTGGGGGCACGCCCCATCCCGACCATCGGGCGTCGTTTCCGCGTTGGCGGCAATGCAAGCGGGCTGGCCTTCCGGCTCCATCTGCGACGATAGCGTGTCTGGATCCCCGCCTTCTCGGGGATGACGAACATGGGGCGATAGGGCCGCCGACCTACCGCTCGCTGCGTCGTTCCTTCGCGCCATCCAGCGCCGACAAGACGCCGCGCAGCGTGCGCACTTCCTGCGACGACCAGCCGGGCTTGGTGAGCAGCGTCCTGAGCGTCCGCCGGGTCGCGGTCACGCGATCGGGCGGGAAGAAGAAGTTCGCCCGTTCCAGCATGTCGTCGAGCTGCGCGATCATGCCGTCCAGTTCGGTCTGCGGTGCCGGGGCGTCGATCTCGGTCAGCGACGGCTGCGCGAGGCTGACGCCCTTCGACCATTCGTAGGCGACCAGGATGACCGCCTGCGCAAGATTGAGGCTGCCGAATTCGGGGTTGATCGGCACGGTGATGATCGTGCGGGCGAGCGCGACGTCGTCCGTCTCCAGCCCCGACCGCTCCGGCCCGAATAGGATGGCGGAGCGTTCGCCCGCGCCGTGGATCGCCTTGGCGGCGACTTCGGGCGTCACCACCGGCTTGGTGATGCCGCGCTTCCTCACCGTGGTCGCATAGACGTGCGCGCAATCCGCGATCGCGTCCTGGACGGTGTCGTAGACGCGCGCGCGTTCCAGCACGAGGTCGGCGCCCGCTCGCCGCGGGACCCGCCTTGGGGTTGGGCCAGCCGTCGCGCGGGGCGACGAGGCGCATGTCGGTCAGCCCGAAATTGAGCATCGCGCGCGCGGCCTTGCCGATGTTCTCGCCGAGCTGCGGGCGGACCAGGACGATCGCGGGGAGATTGGTGTCGCTCATGCGCCGCGTCCTGCCTGTTCGACCGACCCGGCGAACTCCTCGAAATCGCCGCGCCTCGCTGAAGTCGCGATAGACGCTGGCGAAGCGATATAGGCGACCGAATCGAGGCCCTTCAGCCCCTCCATCACCAATTCGCCGATCCGCTTCGACGACACTTCGCTCTCGCCGAGCGTTTCCAGTTGGCGCTGGATGCCGCTGATCAGCTTTTCGATGCGCACCGGCTCGATCGGGCGCTTGCGCGTCGCGATCCGCGATCGAGCGTTGCAGCTTCTCGCGCTCGAACGGCTCGCGGCGCGACCCGCCGTCGCCCGCGCTCTTCACGACCCACAGGTCGCGCAGCTGGATGCGCTCGAACGTCGTGAAACGCGCGGCGCACCCCTCGCACTGGCGCCGGCGCCGATCGCCGCCCCGTCTTCGGTGGGGCGGCTGTCCTTTACCTGGCTGTCTTCATGGCCGCAGAACGGGCAACGCATAAATGGTCGTACGCGTCGTAAGAGTCTTGTTGCGGCGGGCGTAGGCGACGCCCGCGCCGACCAGCGCGCCCAGCACCGGGGCCGACGAACGGCACGGGGATCGCCACCACGGCGCCGATCGCACCGTATTTGGCCATCTTCTTGCCCAGGCCCGGCGTGTTCTTCACGGTGCTCTGCACCTCGTCGATCTTCGACATCTGTTATCCTTCGTAGATGGGGAAGCGCGCGCAGAGGTTGCGCACACGGTCCCGAACGTTCGCCTCGACCTCGGGGTCCCCGTGTTCGCCCTTCTTTGCAAGGACCGTCGAGCACGTCGGCGACCATGTTGCCGATCTCGCGGAACTCCGCCGGGCCGAAGCCGCGCGTGGTGCCGGCGGGCGAGCCGACGCGGATGCCGCTGGTCTTCATCGGCGGCAGCGGATCGTTGGGGATGCCGTTCTTGTTGCAGGTGATGCCCGCACGCTCCAGCGCCTCGTCCGCGTCCTTGCCGGTGATGCCGAGCGGACGCAGGTCAATGAGCGCGAGGTGCGTATCGGTGCCGCCCGCGATCACGTCGGCGCCGCGCTCCTTCAGCGTGGCGGCCAGCACCTTGGCGTTCTCGACCACCGCGGCGATGTAGCTCTTGTATTCGGGGCGCAGAGCCTCGCCGAACGCGACCGCCTTGGCGGCGATGACGTGCATCAGCGGGCCGCCCTGCAGGCCCGGGAAGACCGCCGAATTGATCTTCTTTGCGATGGCCTCGTCGTCGGTCATGATCATGCCGCCGCGGGGGCCGCGCAGCGTCTTGTGCGTCGTGGTGGTGACGACATGCGCATGGCCGAACGGCGTCGGGTGCAGCCCGGCGGCGACGATGCCGGCGAAGTGCGCCATGTCGACCATGAAGTACGCGCCGACCTTGTCCGCGATGGCGCGGAAGCGGGCGAAGTCGATGACGCGCGGATAGGCCGAGCCGCCCGCGATGATGAGTTTCGGCTGATGCTCGACCGCGAGGGCCTCGACCGCGTCATAGTCGATCAGATGCGTGTCGGGGTCGACGCCATATTGGACCGCGTTGAACCACTTGCCGCTCATCGCCGCCTTGGCGCCGTGCGTCAGGTGGCCGCCGGCATCCAGACTCATGCCCAGGATCGTCTCGCCCGGCTTGACCAGTGCCAGCATCACCGCGCCGTTCGCCTGCGCGCCCGAATGCGGCTGCACGTTGACGAAGCCGCAGCCGAAGATCTGCTTGGCACGCTCGATCGCGAGGCTCTCGACCTCGTCCGACGGCGCGCAGCCCTGGTAGTAGCGCTTGCCCGGATAGCCTTCGGCATATTTATTGGTGAAGACCGAGCCCTGCGCCTCGAGCACCGCCTTCGACACGATGTTTTCCGACGCGATCAGCTCGATCTGCGTCTGTTCGCGGGTGAGTTCGTGGGCCACGCCGCCGAACACGGCGGGATCGGCATCCGCCAACCCTTGCGTGAAGAAGCCGCTGGAGCGGATGTCACTGAGATCGTTCGGCTGGGTGCTCATGGGATCAATCCTTCTCCGACAGTTTGTCGACACGGGCCTGGTGACGGCCGCCCTCGAACGGAGCGGCGAGAAAGGCTTCGAGGCACGCCTTCGCAAGGTCCGGCCCGATCAGCCGTGCGCCCATCGCGATGACGTTGGCGTCGTTGTGGTTGCGCGCGAGGGCGGCGGCGAGCGGTTCGGTGACGAGCGCGCAGCGGCACGCCGGGTTGCGATTGACCGCGATCGAGATGCCGATCCCCGATCCGCACAGCGCCACGCCGAACGCGGCCTCGCCGCGCGCGACGGCATCGGCCAGCTTGTAGCCGTAATCGGGATAATCGACGCGCGCGTCAGTCTCCGGACCCAGGTCGACCACCTCGTGACCCAGCGTGGCGGCGTGCTCCACCAGCAGCGCCTTCAGCGCGACGGCGGCGTGATCGGAGGCGAAGGCGATGCGCAAGGCGAAGCGGCGTCCCGGCTGTGATGAGGAAGCGATGCGCGGCGCCTTAGCGCCACCGTCACGCAAATGCCACAGCCGATGCGGGGAAAGGCATAGGGACACGATGGCGCGTGGGAACGCCCGCTCCGTTCACGCGCTTGGACAACATGCATCAAGATCGCACCCCGAGCAGCCGCTGCGTCCGCCTGCGATCCCGCTGGCGATCCGATGCCTGAGCCCTACCCCGCCAGCGCCGAGGCGATCGGCGGCGATGCCGGCAGCCGGGGCATGACCGGCACCGTCGGCGAATCGGCGATGATCCTCGGCTATGCCGGCCTGTTGCCGCAGATCGCCGCCGCCGCCACCTGCGCCTTCGACCAGACGACGCAAACGGGTGGCATGTTCGCCTTTGGCTATGCCGCGCTGATCCTCAGCTTCCTCGGCGGCATCTGGTGGGGTTTCGCGATGTGCGCCGGCGTGCGGCAGGGCGAGATCGCCTGTCTGGCGGTCGCACCTTCGATCGTCGCGGCCGGCCTGATCCTGCTGTCGGTCGGTGGCGTCATCTCGCTGGCGCTGGCGTTGGTGCTGTTGGGCGTGGCAGTGCTGCTGACGCTGCTGGTCGACCGCCGGCTCACCGCACAGGGGATCACGCCCAGCGGCTGGATGGCGTTACGCGTGCCGTTGTCGCTGGGCCTGGGCAGCCTCTCGATCATCATCGGCGCCCTGTGCGGGGTATTGGCGGCCTGACACCACAGAACAGCGCCTTACGATCGATCCCTCCACGACCACCGTTGGTACTGCGCGTGTCGAAGCACACAGCGCCACCAAGCGCGGCGTCGCTCGGGGTAGCGCCCTTCGACAGGCTCAGGGCGAACGGTCGTGCGGCGGCAGTGGCTGGCATGGCCCGCTCGCTGCCTGCCCGCCCCAGGAGGAGGCGCCTCGACGAATACCCAGGCAACCACCGTTCGTGCTGAGCCTGTCGAAGCACGGGCTTCACCAGGCGCGACGCCACGTGGAGCGATATTCAGGCGGCGGTCAGGCCGCCTTGCGCAGTTCCAGCCGGCCCCAGATCTCGACGAGTGCTTCCGTGAGCTCGCGCATCATCTCAGGCGTGTGGCTCGGGCCCGGCGTGAAGCGCAGCCGCTCGGTGCCGCGAGGCACGGTCGGATAATTGATCGGCTGGACGTACACGCCATATTCGGCGAGCAGAATGTCGCTGATCCGCTTGGCCTTCACCGGGTCGCCGACCAGCACCGGCACGATATGCGTGTCGCCCAGCATCACCGGTAGCCCGGCCTCGCTCAGCATCGTCTTGAGCAGCGCGGCCGACGCCTGCTGGCCTTCGCGCTCGACGCTGGAGGCTTTCAGGTGGCGCACGCTCGCCAGCACGCCCGCGACCAGCACCGGCGACAGGCTGGTGGTGAAGATGAAGCCCGGCGCGTAAGAGCGGATGACGTCGATGATCGTCTGGTCCGCAGCGATATAGCCGCCCATCACGCCGAACGCCTTGCCGAGCGTGCCCTCGATGATCGTCAGCCGGTGCGCGACGCCTTCAGCCTCGGAAATGCCGCCGCCGCGCGCGCCGTACATGCCGACCGCGTGCACTTCGTCGAGATAGGTCAGCGCGTTATATTTGTCGGCGAGGTCGCAGATCGCGGCGATCGGCGCGATGTCGGCCTCCATCGAATAGACGCTCTCGAACGCGATCAGCTTGGGCACCGCCGGGTCTTCGGCGGCGAGCAGCTCCTCGAGGTGCGCGAGGTCGTTGTGGCGGAAGATCCGCTTCTCGCACCCGGCGTTGCGGATGCCGGCGATCATCGAGGCATGATTCAGTTCGTCCGAAAAGATCACGCAGCCGGGCAGGATCTTGGCGAGCGTCGACAGCGTCGCCTCGTTCGACACATAGCCGCTGGTGAACAGCAATGCGCCTTCCTTGCCGTGCAGGTCGGCGAGCTCGCCCTCCAGATCGACATGATAGTGCGTGTTGCCGCCGATGTTGCGCGTGCCGCCCGATCCGGCGCCGACATCGTGCAGCGCCTCTTCCATCGCGGCAATCACATCGGGATGCTGGCCCATCGCCAGATAGTCGTTCGAACACCAGACTGTGATCGGCTTGGGGCCATTATGCCCCGCGAAACAGCGCGCATTGGGGAACATCCCCTTGTTGCGGAGGATGTCGATGAAGACGCGATAGCGTCCCTCGGCATGAAGGCGGTCGATCGCCTGGGTGAAAACGCGCGAATAGTCCACGCGCGTGTCCGTGCCGTCGCTGTTCATGGGATGCTCGTGTATCGCGCGCGCGGCGGTGTTGCCAGCGGATAAAACAGGTCAGGGTGATCGAAGGGTTGGGCATTTTGTCCAAGGGGTGCGCGACGACCCCGCCCAAAAATCCCCCGTCACCCCGGACTTGTTCCGGGGTCCACTCCGCAGCCAGGGGGGCGGCTGGAGGCTCAAAGCATCCCCCCGCGGCCCGGTGGACCCCGGAACAAGTCCGGGGTGACGGTGGGGGTGAGGCTAGAGCGCCTCTACCACCCCGATCCCGTACCGCGCCAACGCCGGCTCCAGCGCCCGCTCCGCATCGCCCAGCCGCGTGAACACCGCGCGATGCACCGGCGGCGGCGCCGGCCAGTCCTGCCCGTCGGTCAGCGCCGCGATCCGCCGCGCGATTCCCGGCCCGCCATCGATGAAGCGCACGCCCGCCGGCGCCACCGCCGCCAGCTCCGCCTCGACCAGCGGGAAGTGCGTGCAGGCGTTGACGATCACGTCGATCCGCTCGCCCCCCGGCTGCTCGATCAGCCCGGTGAGCGCCGCCGCGAACCGCTCCGTCGCGGGCGCCTTCCCGGCCAGCGTCTCTTCGGCCAGCTCGACCAGCGCTGCCGATCCATGGCGCAGCACCGTGCAATCGCCGGCGAAGCGCGCCGCCAGATCGTCGACATAGGCCTGCCGCACCGTCGCCTGTGTCCCCAGCACGCCGATGACGCGGGTGAGGCTCATGGCGGCCGCCGGCTTGATCGCCGGTACCGTCCCCACCACCGGCACGTCGAGCGCCGCGCGCACCACCGGCAGCGCGATCGTCGAGGCGGTGTTGCACGCGATCACCACCAGCCGTGGGCGATAGCGTTCGACCAGCCGCCCGAGCAGCGCCGGCACCCGCGCCGCGATCTCGGCCTCGCTTTTCGTACCATATGGAAACCCAGCCGAATCGGCCGCATAGACGATCGGCGCGAACGGCAGCAGCGCCTGCGTCGGTGCGACCACCGACAGACCGCCGACACCGGAATCGAAGAACAGGATCGGACGCATATCCATCGACCGCGTGCATAGCCGCCGCGCCGTCCGCCGCAAGTCCGCCCCCTTGGCCAAGCCGGTCCGATGCCGCTATGATGGGGTCAGGCACGAAGGGGCACACTTGCAGACAGAAATCCTCTGGATGGCACCGACCGCGGCGCTGGTGCTCGGCTATCTGCTGGGCTCGATCCCGTTCGGGGTGATCCTGACGCGGCTCGGCGGCGCGGGCGACCTGCGCACGATCGGATCGGGCAATATCGGCGCGACCAACGTGCTGCGGACCGGGCGCAAGGGCCTCGCCGCGGCGACGCTGCTGCTCGACCTGTTGAAGGGCGCCGCCGCCGTCTGGCTCGTCGCCTGGCTGTTCCAGGGCGAACAGATGGTCGCCGCGGCCGCCGCCTTCGTCGGCCATTGCTATCCGGTCTGGCTGCGCTTCCGTGGTGGCAAGGGCGTCGCGACGCTGATGGGCATCGTACTGGCGCTGCACTGGCCGATGGGGCTGGTCTATGCCGTCGTCTGGCTGGGACTGCTCGCCACGGTGCGCATCTCGTCGGTCGCGGGCATGGCCGCGGCGGTCAGCGCGCCGGTCAGCGGCGCGATCTTCGGCCGGTTCGATCTCGTCATGCTGCTGCTCGCGCTCGCCGCCATCGTGCTGTGGAAGCATCGCGAGAATATCGAGCGGATCGCCAACGGCACCGAACCGCGCATCGGCGGCGGCAAGCGCGCCGCGGCGGACGGCCCGCAGGACGACTAAGCATGGCCGAGCGCGATCTCGCGCGCCTTCGCCTGATCCGGACCGCGGGGGTCGGCCCCGTCACCTATCGCCAGTTGATCGCCCGCTTCGGCACGCCCGAAGCCGCGCTCGACATGCTGCCGACGCTCGCCCGGCGCGGCGGCGGCAACGCGCCGCGTGTCGCCGACGCGGGACTGGTCGAGCGCGAACTGACGACGACGGCCAGACTCGGCGCGCGCTACGTCTTCCTCGACGATGTCGACTATCCGTCGCTGCTGGCCGAGATCGACACCGCGCCACCCGCGCTGATCGTCCGCGGCGACCTGACCCTGGCCAGCCGCCTGTGCGTCGCGATCGTCGGCGCGCGCAACGCCTCGGCCGCCGCCTGCCGCTTCGCCCGCAGCCTCGCGCACGATCTTGCCGCCGAAGGGGCGACGGTCGTCTCCGGCTTGGCGCGCGGCATCGACACCGCTGCGCATGTCGGCGCGCTGCCGAACACGATCGGCGTTATCGCCAGCGGTATCGACGTCACCTTCCCGCCGGAAAACCGCGACTTACAGGAAGAGGTCGCGGCCCGCGCGCTGCTGGTCGCCGAACAGCCGCCCGGCACGCAGCCACTCGCGCGCAACTTCCCCTCGCGCAACCGCATCATCGCCGGCCTGTCGCTCGGCACGGTAGTGGTGGAGGCTGCGCCCCGCTCCGGCTCGCTCATCACCGCGCGGCTGGCGGGCGAAGCGGGTCGAGAGGTCATGGCCGTCCCCGGCAGCCCGCTCGATCCCCGCGCGCAAGGCTGCAACCTGCTGATTCGCGACGGCGCGACGCTGATCCAGACCGCCGCCGACGTCCTCGAACAATTGCGCCCGATCGACCCGCGCAGCGTCCGCGCCCCCAGCTCCAGCTATGGCGGCCCGCCCCCCGCGGACGCCGACGACGCCGATCGCCGCCGCGTGACCGCGTTGTTAGGCCCGGTGCCGGTGACGGTCGACGAACTGATCCGCCAAAGCGGCATCGCCCCCGCGATCCTCCAGACCGTGTTGCTCGAACTGGAACTCGCCGGCCGGCTGGAACGCCACGCCGGCGGTCGCGTCAGCCTGTCGCTCTAGTCGGCCGCCCGTGCCGCCCAGCGGCCGACGACGATGCTGATGATCGGGCTTACCACCACCAGCACCACCAGTGCCGCGACCCAGGTCACCATGCCGGCGGCGAAGGCGCAGACGCCGATCATCACGGGGATCCAGCTGCGATGCAGCAGCGGCGTGATCTCATGCGCCCCGATGTCATCGTCGAGTAGATCGGGCGAGCGGGCGATGACCTGGATCAGATGGCGGTTGAGCAGGCCGAGCAGGATCAGCCAGCCGGTGTAGAAACCGATCCCGACGCGCAAATTCACATATTCGCTGATGATCGCGGTTGGGAACGGCATGAAGGCGACGCCGAGCAGGAGCAGCAGGTTCGCCATCACCAGCCGCGGCGTCGCGGCGCGGAGCAACCCCATCACGTCATGATGGATGATCCAGAAGCGGCCCAGCACCAGAAAGCTGACGAGGAAGCCCACATAATTGGGCAACAGCGCCCACAGCGCCTGCCCCAGTTCCGGCCCGGTCGGGTGGTGCAGCGCAGGCAGCTTCACCTCGACGACGAGCAGCGTCATCGCGATCGCGAAGATCGCGTCCGAAAAGAAGGTCATCCGTTCCAGCTGCACGCGCGCCCGGTGCGCGCGGCGATGGTCGACGCCTGCGCTGCTCATGCCCACGCCTTGTCCTCGACGCCCGTCGATCCCCACATCGGTGTCATCCCCCTGTTGACAGTCGCCCCGGCGGCTTTCCACCCTCGCGCGTACACGTAAGGACCGTAATCGCCGCTATGCAGCTCGTCATCGTCGAATCGCCCGCCAAAGCGAAGACCATCGAAAAATACCTCGGCTCGGATTACCGGGTGCTCGCCTCCTACGGCCACGTCCGCGACCTGCCGGCGAAGGACGGGTCGGTGAACCCCGACGAAGGGTTCGCGATGGAGTGGGAGAATTACGCGGACAAGACGAAGCAGCTCAAAGCCATCGCCGATCTGTCGAAGACCGCCGACCGCCTGATCCTGGCGACCGATCCCGATCGCGAGGGCGAGGCGATCAGCTGGCACGTGCAGGAGGTGCTGAAGGGCCGCAAGGCGCTGCCCAAGGACGTGCAGCGCGTCACCTTCAACGCGATCACCAAGGCGGCGGTGACGACCGCGATGGCGAACCCGCGCGAACTCGATACCGATTTGATCGACGCGTATCGCGCCCGTCGCGCGCTCGACTATCTGGTCGGCTTCACTTTGTCGCCGGTGCTGTGGCGCAAGCTGCCCGGCGCCAAGTCGGCGGGCCGCGTCCAATCGGTCGCGCTGCGCCTGATCGTCGACCGCGAGCGCGAGATCGAGGCGTTCCGCGCGCAGGAATATTGGTCGGTCACCGCGAGCATGGAGCAGGACGGCACGCCCTTCACCGCGCGCCTCGTCCAGTGGGACGGCAAGAAGCTCGACCGCCTGTCGATCGGCAATGAGGGCGACGCGCAGAAGGCCAAGGCCGCGGTCGAGGCGGGGCGCTTCTCGGTCCAGTCGGTCGAGACCAAGCCGGCGACGCGCAACCCGCCGCCGCCCTTCACCACCTCGACGTTGCAGCAGGAGGCGGCGCGCAAGCTCGGCTTCTCGGCCGACCATACGATGCGCATCGCGCAAGGTCTGTATGAGGACGGCGCGATCACCTACATGCGGACCGACGGCGTGCAGATGGACGGCAGCGCGATTTCGGCCGCGCGCAAGGCGATCGCCGAGCGATACGACGGCGGCTACGTCCCCGATTCGCCGCGCCAGTATCAGACCAAGGCGAAAAACGCGCAGGAAGCGCACGAGGCGATCCGCCCGACCGATTTCAGCAAGGATCGCGTCGGCGGCGGTGATCACGCGCGCCTGTACGACCTGATCTGGAAGCGCGCGCTCGCCAGCCAGATGGCGTCGGCGCGCATGGAACGCACCACGGTCGAGATGGCGGACGGTACGGGGCGCAACGTGCTGCGCGCGACCGGCCAGGTCGTGCTCTTCCCCGGCTTCCTCGCGCTGTACGAGGAAGGCCAGGACGACAGCCAGGACGAGGAAGCGCGCCGCCTGCCGCGCCTGCGCGACGGCGATGCGCCGGCGAAGAAGGACGTCGCCGCCGAACAGCATTTCACCCAGCCGCCGCCGCGCTTCTCCGAAGCGTCGCTGGTGAAGCGGATGGAAGAGCTCGGCATCGGCCGCCCGTCGACCTATGCCTCGATCATCAAGACGCTGAAGGACCGCAATTACGTGCGCGTCGAGAAGAACCGCTTCTTCGCCGAGGAATCGGGGCGGTTGGTGACGGCGTTCCTCGAACGCTTCTTCGAAAAGTACGTCGGCTTCGATTACACCGCCGAGCTGGAGGAAGAGCTGGACGACGTGTCCGGCGGCCGTGCGCAATGGCAGGCGGTGCTGGAAGCCTTCTGGCGCGACTTCAAGCCGCGCACCAGCGAGGTCATGGAGCAACAGCCGTCGGCGATCACCGCGGAGCTCGACCAGTTCCTCGCGCCCTACCTGTTCCCCGACAAGGCGGACGGCAGTGATCCGCGCCTGTGCCCGAAGTGCGAGGCGGGCAAGCTCGCGCTGCGCGGCGGCCGGTTCGGCGCGTTCATCGCCTGCTCCAATTATCCGGAGTGCAAATACACCCGCCGCTTCGCGCAGGCCGGCGCCGAGGCGGGCGAGGACAGCGGGCCCGAGGGCCTGGGCAAGGACCCGGTCACGGGGCTGGAGGTCGAGCGCAAGTCGGGGCGGTTCGGGCCGTACATCCAGCTTGGCGAAGGCAAGGACGCCAAGCGCGCCTCGATCCCCAAGGACCTGCCGGGCGAGCTCGACCTGGAATGGGCGCTGAAGCTCTTGAGCCTGCCGCGCACGATCGGCAATCACCCGGAGACGGGCGAGCCGATCACCGCCTCGATCGGCCGCTATGGCCCCTATCTGGCGCACAGCGGCAAATATGCGCGGCTGCAATCGACCGCCGACGTGTTCGAAACGGGGATGAACGCCGCGGTGGTGAAGCTCGCCGAGGCGGCGGCCGGCGGTGGCCGTCCCGCGCGTGGCGCGGCGCGTGCGCCGCTCAAGGAGCTCGGCAAGCACCCGCGCACCGAGGCGGAGATCAAGCTGATGGAAGGGCGCTACGGCCCCTATGTCACCGACGGCGAGACGAACGCGACATTGCCCAAGTCGATCACGCCCGAGGCGCTGACGCTGGAGGAAGCCGCCTCGCTGATCGACGCCCGCGCGGCCGCGGCGCCGGCGAAAAAGAAGAAGGCGCCGGCCAAGAAGGCTGCGGCGAAGAAGCCGGCGGCGAAGGATGCGGCTGCCAAGAAGCCGGCCGCAAAAAAGGCGCCAGCGAAGAAGAAGGCGGACTGATCCATACGTTCGTCATTCCCGCGAAGGCGGGAATCCAGACGCGCTACCGTCGCGCTTCTTGCCGAAAGGTCAGAGGGTCTGGATTCCGCCTACGCGGGAATGACGGCAGTGGGATAGGCACCGCCCCTCGCCACGTCCTCCCGTCGAACATGGTGGCGGCCGGTATGTGGCGCAAAAACCATCCAAAGCGGCAACCTCGGCTCGGGTGATTGCGCCCCCGCCAAAAGATACCGCCGCCTAGCGTCCCACGAGGAAAGAGGGACCTCACCCCACCCCGTCATTCCCGCGCAGGCGGGAATCCAGACGCGCTACCGTCGCGCTTCTTGCCGAAAGGTCAGAGGTTCTGGATTGCCGCCTGCGCGGGAATGACGGTGTTTTGATGAATCCCCTCGTCATCCCGGCGCACGCCGGGATCCATGGTGGCGGGACGGCTGTGGTTCGCGAACCATCGGCGGCGGCGTGTCCATGGATCCCGGCCTGCGCCGGGATGACGAACACGAGGCCGTATCGAACCGCCTACGCCGCCCGGCGCTGCGTCATCATGAGCCAGGCGCGCGCCTGGCGCTGCGCTTCGGCGATCTCGCGGGCCGTCATGTCCTCGGCCACGTCGGCGCGGGCATCCACCGCGTCCTCAAGGCCCGCCACGGCGGCGAGATTGAACCATTTGTGCGCCTCGATCAGATCGATCCCCGCCCCCGCGGTCCCGGTCTGATAGCACACGCCGAGGTCGAACAATGCCTCGGGCCGACCGCGCATCGCGTCGGCGATGCGGCTTTCTAAAAGAAACTGCGCACTCTTGAGACTGTTAGCCATGGATCGCCCCTATTTTTCATGGGGCCACCATGGCGCGCCGACCGCTACGAAATAGTTAACGCGAAAAACACCATATCCGTCAGGGCGTTGCCTCGACCGCGACATTGTCGATCAGCCGCGTCGTGCCCATCCGCGCCGCCGCGAGCAGCCGCCGCGGCCGGTCCGCCGCCGGCGATTCGGCCAGTGTTTCGGCATCGGCCAGCGCGACATAATCGACCTCGAACCCCGCCGCGACCAGCGCGCCGCGCGCCTCCGCCAGCGCGCCTTCGGGATCGTCGCCGCGCGCGATGCTGCGCGCCGCGACGCCCAGCGCGCGCGGCAGTGCGACCGCCTTCGCCCGCTGCTCTTCGTCGAGGTAGATGTTGCGCGACGACAGCGCGAGGCCGTCGTCGTCGCGCTGCGTCGGCACGCCGACGATCTCGATGGCCATGTCGAGGTCCGCGACGAAGCGGCGGATCACGGCGAGCTGCTGGAAATCCTTCTCGCCGAAATAGGCGATGTCGGCGCGCGTCTGGTTGAACAGCTTGGTGACGACGGTCGCGACGCCATCGAAATGCCCCGGCCGCGCCGCGCCATCCAGCCCGTCGCTGACGCCGGAAACGCTGACGTTGGTTGCAAAGTTTTCAGGGTACATCACCTCGACCGGCGGCGCCCACAACAGGTCGCAGCCATGGTCGCCGAGCAGGCGCGCGTCCGCCGCCTCGCGCCGGGGATAGCGGGCAAGGTCTTCGTTCGGGCCGAATTGCTTGGGGTTGACGAAGATCGATGCGATCACCTTCGTGCCCGGGCGCCGCGCCGCCTCGACCAGCGCCATATGCCCCGCGTGCAGCGCGCCCATCGTCGGCACCAGCGCGATGGTCGCCCCTTCGGCGCGGAATGCGGCGACCGCGTCGCGCAAGCCGGCCAGGTCTCGAACTGTCTGCACCGTTTACCCCCTCGAACAATGAGCGCGCGGCTTCTATGAAGAGGGCAGCAACCGGGCAACCCGGAAGATCGCATTAAGGAACGAGCCGTGCCCGCAGGGCCACATGTCCCCTCCCCCCATGTCATCGTCTTCGCCAATGAAAAGGGCGGCACCGGCAAGTCGACGACGGCGGTCCACGTCGCCATCGCGCTCGCCGCGAAGGGCGCCAAGGTCGCCTGTTTCGACCTCGATCACCGCCAGCGCACCGTCGGCCGCTATCTCGACAATCGCGCCGCGACGATGAAGCGCAAGGGCAGCGCGCTGCCCATGCCCGTCCACGATACGCATGACGGCACGAGCGAAGACGTGTTCGAGGAAAAGTGGACCCGCCTGTCCGAGGGTGCGGACTTCCTGATCGTAGACACCCCCGGTCGCGACGATTATTTCGCGCGCACCGCGGCGGCGCTGTCCAACACGCTGGTCACGCCGATGAACGACAGCTTCGTCGACTTCGACCTGATCGGCCAGGTCGATCCCGAAACCTTCAACGTCACCAAGCCCAGCTTCTATTCGGAACTGATCTGGGACGCGCGCAAGCAGCGCGCCCGCGCCGATGGCACGCAGATCGACTGGGTCGTGCTGCGCAACCGCCTGCAGCATATCGAGGCGCGCAACATGCGCCGCGTGTCGGATGCGCTGACCCAGCTGTCGAAGCGCGTCGGCTTCCGCATCATTCCGGGTCTGGGCGAACGCGTGATCTATCGCGAGCTGTTCCCGACCGGCCTTACCATGATCGATGCCAAGGAATTTGGCGCGATGGGCCTGGGCCATGTCGCCTCGCGCCAGGAATTGCGCGAGATGATGGCGGCGCTGCAATTGCCCGAACCCGCCCAGCCCTCCGAATCGCAGCCGTCCGAGTCCCAGGCCGCCGAGCCGACCCCCGATATCGCCGCATGAAATGGCTGATCGTCATCGGGCTGATCTGGCTCGCATGGCACTATCTGGGCCGAAAGCCGAAGCGCCCCGCGGTCAGCCCGCAGCAGCGCGCGCGCCGCATCCTGGGCGTCGCGGCAGAGGCGGACGAGGCCGAGATCCGCGCCGCGCATCGCCGCCTGCTAGCCGAATTCCACCCCGATCGCGGCGGATCGGAATCGGCGACGCGTGAGATCAACGCGGCGCGTGACTTGCTGATCGAGGGCCTGCGCCGCCCCGCATGAGCCATGTCCTCTCGCCCGCGATCCTGCGGGAATATGACATTCGCGGCACCGTGGGGCGCAACCTCGCCCCCGCCGACGCGACCGCGATCGGCCGCAGCTTCGCCACCCGCGTCCGCGCCGCGGGCGGCACGCGCGTCGCCGTAGGGCGCGACGGACGCCTCTCCTCGCCCGACCTCGAAACCGCGCTGGTCGCCGGCCTCGTGGCAGGCGGCGTCGACGTCGTGCGCATCGGCCTCGGCCCCACGCCGATGCTGTATTTCGCCGAGGCGACGCTGGGCGTCGACGCCGGCATCCATGTGACGGGCAGCCACAATCCGCGCGACGACAACGGCTTCAAGATGGTGCTCGGCCACCGCTCCTTCTACGGCGCCGATGTGGTCGATCTCGCCCGCCTTGCCGCCACCGGCGCATGGAGCGAGGGCACCGGCAGCGTCACCCAATACGACGTCCTGCCCGCTTATGTCGCACGCCTGCTCGCGGGCTATGCCGGCGGCGTGTTCCGCATCGGCTGGGATTGCGGCAACGGCGCCGCCGGCCCCGCGGTGGAGCGGCTCGTCGGGCAGCTGCCCGGCGAGCATCATTTGCTTCACACCATCGTCGACGGCCGCTTCCCCAACCATCACCCCGACCCGACCGAGGAAGCCAATCTCGCCGACCTCAAGGCGCTGGTGTTGGAAAAGGCACTCGACTTCGGCATCGCCTTCGATGGCGACGGCGACCGGATCGGCGCGGTCGATGGCAAGGGCCGCGTGCTGTGGGGCGACCAGCTGCTCGGCCTGCTGATTGAGCCCGTCCTGGCCGCCTGTCCCGGCGCCACCGTGGTCGCCGACGTCAAATCCTCGGCCTACGTCTTCGATCGTATCGCGGACCTGGGCGGCACCGCGGTGATGGGCGCGACCGGCCACAGCCCGATGAAGGAAGCGATGCTCGCCCACGCCGCGCCGATCGCGGGCGAATTGTCGGGCCACATCTTCTTCGGCCACGACTGGTACGGTTTCGACGACGCGCTGTACGCCGCGGTGCAGCTAATCGGCGCGGTACATCGCGCGGGCCAATCGCTCACCGCCTTGCGCGACGCGATGCCGCCGTTCGTCAGCACGCCCGACCTGCGCTTCGCCATCGATCCGGCGCGCAAGGCCGGGGTGATCGATGCGGTGCGTGCGCGGGTCGAGGCGACCGGTACGCCCGTCGTCGCGATCGACGGCGTTCGCGTCACGACGCCCGCGGGCTGGTGGCTGCTGCGCGCCTCGAACACGCAGGACATGCTGACGCTGCGCGCCGAAGCCCGCTCCCAGGCGGCGCTCGACGCCTTGCTCGCCGAGGTGGATGCGCACCTGACGGCCTGCGGCAGCGCCCGCGATTGACAGACATGCCGTGCCCGATAGGGTCGGTATCATGTCTGGGTCCTACAGTGCCGAACGCGCCGTCGACAGCTTCCGCTCGAGCACCAATCGCTGGCTGCTCGGCAGCTTCACCGGCTGGCTGACGATCCTCAGCTGCGCGATCGGCGTGGGCCTCGTCATCATCGCGGTCCGCTGGTTGCAGAACATGTCCGCCGCGTACGAAATCACCGACCAGCGACTGATCGTGAAGCGTGGCCTCGTCATGAAATCGATCGACGAGATCGAGCTGTACCGGATCAAGGACGTGCGCGTCGACTTTTCGGTCATCAACCAGATCGCCGATATCGGCACGATCACCATCACCTCGTCGGACCGCACGACGCAGAATATGCAGTTCGTCCTGCGCGACATCCCCGCCGCCCGCGAACGCCGCGAGGGCATCCGCAAACTCGTCGACCGCGCCCGGCGGCAGCGCGGCGTGCGCGAGCTGGACATCGACGAAGACGACTATCGCTGATCGGGAGCGGGATGGTTAAACCCGCCGCCCCGCCCACACCGTCACCCCGGACTCGTTCCGGGGTCCACCGGGCCGCGAGGGGACGGCAAGAGGCTCAAGCCACTCCCCTCGCCGCAGAGTGGACGCCGGACCAAGTCCGGGGTGACGGGTGGAGAGACGAACCGTCTCGTGCATCCCCACACACCCCACACCCTCGTCAACGCCAACAACGAAAGTCCTCCCCCGCCAGGGGGAGGTGGCGCGCCGAAGGCGTGACGGAGGGGGCAGACAGGAACGACCTCTGCAAAAAAGCACCGCTCACCACCCCCCTCACCAAATGCTGGCGGAATCCGTCCACATCCCCCATCTACCCCAGCAATGCGTCCCCAGCCCCAGATCGTCCGCGTCATCGACCTCGAAACCACCGGCAGCGCGCCGCCTGCGCATGGCGTGTGCGAAATCGGCTGGCAGGACGTTGCGCTCGGCGCCGATGGCCGCTGGGAATTGCAGGGCGAGGGTGGATCGATCCTGGTCAATCCCGGCCGCGCCATCCCGCCGATCACGCAGGCGATCCACCACATCCTTGACGAGGATGTCGCCGACGCACCCTGGTGGCACGATGTCGCACGCCGTGTGCTCGATCCCTATCCGCGCCGCGTCGCGCTCGCCGCGCATCGGGCGGACTTTGAACAGCAATTCTGCACGCCCAGCCTGACCCATGGGCAGGAGTGGATCTGCACTTGGAAGTGCGCGCTGCGCCTGTGGCCGGACAGCCCCAGTTTTTCCAACCAGGTGCTGCGCTATTACCGCCGCCCCGAGGGGCTGGACCAGCAGCGTGGCCTGCCCGTCCATCGCGCCTTCCCCGATGCCTATGTCACCGCGCACCATTTGCGCGATCAGTTGAACGAAGCGGGCCTCGTGCAATGCCTCGACTGGTCGCGGACCCCGGGCCTGATCCCGCGCGTCCGCTACGGCCCCTATCGCGGCAAGGCGTGGAGCGAGCTCGACCACGAAAGCCTGATGGCCTTCCTGACCGATCGCGATCCCGACATCCGCTTCACCGCCAATGCCGAAATGGATCGCCGCAGCGGTGGCGGCGCCGTGGGACGTGCCAGCGCGCAGGACCTCTTGCTGTAGTATAATCTCACCCCTCTGGAATGGTTCGTAACGCTGGCGTAAGGCAGCGCCCGTGATCGCCACCATCCGCAACCGTTTCGTCGTCAGGGAAGGCCGCTTCGGCCGCGTGCTGATCGCCTTCATGGTGATGGGTTTCGCCGCGCTGATCGTGGCGGGCATCGCCGCCGGCCTCGCCACCGCGCGTGGCGAACAGCACACCGAAACGGTCGGCCACACCTATGAGGTGGAACTGGCGATCGGCACCGCGCGGCGCCTGATCGAACAGAGCGAAGCCTCGCGTCGCGGCTATCTGCTGACCGGCGACGTGCGCTATCGCGACGCCTACCGCGAATGGGGCGCGGCGCTGACGCCTGCGCTCGCCCGGCTGGAATCGCTGACCCACGACAATCCGCGCCAGGTTACCAGCTTCACGCTGCTGCAACGCGAGGTCGCTGCCCTGCTCGACCAGCGCAGTCGCACGATCGCGCTGGTCGATGCCGGTCGCCGCGCGGATGCAGTGACCGCATTCGAACAGGAAACCAGCATCCGGCGGCTGACGATGATCCGCACGCTGTTCGAACGGATGAGCGACGAAGAACGCCGGTTGCTCGAGCTGCGCAACGCCGCGCAGCGCGCCAGCGTCCGCCTGTTCTACGGCATCCTTGCGACGGCTGCGGTGATCCTCGCGTTCGTCGTGCTCGCCTCGCTGCTCACCGTGCTGCGCTACACGCGCGACCTTGCCGCCTCGCGCGATTCGCTGCGCTCGTTCAACGAGCGGCTCGAAGAGACGGTGACCGAGCGCACCGCCGACCTCAGCCGCGCGAACGAGGAAATCCAGCGCTTCGCCTATATCGTCAGCCACGACCTGCGCTCGCCGCTGGTCAACGTGATGGGCTTCACCGCCGAACTCGCCGCGGTCATTCCGCCGCTCACCACATTGGTCGAGCAGGCCGAGGCGCAATGCCCCGATATCGTCACCGAGGATGCGCGGCTGGCGGTGCGGGAGGACCTGCCCGAAGCGATCGGTTTCATCCGCACCTCGACGCAGAAGATGGACCGGCTGATCAACGCCATCCTGAAGCTGTCGCGCGAAGGCCGCCGCGTCATCACGCCCGAAGCGATCGACCTCGCCGCCGTGGTCGACACGATCGAAGGGTCGATCCGCCACGTCCTCGACGATCGCGGCGTCACGCTCACCGTCATCCGCCCGATGCCGCGCGTTATGACCGACCGCGTCGCGATCGAACAGATCCTGTCGAACCTGATCGAGAATGCGAGCAAATACCTTCAGCCCGGTCGCCCCGGCGCGATCAGCGTGTCGGCGGAACAGCGCCGCGATCGCGTGATCGTGTCAGTCGCCGACAATGGCCGCGGCATCGATGCCCGCGATCACCAGCGCATCTTCGATCTGTTCCGCCGATCGGGCCAGCAGGATCAGCCCGGCGAGGGGATCGGGCTGGCGCATGTCCGCGCGCTGGCCTATCGCCTGGGCGGCACGATCGACGTCGACAGCGCGCTGGGCGAAGGATCGACCTTCCGCCTCAACCTTCCCGCCACCTTTTCCAGTCAGGACATTGCGTCATGAACGCCCATCAATCCGTCGGCATCGTCATGATCGAGGATGACGAAGGCCACGCGCGCCTGATCGAAAAGAACATCCGTCGCGCCGGCATCAACAACGACATCAAGCATTTCACCGACGGCAACCAGGCGCTGCACTTCCTGTTCGAAGCGCCCGACGGCCCCGCCAGGAACGGCCCGGCGCTGGTGCTGCTCGACCTCAACCTGCCCGACATGAGCGGCACCGACATCCTCGCCCGCATCAAGGCAGAGGACAGCCCCCTGAAGCGCACCCCCGTCGTCGTGCTGACCACCACCGACGACAAGGTCGAGATCCAGCGCTGCTATGACCTGGGCTGCAACGTCTACATCACCAAGCCGGTGAATTACGAAAGCTTCGCGCAGGCGATCCGCCAGCTCGGCCTGTTCCTGTCGGTGATCCAGGTCCCCGAGGTCGAGGAACACTGATCCTGACCCAGGTTCCGCCCAGCGCGCCCGCCAGCGTCCTGTATATCGACGACGACGCCGGTCTGCGCCGGCTCGCGGCGCGCACGCTCGAACGGCGCGGCTATAGCGTGACGGTCGCCGACAGCGGCGCGGAGGGCGTGATGCTGGCGGCGGGCCAGCCGTTCGATCTGGTCGCGGTCGACCATTACATGCCGGAAATGGACGGGCTGGAAACGCTCGAGCGGCTGAAGGCGCTGCCCGAGCCGCCGCCGGTGGTCTACGTCACCGGATCGGACGAGGGCCGGATCGCGATCGCCGCGCTGAAGGCAGGCGCCGCGGACTATGTCGTCAAGACGGTGGGCGAAGACTTCTTCGACCTGCTCACCGCCAGCTTCGAACAGGTGCTGGAGCGCAGCCGCCTGACGCGGGAAAAGGCGCGGGCCGAAGAGGATCTGCGCGCCAGCAACGCGCGCCTTGAAACCCTGCTGTCCGAAGTGAACCACCGCGTCGCCAATTCGCTGCAGCTCGTCTCGGCGATGGTGCGGTTGCAGGCGGGCGCGCTCAGCGACCCCGCGGCGCGCGCCGCGCTGGACGATACCCAGCGCCGCATCGGCGCGATCGCGCAGGTCCACCGCCGGCTGTATTCGGCGAACGACGTCGAAAGCGTCGACATGCACGATTATCTGAAGTCGCTGATCGACGAACTCAACGAAACCTTGTCGTGCGACGATGGCGCGAACACGCTGCACCTCGTCGCCGAATCGATCCGCCTGCCGACCGACAAGGCGGTGTCGCTGGGCGTGATCGTCACCGAACTCGTCACTAACGCGTGCAAATACGCCTATCCGGACGGCGTCGGCGGTGAGATTCGCGTGCTGTTGCGCCGCGACGGCGACGACATCTTCCTGCTCGCGGTCGAAGACGACGGCTGCGGCATGCCGGCCGAGGCGACGCCCAAGGGCACCGGCCTCGGCACCAAGCTGATCCGCGCCATGGCGCAAAGCCTGCATTCCGCGGTGGAATACGAACCCCGCACGCCGGGCGTCAGGGCAACGCTACGCGCGGCGATGGCATAAGCGCGGCGCCTACCCCATCCACCGCGTCACCCCGGACCCCGTCCGGGGTGACGCTGAGTCAGAGGCGATAGTCCCGCCTCAATCCACCGCCTCGACGAACCGCCGCGTTCCCTCCAGCGCCGCCCCGAACACGACGTGGCTCGCCAGCCCGTACGCATGGATCGCCGGCGACGTATCGGTGGCTGATGGTCCCCAGCCGAACGCGGGCACCGCCACATCGTCGAGCAGCGTCGCGACGCCGACGCCGAACGCCGTGCCGAACCCCGCCGTCGTTTCCGGCCACACCCGCGCCGCCAGCGCATAGCCCGCGCCGAGCGCCGCGCCGGTCACATAATGCACCAGCACCCCCGCGCTCTCGCGGCGCTTCTGCGTCACCGGCTCGCCCGTCACCGCCTCGCTGACGCTGTCCGCCGCCTTCACCGTCGCCGGATCGTCGTTGCTGCCGCCCATGTCGACCACCGCGGCGACGCCCTTCTGAAACAGGTCCATCGCCAGGCTGGCGACGATCCCCCCGGCGACGCCGGCGAGCAGGGTCTTGGGCAGGCTGTTGGCAAGTGACGACACACGCATTCTTCCGGTCATGTGCAGCGCCCAACGCCGCATGCGACCGAGAGGTTCGTCGGCGCGACGACATATCGCTGCCTATCCGCCCACCGTTCGCCCCGCACCTGTCGCAGGGCCCGTCACCACACCCGCACCGCACGTCAATGGCCGTGCTTCGACAGGCCCAGCACGAACGGATCGATAGACGCGTCGCCCTTCAGGGCTTGCGGAACTTCATCACGAACTGGTCGGTCTTGCCCCGGATCGCCGGATCGAAGACGTTCTTCGTGTGATCGTCCGCGGGGTTGGCGAGCACGTTGCTCGAGCCGACATAGCGGAAGCCCGTCGATTCGATTTGCTGGCGCACCACCGCGGGATCGATGCGGTGCCGCGTCGCGGTGCCCGACAGGCCGGTGCCGGGCGCATCGGCATGGTCGATGACGACATAGGTGCCGCCCTTTTTCAGCAGCTTGAACACCGCCGCGTCGAACGCGCGCAGCGCGGGTTCGCCGGCGCCGTTATTCGGAATGTCGTGATAGTTCTGCACCGTCCAGAACAGGTCGACCGGTTGCGGCACGGTCGGCAGGTTGGTCGGCTGCACCTCGGCGGTCACGTTAGCCAAGCCGCGCGCCTGCAAGGCGGGCAGCGTCTTCGCGGCATATTTCGCCCCCGCCGCCGGCCACAGCGCATAGACCTTGCCCTTCGGCCCGACGATGCCGGAAAAGATGCGCGTCCAATATCCGGCACCCGGCAGATAATCGATGACGACGTCGCCCGGCTTCACACCCGAAAAGGCGAGCACCGCCGCCGCCTGGCGCCGCGCATCGTCCCCCGACTGGTCGGCGCGCGCAGGATCGGCGAGGGCCCGGCCGATCGCACTCCCGGCGGGCGCAGCCTTTTCCTGCGCCACGACGGCGGTGGTCATCGCAAGGCCTGCGATCATCGATACGATCAGCCGCATCTTTTGTACCCCTCAACCGGTTGGACGTGCATGAGATTGACGGACAGCAGCATGAGCGATCTGCGCGGCGCGATCCAGCGCGAAGTGCATCGGCTCGTCGGCTTCGACGACGGCACGATCGATCTCACCCGTCCGCCTGGCGACGACGGCCTGTTCGGCCCCGGCTCGGCCGCCTGGGTGGTGCATGGCGACTTCACCGCGATGATGGCGGGCGGCGTCGCCGCGCTACTGCTCCAGATGCTGCACCCCGGCGCACTGGCGGGCGTGTGGGACCATTCCAACTTCCGCGCCGACATGCTCGGCCGGCTGCGGCGCACCGCGCAATTCATCTCCGCGACGACCTATGGCTCGACCGAGACGGCGGAGCGGATGATCGCCCGCGTCCGCCGGATCCACGATTCCGTCGCGGGCACGCTGCCCGACGGCACGCCGTATAGCGCGAACGATCCCGAACTGCTCACTTTCGTCCATGTCGCCGAGGTCGCGAGCTTCCTCGCCGCGCACCGCCGCTACCGCGACCCGGACTATCCCGCGGCGGAGCAGGACCGCTATCTGACCGAATACGCGCGCGTCGCCGAAGCGCTCGGCGCCCGCGACGTCCCGCGCAGCCGCGCCGAGGTGGACGCGTATTTCGTCGCGATCCGCCCGTGCCTGCGCGCCGACCATCGCACGCGCGAGGTTGCCCGCGCCCTGCTCGACCAGCCCGTCGCGATGCCCGCGCTCGCCTCCGCGCAAAAGCTGTTGATGGCCGCGGGCATCGACCTGCTGCCGCGCTGGGCGGTGACGCTCCACGACCTCACGCCGCCACCCGGCCGCCGCCCGATGGTCCGCGCCGGCATGGCGGGCGTGGGGTCGGTGCTGCGATGGGCCTTGCGCGACGGCTCGGCGAAGCGGGCCAGGAATCAGGCCTAACACAATCCGTTTCAGCTCGTTCGCCCTGAGCCTGTCGAAGGGCGGGGCGCGACGAGCGGCGCGCTTGCGGACAGCAGCGCTGCGACAGTCTCAGCGCGAACGGCCGTAGAGCGGTCGATCGACGCCTGCACCGGATCTGCACGACACGCACACCGCCTCAGCACCATCCGCGCCATCGCGCCTCGACGCCTGCCCGCCATCCCTGCCGCGCCCCTCGCACAGGATGCCCGCATGCCGCACCGCCTCTCCACCCTGTCCGCCAAGATCGCGGCGACCGCCGCCGTGATCTGCCTCGTTGAAGTGCTGGTGCTCGACGCCGCCGCCTTCCTGTGGACCGCCGCGCTCGCCTGGATCGTCGCGTTGATCGCCACGCGGCCCGCCCTTCGCCGCAGCCGCGCCGCGCTGGCCGCGCTTGCCGCCGCCACGCTGTTCGTCGCCGCATTGTTCGACGATCCCAGCGCGCTCGCCGTGCTGCTGTTCCTGGTCGCGATCGTGCTCGCCGCGCTGCTGCCGCGGCGACGCTTCGACACCGCGATCGCCTGGGGCCTGCGCCTTGCCTGGACCGGGCTGACCGCGCTGCTGCTGCCGATTCGTGACGTCGCCCTCACCGCGCGCGCGCGCACGCGCCGCGCCCGTCCCGGCATCCGCCCCGGCGCCGTTGCCGCCATGCTGGCCCTACCGATCGCCGGCGGCGCGCTGTTCCTGACGCTGTTCGCCCAGGCCAATCCACTGATCGAATCCGCCTTCGCCGGCATGGTGCTGCCCGATATCGGCGTCGTCCTGTTCCGCGGCGTGATCGCGATCATCGTGCTGCTGCCGGTGTGGGCGACGCTGCGCCCCGATCCCCGCGGCACCGGCTGGGACGGAGCGCTGCCCGCGGTCGCACTGCCGCAAGTGGGCAGCGCGACGCTGATCCTGTCGCTCGCCACCTTCAACACGATCTTCGCGATCCAGAACGCGCTCGACCTCGCCTTCCTGTGGAGCGGCGCGCCCCTGCCCGCCGGCGTGACGATGGCGGACTATGCGCATCGCGGCGCCTATGCGCTGATCGTCACCGCGCTGCTCGCCGGGCTGTTCGTGCTGGTGACGCTGCGCCCGGGCAGCCCCGGTGCGGCGAGCCCTGCGGTCCGCCGGCTGGTGACATTGTGGATCGTCCAGAATGTGCTGCTGGTCGCCTCCAGTGCATTGCGCACGCTCGATTATGTCGATGCCTATTCGATGACGGTGCTGCGCCTGTCCGCGCTGATCTGGATGGCGCTGGTGGCGACCGGCCTCATGCTGATCCTGTGGCGGCTGCTCGCTGGCCGATCGAGCGCATGGCTGATCAACGCCAACGCGTTCGCCGCCGCGGTCGTGCTGACCGGCTGCACCCTCGTCGACCTGCGCGCCACCGCTGCCGCCTGGAATGTCGACACCGCGATTCGGCGCCATACGCCGCTCGCCGACCTCGACCTGTGCTACCTCGACACGCTCGGCCCGTCCGCAATCCTGCCGCTTGCCCGGCTGGAGCAGGCGACCCGCGATCCCGCCGCGCGCGACGCCATCGCGTCGATCCGCTGGGAGGCGCAGCAGACGCTCACCGCGCAACAGAGCAGTTCACGCGGCTGGACATGGCGCGGCGCCCGCCGCCTCGCCCGCGTCGAGGCGATGATGGGCGCCACGCCGCCGCGCCTCCGCCCCGCGCCCGACGGCCGCCGGTGCGGCATCATCGCGCCGCCGCCCGAGCCAGCGCCGGCACCCGCCCCATTGACGAAGGCCCCGCAACGATGATCCTGTGCCCGATGCCCCGCACCGTGCTGATCGTCGACGACGATCCCCATATCCGCCAGTTGCTCGCCTTCGCGCTCGACAAGGCCGGCCTGTCACCGGTCGAGGCGGCGGACGGCGAGGCGGGCCTTGCGATGGTGCAGACGCACAAGCCCGACCTCGTGATCCTCGACATCAACATGCCGCGGATGGACGGGCTCGAGGTCTGCCGCCGGCTTCGAACCGATGGCGACACGCCGATCCTGTTCCTGTCCAGCCGCGACGATGAGATCGACCGCGTGCTCGGCATCGAACTCGGCGCCGACGATTATGTCGTCAAGCCCTTCTCCCCGCGCGAAGTCGTCGCGCGCGTCATGGCGATCCTGCGCCGCACCGCCGCCCGCCCGCCGCAGGTCGAGGAGGGCCGCGCGCTCGCCCACGGCCGCCTCAGCCTCGACCTCGACGGCTGGTGCGCGGCCTGGGACGGCGCGGAGGTCGCGCTGACCGTCACCGAATTTTCGATCCTGCGCCTGCTCGCCTCGATGCCCGCCAAGGTCTTCAGCCGCGACGCGATCATCGACCGGCTGCACGGCCCGGGCTTCGCGATCACCGACCGCACGATCGACAGCCACATCCGCAACCTGCGCCACAAGTTCGCGGGGATCGGCGCCGCCGACCTGATCGAAACGCGCGCCGGCATCGGTTACCGCCTGGGCCCCTGCACGGGCGCGTGATCATCACGCTGAAGACCTGGGCGAAGCGCCACTGGCCGCGCCTGCGGCTGCGCACGATCCTGTTCGCGACGTTGTTCGTCGTCGCGGCGCTGCCCGGCTTCGGCGCGGTGTTCCTGCGCGTCTACGAAAACACGCTCGTCCGCCAGACCGAAGCGGAGCTGGTCGCGCAAGGCGCCGCGCTCGCTGCGGCCGCCGCCGCCGACTGGCCGGGCGCGACACCGGGCACGCCGCTCTACCCGACCCGCATCGTCGTGCCCGGATATGGCGTCGACCTCAGCCTCACCCCGATCCTGCCCGAACGTCCCGATCCGACGGCCGCGCCCGCCCCCGCGCCGGATGCGGTCGCCGCTGGGCGCACCCTCGCCCCCGTGCTGCGCGCGACGCAGATGACGACGCTCGCCTCGATCCTGCTGCTCGACCGCAATGGCGGCCTCGTCAATGGCGGCGGCAGCCTTGCCGCGCTACCCGAAGTCGCTGCCGCGCTGCACGGCCGGCCCGCCACCACGCTCCGCCGCAACGGCGCCTATCGCGCGGTCTATCGCTTCGAATGGCTCAGCCGCGCCGCCGCGATCCGCATCCACCATGCCCGCCCCATCGTCGTGAACGGCCGCGTCGTCGGCGTGCTGCTGCTGTCGCGAACGGCGCGCGCGCTGTTCCGCGGCCTGTACGAGGATCGCGGCAAGATCGCGATCGGCATCGCCGCGATCTTCGGCCTGCTGATCGTCATCAGCGGCGTCATCTCGCGCGGCGTCACCCGCCCGATCGAGCGCCTCGGCCAGGCGACCCGCGCCGTCGCCAGCGGCCGCGGCAGCGTGCCGGAGGTGCCCCCCACCGCAGCGATCGAGATTCAGGGCCTTTACGCCGATTTCGCCGCGATGACCGCCGCGATCGAACATCGCTCGCGCTACCTGCGCGACTTCGCCTACGCCGTCAGCCACGAATTCAAGACGCCGCTCGCCGGCATCCGCGGCGCGATAGAGCTACTCCACGACCATCCCGACATGGCCGCGGCCGACCGCACACGGTTCCTCGCCAATGTCGATGCCGATGCGCAGCGGCTGACATTGCTGACGACGCGCCTGCTCGACCTCGCCCGCGCCGACATGACCGCACCCGGCGAGCCCTGTGCCGATCCTGCCGGCGTGATCGCCCGCGCGGCGGATGCGGTGCGCGGCCCGGCCTTTCGAGTCGAGACGATGCTGGCGGCTATTCCACCCGTCGCGCTGCCCGCCACGACGATCGAAACGGCGCTGGCGACGCTGTTCGACAACGCCCGTCAGGCGGGGGCGCGGGCGGTGCGTATCGACGCCTCCGTCGACGCGACGCAGGCCGTCCTCACCATCCGCGACGACGGCCCCGGCATAGCGCCCGCCGACGCCGCGCGCCTGTTCGAACCCTTCTTCACAACCCGCCGCGGGCAGGGCGGCACTGGCCTGGGCCTCCCCATCGCCCGCTCGCTGCTCGAAGCCAGCGGTGGCACGATCACGCTGGTCGAGGCGCATCCCACGACGTTCCGCGTGACGCTACCCCTTCTCTAACCAACCCCGTCACCCCGGCCGAAGAGCCGGGGTCCCGCGTCTTCTTCCACCGGCGGCAGAAAGCGAGACCCCGGATCACGTCCGGGGTGACGAAAGATTACTTCGCCTGCGCCTGCTCCACCGGCACCACCGGCAACAGCACCGCGCTCGGCGTCTTGCCGCCGCGTTCGATCGTCACCGTCGCCTTCTTGTAGTCCCCCGGTTTGGCGAAGAAGATGTTCGGCACGTACGTCTGCGGGTTGCGGTCGTAGAGCGGGAACAGGCTCGACTGCACCTGCACCATCACGCGATGCCCCGGCTGGAACACATGGTTCACCGTCGGGAGGCGGAACCTGTAATGCTGCACCTTGCCCGCCGGGATCGCCGAGGGCTTGGCAAAGCTGTCGCGATAGCGCCCGCGGAAGATGTCGAGGCTGATCGGCAGCTCGTATCCGCCCATCTTCGGATCGGTCGCATTCTGCGCGGGCAAGACGTCGATCACCTTCACGACGAAATCGCCGTCCGTCCCCGTCGTCGTCGCATACAGGTCCGCGATCGGCGCGCCCGATACGCGCATCGGTTCGGTCAGCACCGGCGTCATGTACGTCATCACGTCGGGCCGCCCATCGGCATGACGCTGGTCGCTGACCAGCCAGTCGCCCCAGCGGCCGTCGTCGAAATTCACCGGCCGCGGCAGGTGCGGCACCGGCTTGGACGGATCGGAGACGTAGCTGTCACCCCCCGCCGCCGCCGTATCGAAGCCCAGCCCGCCATTCGCCTGCAGGTACATCGGCTTCAGCGGCGACGCGCAGCCGCTGTCGCAGGCGAGTGGCCAGTTCGCGAACCGATCCCAGTGGTTCTCGCCGGTGTTGTAGATCGCCGCGGTCGGCAGGTTCGCCGCCGGCCCGTCCTTCAGATACTGGTCGAACAGCGGCAGCACCATCTGCTCGCGGAACTGCGCCGCGGTGTCGCCGTCCCACTGGAACGGCCCCAGGCTGCGCCCTTCGCGGTTGATCTGGCTGTGCCGCCACGGCCCCATGACGAGGAAGTTGTTGCCGGTCTTCCCCTTGGCTTTCAGCGCTTCCCAGCTGGTGATCGCACCATACATATCCTCCTGGTCCCACAGGCCCTGTTCCCAGATCGTCGGCACGTTGGAGGGGTTGGCGGCGAGCAATTTGTCGAGCGCCTGCCCCTGCCAGAAGGCGTCATAGGCCGGATGGTCCGACATCCGCTTCCAATAGGGCAGCTGATCGTAGCCCGACTTCTTGGCCCAATCCCCCGCCGAACCGGTGCGGAAATTGTCATAATCGTCCCACCCGCCGGTCGGCGGCAGCGGCCCGCCGCTCTTGTAGCCGGTCTGTCCGCCGATCCAGGCGATGTTGGCGAGGCGGAACGCGCCGTAATGGAACCAGTCGTCGCCCATCCAGCCGTCGATCATCGGGCTTTCCGGCGCCGCGACCTTCAGCGCCGGGTGCGGATGGAGCAGCGCCATGACGACGGTGAAGCCTTCGTAGCTCGACCCGATCATCCCGACGCGCCCGTTGGACTGCGGCAGGTTCGCCTTGTTCACCAGCCAGTCGATCGTGTCATAGGCGTCGGTGGTATGATCCACCTTGGTCGGGTTCAGCGGGCCGATCACCGGGCGCGTCACGACATAATCGCCCTCCGACCCGTATTTGCCGCGGATGTCCTGATAGACGCGGATATAGCCGTTTTTCGAAAAGATCTCGTCCGACAGCGGCAGCGCATTGACCATCGACGGCGAATCGCTGCGGTTGGCACGGCCCGAGGCATTGTACGGCGTACGGGTCAGCACGATCGGCGCGTTGGTCGCATTCTTCGGGATGACGATGACGGTGTGCAGCTTCACCCCGTCGCGCATCGGGATCATCACGTCGCGCTTGATATAGTCGTGGTCGGCGGTCGGCAGCACGAACTTCGCAGGGATATCGCCGCCCGGCGGCGCCAGATTCGGGTTCGTCTGCGTCTGGGCCTGCACCCCCACCGACAGAAGCGCGATCGAGGACAGCAGCAGAACGGAACGACGCATCGGGGATCTCCGGCAGGGATGTTGCCGCATGCTAACGTGGATGAGGCGGGCGGCAACCCCGGCCACCCCAATTCCTCCCCCGCCAGGGGGAGGTGGCGCCGCGAAGCGGTGACGGAGGGGGAGGTCAACGGTGTCCTTCGTCACGTGATCCGCCGCTTCCTCCCCCTCCACCATTCGGCTGACGCCGAACGGTCCCCCGCCCCCTGGCGGGGGAGGACTTGGGGAGGATCACACCGCCCACACCCCCACATCCGCCTGCTGCCCAATCAGCGCCAGGCCATGCGCGATCGACGTCAGCTCGCCGCCCGTCGCCAGCCGCGCCTCGCCGAACCGCTCGGCGAACAACCGCCGTATACGCGGCGTCAGCGACGTACCGCCGGTCAGGAACACACGGTCGATCCCCTCCGCCGCAACGCCCGCCGCGACCAGCGCCTGATCCACCGCCGCATTGATCCGCGCGACATCGGGCGCGATCCACGCCTCGAAATCGGCGCGCCGCACCTCTGCCGCGATATTCAGCCCCCGCACCCTCGAAGCGGAACTCCGCCGCCTCCGCTGCCGACAGCGCGCGCTTCAGCCGCCCGACCGCGTCGTAGAGGTGGTATCCTTCTTCCTCCTCGATCACCGCGATCATCCGCCCGATCGCCTCCGGGTCGGTCGCGTTGCGGCGCAGCTTCTCCAGCTCGGCCAGCGTCTTGCGGTTGCGCATCAGCGCCAGGCGCGACCAGTCCGCGAAGTCGGCGAAATAACCGCTCGGAATCTCCAGCACCTTGTCGAACGAGCGATAGGTGCCGCCCTTGCCCAGCATCGGCATCACCAGATGTTCGACGATCCGCCGGTCGAAGCGGTCGCCGGCGATGCCGACGCCGGCATGGCCCAGCGGCTCGCACCGCCGCCCCGCGCCCGGCGCGGCGATCCGCACCACCGAAAAGTCGCTGGTGCCGCCGCCGAAGTCGGCGACCAGGATCGTCGCCGGCTCGCTCAATCGCTCGGCATAGCTGAACGCCGCGCCCATCGGCTCGTAGACGTAATGTACCTCGGCGCCCAATTGCGCGAACACCGCATCGTAGCGCGCCTTCGCCAGCGCCTCGTCGGGCTTGGCACCCGCGAACGTCACCGGCCGGCCGATGACGACCCGATCCGCGCGTGCCATCGCGCCCTTCGCCCGCGCCGCCATCTTGGCGACGAACAGCTGGCCCAGTTCCTCGAAGCGCATCCGCCGATCAAACACCGGCGCGGTATCGAAGCTCGCATTCGCCGCGACCGATTTGAACGACTGGAGGAAGCGGCTGCCTTGCGGAAAGTCGAGATATTCGCGGATCGCCCACGGCCCCGCCTCCGACAGCACGCCGCCGCGCCCGCGCTCGTCCTCCCAGAAGCACAGTGCAGACCGGAACACCGCGTCGGCGCCATCGGGCGCGTCGAGCGTCACCAGCTCCGCCTGCCCCCCGCGCGCCACCGCAGCAACGGAATTGGTGGTGCCGAAATCGAGGCCGAGCGTGCGTGTGGTCATGCCGCGGGCGCATCGTCCGCGCGGCGGCAGGGGTCAAGCCGTTGCGTCTCGGCTCTGACGGCGATGTCCGCCGAGTCAGCCTGCCGGATTTGCGCTACGCCCCGCCCTCAACCCGTCATTCCCGCGCAGGCGGGAATCCAGAACCTCTGACGATGCGGCTCCATCGAAGACCTGCGCGTCTGGATTCCCGCCTCCGCGGGAATGACGGAACGATAGGCAATCACACCCCAGCAATCTTTCCTTACACGATTGAACTCGAACCGTTTCGGCCCTGACGCGTTCGGCGTCGATGCGGGGGATCAGGGGCTTCATCATCACCGGCGGCTGCATCCTGCTGACAGGCTGCAACACGCACCAGTCGACGCTCGCGCCCTTCGGCGCCGACGCCGCCGACGTCCGCCACCTGTTCCTGCTGATGCTCGCCGGCGCGGTCGTCATCGCGGTCGCGCTCGCGCTGCTGATTGCGCCACGCCGTGCGCGCGCCCGAAGGCGAGCTGGGCCTCCGCGGCGGCATGCGCCTCGTCCTGTGGCTCGGCGGCATCATCCCCACAATTCTGCTGCTCGGCCTGCTCGTCTATTCATTGCCGTTCATGCGCCCCCGTCCCATCGCGCCCGCCGATCTGCAAGTCGCGGTCGATGGCGAGCAATTCTGGTGGCGCGTCACCTATCGTCCCGCCGGTGCCGCACCGGTCGAAACCGCCAACGAAATCCGCATTCCCGTCGGCCGTACCGTCGCCTTCCGCCTGACCGCGGCGGATGTCGTCCACAGCTTCTGGATCCCCGGCCTCGCCGGCAAGATGGACATGCTCCCGGGCCGCACCAACACATTGGTCGTGCGCGCCGACAAGGCCGGGCGCTACCGCGGCCAATGCGCCGAATTCTGCGGCCTCAGCCACGCGCTGATGGCGCTCGACGTCATCGCGATGGAGCCTGCGGCGTTCGACGCCTGGCTCGCCGACCAACGCCGCCCGGCCACGTCCCAAGGCGATGGCGCCCGCCTGTTCGCGCAGAACGGCTGCAACGCCTGCCACACCGTCCGCGGCGCCGGCCCCGCAGGCCGCATCGGCCCCGACCTCACCCATTTCGGCAGCCGTCCGACGCTCGCCGCGGGTATCCTGCCGATGACGACCGCCAACGTCGCCGCCTTCATCCGCCATCCGGAAAAGACCAAGCCCGGCGTCCGCATGCCGGCCTTCCCCCAACTCTCGCAGCCTGAGGCCACCGCCATCGCCCGCTATCTCGAGGGCCTGAAATGAGCCTCCATGCGCAAGACGACCCCGCGCTCCGCGCCGCCCAGGAGGACCGCCTTCGCACGGTGTGGAAGGCGCCGACGGGGTGGTTCTTCCGCTGGACCGACGTCAACAACAACCGCATCGGCGTCTGGTACACGCTGACCGCCTTCGGCTTCATGCTGTTCGCCGGCGTGCTCGCGCTCATCATGCGCACGCAGCTGGCGGTGCCCGACAACGATCTCGTCTCGGCGAACACCTTCAACCAGCTGTTCACGCTGCACGGCTCGATGATGATGTTCCTGTTCGCCGTGCCGATGTTCGAGGCGGTGTCGATCATCCTGCTGCCGCAGCTGCTCGGCGCGCGCGACCTGCCGTTCCCGCGGCTGTCGGCCTTCGGCTATTGGAGCTTCCTGCTCGGCGGCGTCTTCGTCGGCGGGTCGATCTTCTTCAACGCCGCGCCCGATGGCGGCTGGTTCATGTATCCGCCGCTGACCACTCGCACCGACCTGTCGGGCCTGGGCGCCGACATCTGGATGCTCGGCCTGTCCTTCATCGAGGTGTCGTCGGTGGCGGCGGCGGTCGAGCTGATCGTCGGTGTGCTGAAATGCCGCCCGCCCGGCATGCGCCTCAACCTGATGCCGCTCTACGCCTGGTACATCCTGGTCGTCGCGGTGATGATCCTGTTCGCCTTCCCGCCGCTGATCGCGGGCGACCTCTTGTTCGAGATGGAGCGCCTGCTCGGCTGGCCGTTCTTCGATGCGACCAAAGGCGGCGATCCGCTCCTATGGCAGCACCTGTTCTGGATCTTCGGCCACCCCGAAGTCTATATCGTCTTCCTGCCCAGCATCGCCCTGTTCGCGATGCTGATCCCCACCTTCGCGCAGCGCCATCTGCTCGGCTATCCATGGATCGTGCTGGCGGCGGTGGGCACCGCCTTCCTGTCGTTCGGCCTGTGGGTCCACCACATGTTCGCGACCGGCCTGCCCAAGATCAGCCTCGCCTTCTTCTCCGCCGCGTCCGAAGCCGTCGCGATCCCCACCGGCGTGCAGATCTTCGCGTTCATCGCGACCTTGTGGGCGGGCAAGGTCAAATGGTCGACGCCGTTGCTCTACGCCAGCGGCAGCCTCGCGATCTTCGTCATCGGCGGCCTCACCGGCGTGATGGTGGCGATCGCACCGTTCGATTGGCAGGCGCACGACACCTATTTCGTCGTCGCGCACCTCCATTACGTGCTGATCGGCGGCACGTTGCTGCCGCTGTTCGGGGGCCTCTATTATTATTGGCCGCTCATCACCGGCAAAAAGCTCAGCGACCGCCTCGGCCGCATCGCCTTCTGGATCATGTTCGTCAGCGTGAACCTCACCTTCATGCCCATGCACCTGTCGGGCCTGGAAGGCATGCCGCGCCGCGTCTTCACCTACCCCGCCGACCTCAATATCGGCTGGCTCAACCTCGCCTCGACGGCAGGCTCATACCTGTTTGCAACCGGCGTACTGGTGCTGGTGATCGATCTCGCCCTCTCGCCGACGCGTAGGAAGGCGCCGCGCAACCCGTGGAACGCCGGCACGCTCGAATGGCTCGCGCACCCCGACGACGAGGATTGGGGCATCCGTTCGGTGCCGCTGATCGAAAGCCGCTATCCGATCTGGGACCAGAAGAACTTCGTGCAGAAGGTCGACGAAGGCCGCTTCTTCCTGCCCGATGCCGAGGAAGGCCGTCGCGAAACGATCATCACCTCCGTCCTCGATGCGCGGCCTGTCTCGGTCATCCGCCTCGGCACGCCCAGCGTAAAGCCGATGATCACCGCCGTCGCGCTGGGCGCGGTGTTCATCCTGACCACCTACCACCTCTACCTGGCGGCAGCGGCCAGCGGCGTCGTCACGCTCGCTTGCGTGCTCTGGTGGCTGTGGGACACCGCCGAAATCCCCGAAAAGCCCGAAAAGCCGATCGGCCACGGCATGACGATGCCGCTCTACATATCCGGCCCTGCCGCGCCCGGCTGGTGGGCGATGTTCATCACAATGATGGCCGATGCCACCGCCTTTTCAGGCCTCGTCTTCGGCTATTATTTCTACTGGACGATCCACCCCGATTTCGGCGCGGGTTTCGCCGGGCCGGGCGCCAATGGGCCGCTGTTGGCGCTGGGCCTGAGCCTCGCCAGCTGGACCGCGACCGTCGCCGCCCGTGAGCTCAACTATCGCGGCGCCGTGATGCTCGCCCGCGTGGCGCTGATCGCCGGCGCCGCCGCCGCGCTCGCCAGCATCGTCGCGGCGCTGGGATCGCTCGACGGCCTCGATCCCAAGGCGAACGTCTATCCCGCGATCGTCTGGGTGTTGATCATCTGGACCGCCGTCCACGCCGGCGTGGGCATCATCATGCAGCTCTACACGCTCGCACGCAGCCTCGCACGGAGGATGACCCCCACCCACGACGCCGACCTGCGCAACATCACCGTCTACCAGCATTTCTTCGCGCTCACCGCGCTCGTCACCTATCTGACGGTCGGCCTGTTCCCGGAGGCGGGGCTGTGAAGCGCTTCCTCACCCGCGCGCGCAGCTTGCGCGTCACGCTTTGGACGCTGATCGTCCCCCCGACCACCTGGGCGGTCCACTTCCTCTTCTCCTACCTCTGGGCCGCCGTCTCCTGCGCAAAACTCGGGCAATGGGCCCGCTTCCCCACGGCCTTCGCGATTGGCACGGTGGCGGCGCTCCTGGTCATCGTCGCGTCGGGCCTGATCGCCTGGCAGCAGTCGCGCACGCCCGGCGATCCGCCGCCGCACAATGAAGGCACCGACATCGACCGCCTGCGCTTCCTCGCATACGCGACGATGCTGCTCGCAGGCCTGAGCTTCGTCGCAGTGCTCTTCACCGCCGCCCCCGTCATCGTGCTGAGCGATTGCCGATGAGCCGCCCCGCGCTCTTCGCCGGTCTTGCCCTCGTGCCGGTCGGCTGGGCGCTCAGCCCGTTCGGTATGACCGGCCACATGGCGGCGCACATGATCGCCGTCGCCATCGCCGCGCCGCTGATCGCGCTCGGGCTACAAGGCAGCCGCTACGACCCCGCCCATCTGGTCCCCCGCCTCGCCACTCCGCTCGCCGCCGCGCTGGTCGAGGCGGTGGTAATATGGGGCTGGCACGTCCCCGCGCTGCGCCGCCTCGTCGCGCACGCGCCGGCGTGGCTCGCGATCGAACAGGCGATGTTCCTCGCCGCCGGGCTGCTGCTCTGGTCCGCCGTGCTCGCTCCGCGCCACCGCGCGGCCGGCGTCGCCGCGTTGCTCGTCACGTCGATGCACATGACGCTGCTCGGCGCGTTGATCGGCCTCGCGCCTCGGCCGCTGTATATGCATCACGGAGCGGACGCGCTCGCCGACCAGCAGCTCGCCGGTGTCGTCATGCTGCTCGTCGGCGGCATCGCCTATCTGATCGGCGGGCTGGCAATGCTCGGCCGCCTGCTCCAGCCGCGCGAGGGAGCGCCCGCATGACGATCCGCATTACCTGGGTGCGCGCCATCCTCACGTTGGTCCTGCTCGGCGCGGCGGGCATGCTGTTCGCCTGGTCGGGCGTGATGAACCTCGCCGCCTCGTCGGGCCATTGGAAGATCACCGACTGGTTCCTCCACTGGGCGATGCGCAGCTCGGTGCGCACGCATGCCGCGTTCACGTCGCCCGACGACCCGGCCGACGCGCGCAGCCTCGTCAGCGCGGCGGGCCATTTCGCCAATTCCTGCGCGGTCTGCCATGGCGCCCCCGGCGTGAAGACCTCACCCGTCATGCAGGCCGCCACCCCGCCCGCTCCGGACCTCGCGATCAACGCGAAGGAATGGACCGACAAGCAGCTGTTCTGGATTCTCCAACACGGCGTCAAATATACCGGCATGCCGGCCTGGGCGGTGCAGGACCGCCCCGACGAAGTGCGCCGCATGGTCGCCTTCGTCCGCCGCCTGCCCGGCATGACGCCCGCACACTATCAGGCGCTGGTCGCCGCCGCGGACCCCGCCGCGCCGCTCTCGCAATGCGCCGGCTGCCATGGCAGCGACGGACGCGGTCGTAATGCGCCCGACATGCCAATCCTCGGCGGCCAGTCGCAGGCGGCGCTGCTCGCCGCGCTGCAAGGCTATGCCAGCGGCACCCGCTCCAGCGCGGTGATGCAGCAGGTCGCGATGCGCATGACGCCCGAACAGATGCGCGCCGCCGCGCGCGCTTATGCCGCCATGCCCGGCCTAGGCGCCGCGCCCGCCCCCACCACTAATGCCGCCGCGGCGCGCATCGTCGAACAGGGCCTTCCCGCGAAGCAACTGCCCGCCTGCGCCAGCTGCCACGCCCCCGGCAAACCCTATCCGATCCTCGCCGGCCAGCGTGCGAGCTACATCGCCCAGCGCCTGCGCCACTGGCGCGGCGACGAAACCGTGGTCGACGCGCGCAAGAGCCACGCGACCATGCCCGTCATCGCCCGCCGCATTCCCGAAGACATGATCGACTCGCTCGCCCGCTATCTCGCGGGGCGGTAATCGCTGCCGACGTTCCACGCGCTTCGCGTCTTGCGGCGACCGACCACCACTCCCCTTCGTCACCCCGGACTTGATCCGGGGTCCCGCTTTCCACCGCCGAAGAAGAAGAAGAAGCGGGATCCCGGCTCAAGGCCGGGATGACGGAAGAAGGCGCGCTCTTACCGCGCCCGGCCGACCTCGTCGCCCAGCTTGATTTCGAACAGCGTCGGCCAATATTTCCCCGTCACGAACAGCCGGTCGTGCGCCGCGTCGTACGCGATGCCGTTCGCCACCGCATCGGGATCGGGATTGTTGATCTCCGCGATCAACGGCCGCAGGTCGATCAGCGCCTCCACCTTCCCGCTCGCCGGATCGATGCGCGCGATAAAGCCGCTCATCCAGACATTGGCCAGGATCTTGCCACCGACATATTCCAGCTCGTTCAGATTCTTCAGCGGCCGCCCGTTGAGCGTCACGGCGATCCGCCCGCGCTCGGCAAAGCGCACCGGGTCCATCCGCCGCAGCACCGGCGTGCCGTCGGACAGCAGGATCGACGTCGCGTCGCTGGTCATGCCCCAGCCCTCGCCCGTGTAGCGGAACGGCTTGCCCGTCTGCGTCAGCGCCGGCAGCGCCCAGCGGAATCCGATCCCCGTCTTCCACGTCACGCTGGCCAAGTTCTTCTGCCAGCAAGCGATTCCTTCGCCGAACAGGTCGGGCGACAGCCGCGCGCGCGCCACCACCTTGCCGTCGTCCAGCGCCACCCGCCGGATATCCGACGCGCCTTCCTTGCCCGTGCTTTCGTACAGCGCGCCGCCGCAGAACAGCAGCCCCTCGGTAAACGCCCCCGAATCATGCGGGAAGCGCGCCACGACATCGGCGGCATAGACCGGGACCCCCGATTCGGCGTCGGTCGCAGGCGCAGCCTGAGCGGCAGGCGGTGCAACAGCGCGGGGTGCCGCCCCCTGCCGCGACACGGCCGCTCCCGCAGCCCCCAGAACCACCACCGCCGCGGCGATCGCCGCCAGAGAAGATCGTGCCATCATCGGCACATGCCGTCGCACGCCCGCCCGAAAAACGCAAAAGGCGGGCGGTGCTTTGAGCGCCCGTTCGCCGCGCATTCGACCAACCGTCATGCCAGCGTTTCACCGTCATCCCAGCGAAGGCTGGGATCTCCCAGTGACGGCGCGGGACAAGAGCCGCGAAAGACCCCAGCCTTCACTGGGGTGACGTCCGGGTCGAGGGACCAGGCCATCGCCCCTCTCTCGGTGCGCGCCGGGTCGGCCACCCTCCGCCCCCGAAACGCAAAAAGCCCGGCACCTGCGGATCGCAGGGCCGGGCCTTTCACATTAGCGAATCGGGACGATTACGAAGCCGGCGACAGGTTCACCGCGGCATACTTGCCACGACGGTCGACCTCGAGTTCGAACTGCAGCTTGTCGCCTTCGTTCAGCGTGCCCATGCCGGCGCGCTCGACGGCCGAGATGTGGACGAACGCGTCGGGCTGGCCGTCGTCGCGCTGAATGAAGCCGAAGCCCTTCATCGCGTTGAAGAACTTGACCGTGCCGGTCGCTTTCTCACCGGTCAGCTGGCGCTGCGGGCCACCGGCGCCGCCGGCGCGCGGACCGCGATCGCCGAAGCCGCCTTCACGCGGCTCGCGGGGCGCGCGCTCGGTCACCGCCATCGGCTCGCCGTCGATCTTCAGCTCGGTCGCCGAGATGCGACCACCGCGGTCGACCAGCGTGAAGCCGAGCGGCTGGCCTTCGGCAAGCGCGCTGAGGCCCGCCTGCTCGACCGCCGAGATGTGGACGAACACGTCTTCGCCGCCGTCATCACGGACGACAAAGCCGAAGCCCTTCTGCGCGTTGAAGAACTTGACCACGCCGGTGCCTTCGCCGACGACCTGCGGGGGCATGCCGCGGCCACCGCCGCTGAAGCCGCCACCACCGCCGCCGCCGCGGAAACCACCGCCGCCGCCGCCGAAGCCGCCACGGTCGCCGCCGCCGAAGCCGCCGCCACCGAAGCCACCACCGCCGAAGCCGCCACGATCACCGCCGCCAAAGCCGCCGCCACCGAAGCCGCCGCCGCCGTAGCTGCTGCCGCCGTAGCTGCTGCCGCCACCGAAATCGTCGCCGCCGAAACCGTCGCGCTTGTCGCGACCACGTCCGCCACGATTGCCGCGGCCACCTTTGTCGTAACTCATAACCCTATTCGTCTTCCCGGTTCGCCCGCATCCAATCCGTCGAAGAACCCGTGCGCCGGACGACGAACGCGAGCCTCCGGGCGCCAAACCTATTGCGCCTTGGGACCTGCCATAGCGCACATTACAAGTCCCCGCGAACAAATTCGTCGTATCTTGGGGGCAAGTCGTGCCGATACTTGCCCATTGTGGCCGCCACAGCACGTTTATCGCTGCGGTGCGTACGTATCGCGATGTTTCGGTGACACAATGTTAATCGTTGAGCCGCGCCGCGGAGCCGCGTAGGGCTGCGGCATGACCGTTCACTTCCACGAGGAAGACCTCCCCGCCGACGTCTTCGCTCCCGGCGCATCGATCGCCGTCGACACCGAAACCATGGGCCTCATCACGCCCCGCGATCGCCTGTGCGTCGTGCAGCTGTCCGATGGCGGCCCCGACGAACATCTGGTGCGCTTCGGCCCCGACAGCGATTATGCCGCGCCGAACCTGAAGGCGGTGCTCGCCGATCCGGCCCGCCTGAAGCTCTATCACTTCGGCCGCTTCGATATCGCCGCGGTCCAGCATTATCTCGGCGTCGTCGCCGCGCCCGCGTACGACACCAAGATCGCCTCGCGCCTGATCCGCACCTACACCGATCGCCATGGCCTGAAGGAACTGGTCCGCGAACTGCTGGGGCAGGAACTCAGCAAGCAGCAGCAATCGTCCGACTGGGGATCGCCCGAGCTCAGCGACGCGCAAAAGGATTATGCGGCCAGCGACGTGCGCTTCCTGCACCGCCTGAAGACCGAGCTGGACCGCCGCCTGATCCGCGAAGGCCGCATGGAGCTGGCGCAGCAGTGTTTCGACTTCCTGCCGACTCGCGCCGCGCTGGACCTTGCCGGCTGGCCCGAAATCGACATTTTCGAGCATGCCTGAGTCGATGGCGGCGACCGATGACGGCTTCGCGCGCGTGCGGACGGCACGCCAGCGCTGGGCCGCGCCCGGCAGCCGCCACGACCGGCTGATCACCCTGCTCAACAGCGGGCTGCCGATCGCGATCGGCGTGCTTGCCGCCTTCCTCGTCATGGCGCCGCTCACCGCCAGCAACGAAGTCTCCTTCGTGCTCGACAAGAACAAGGTCGAGGTCGCCAAGGAACGCATGAAGCTGCAGGCCGCGACCTATCGCGGGCAGGACGACAAGGGGCAGGCGTTCACGCTCAACGCCGGCTCGGCGGTGCAGCAGAGCAGCAGCGTCCCGATCGTCGAGATCAACCGCATGGCCGCCGATCTGCAATTGCAGGACGGCCCGGCGACGCTGCGCGCCGATCAGGGGCGCTACGACCTCAAGACCGAACAGATGAAGGTCGACGGCCCGATCGCGGTGCGCGGGCCCAACAACTATCGCCTCGATACCAGCGACGCGACGATCGATCTGAAATCCAAAACGATGCAGAGCGACGGCAAGGTCACCGGCACCGTCACGCAGGGGAATTTCAGCGCCGATCGCCTGAACGCGAACCTCGACGATCGCACCGTGCGGCTCACCGGCAATGCCCGCTTGCGGATCGTGCCGGGAAGGACGAAATAGCCGCCCATGCGCGCGCTCCCTTTCCTCATCCCTGCCGTCCTCGCTGTGGCCGCCCCTCTGGCCGCGCAGACCGCGCACAATTCGAACGCGCCGATCGATTTCGGCGCCGACACGATCGAATTGCAGGACAAGGCGAATCGCGCGGTCCTGTCAGGCAACGTCAATGTCCGTCAGGCGGAAATGACGCTCACCGCGGCGCGCATGACGGTGTTCTACACGGGTCAGGTGATCGGCGGGAACCCGCAGGTGTCGCGTCTCGACGCGAGCGGCGGCGTTACCGTCAAGCGCCCGGACCAGACCGCCAAGGCGCAATATGCCATCTACGATCTCAACCGCCGCGTCATCACGATGCTCGGCGCGGTCACGCTGACGCAGGGCGGCAACACCGTGAACGGCGGTCGCCTGACGATCAACCTCGACACCGGCCGCGCGGTGATCGACGGCTCCTCGGTCCGCGGCTCCGCCGGCGCGCCGGGCGCGACGACCAGCGCCGCCCCCAACGGCCGCGTGACGGGCACCTTCTCGGTCCCGAAGCGGAACTGACCCCCCAAAGTCCTCCCCCGCCAGGGGGAGGGGGACCGTTCGGCGCCAGCCGAATGGTGGAGGGGGAGGTAAGCGGCGCGTCACGTTGCGAAGGGCACCGCTCACCTCCCCCTCCGTCACCGCCTTCGGCGGCGCCACCTCCCCCTGGCGGGGGAGGAATGAACCACGCCCGCCCCCACCCATCGCAAGGGGGCTTCCCTCCGCGCGCTCCCCGCGCCATGACGGGCCCCGCATGCACGAACCTTGCCAACGCGCAACGCTCTACTAACCCTTTGATGCGAGGCATCAGCCGATGGACGCCGTGACCGACCTTCAGACCGCCGAAGCGATCCACGAAGCGCCCGCCAACCGCGGCCTGCAGGCGATCTCGATCGCCAAGTCCTACGACAAGCGCGTCGTCCTCACCGACGTCTCCGTCTCGGTCGATCGCGGCGAGGTGGTCGGCCTGCTTGGCCCCAATGGCGCGGGCAAGACGACCTGCTTCTATTCGGTGATGGGGCTGGTGAAGCCCGATTCGGGCCGCATCATGCTCGACGGCGAGGATATCACCCGCCTGCCGATGTACCGCCGCGCGATCCTGGGCCTGGGCTATCTGCCACAGGAAACCAGCATCTTCCGCGGCCTGTCGATCGAAAAGAACATCGGTGCGGTCCTCGAACTTTCCGAACCCGACAAGTCCAAGCGCCCCGCCAAGCTCGACAAACTGCTCGACGAATTCGGCCTCACCCGCCTGCGCACCAGTCCCGCCATGGCGCTGTCGGGTGGCGAGCGCCGTCGCGCCGAAATCGCCCGCGCGCTCGCCGCCGATCCGTCGATCATGCTGCTCGACGAACCCTTCGCCGGCATCGACCCCATTTCGATCGCCGACATCCGCGATCTGGTGAAGGACTTGAAGCGCCGCGACATCGGCGTGCTCATCACCGACCACAACGTCCGCGAAACGCTCGACATCGTCGACCGCGCCTACATCATCTACGACGGCCGCGTGCTGTTCGCCGGCAGCCCGGAAGAACTGGTCGCCGACGCCAACGTCCGCCGCCTGTACCTCGGCGAGGGCTTTTCGCTGTAGGGATATGGAGACGGCCTCCCCATCAGTCCTCCCCCGCCAGGGGGAGGTGGCAGCCGTCAGGCTGACGGAGGGGGAGGACCCGAAACGGATGCGGCGTATCCTCCCCCTCCGTCGCGCTGCGCGCGCCACCTCCCCCTGGCGGGGGAGGAATAGGGGCGTGTCATGAGCCTCGCCCCGCGCCTCGACATCCGCCAGACGCAATCGCTGGTGATGACGCCGCAGCTGCAGCAGGCGATCAAGCTCCTCGCGCTGTCCAACCTCGAAATCGAAGGCTTCATCGCCGAAGAGATCGAGAAGAACCCGCTGCTCGAAGCCGCGCAGACCGAAGAGGTGGTCCGCCCCGAACGCATCGAGCGGGACGAGCCCGCCGGCGCCGACGACCTCGTCACCGGTGCCGCCAAGGCCGATCCGCTCGACGTCGATTACGCCACCGAAAGCCACCAGCAGGACAGCGTCGCCGACGGCGGCGGCGGCTTCGACGGCGCTTTAGGCCTCAACGGCGGATCGGGCGGCGGCGGCATCGGTGGCGAAGACGGCATCGATTTCGATTCGTTTGCGGAGGGCGACAAGAGCCTCGCCGACCACCTGCTCGCCCAGGCCGGTGCGGTCATCGACGGCCCCGACTGGTTCATTGCCCAGCATTTGATCGACCAGATCGACGAGGCGGGCTACCTCACCGTACCCCTGCTCGACATCGCCAATCGCCTCGGCACCGCGCTCGCCCGCGTCGAACGCGTCCTCGCGCAGATCCAGACGCTCGATCCCACCGGCGTCGGCGCGCGCGACCTCGCCGAATGCATCGCGCTCCAGGCGAAGGAGGCGGACCGCTATGATCCCTGCATGGCGCGGTTGATCGACAATCTCGATCTGCTCGCGCGCGGCGAGCTCACCCGCCTCAAGCGCATGTGCGGCGTCGACGACGAGGACATGGCGGACATGATCCGCGAGCTGCGCAGCTACGATCCCAAGCCCGGCTGCCGCTTCGGCGGCGAACCCGCGCCCGCCGTCACCCCCGACCTGTTCGTGATGAAGACCAAGGCGGGCTGGGGCATCGAACTCAACGCCGCGACGCTGCCGCGCGTCCTCGTCAACCGCCGCTATTATCACGAGCTCAGCCACGGCCCGCAGGACAAGAGCGCAAAGGCCTGGCTGTCCGACGCGCTCGCCTCCGCCAACTGGCTCATCAAGGCGTTGGACCAGCGCCAGCGCACGATCATCAAGGTCGCGACCGAGATCGTGAAGCAGCAGGAAGCCTTCTTCCTGCAAGGCGTCGCGCACCTCAAACCGATGACGCTCGCCAAGGTCGCCGAGGCGATCGAGATGCACGAATCGACCGTCAGCCGCGTGACCAGCAACAAATATCTGAGCTGCGCGCGCGGCGTCTTCGAGCTCAAATACTTCTTCACCAGCGCGATTCAGGCGGCGGATGGCGGCGACGCGGTGTCGGCCGAAGCGGTGAAGAGCGCGATCCGCGCACTCATCGCCGGCGAAGGCGCCAAGATCCTGTCCGACGACACGCTCGTCGAACTGCTCCAGGCCAAAGGCTTCGACATCGCCCGCCGCACCGTCGCCAAATACCGCGAAGCGATGGGCATCGGCAGCTCGGTACAACGCCGCCGCGCGCGGGCGTTGGGGGGTTAACCCCACCCCTAGCCTTCCTCGACTGCGGAAGAAGCGGGACCCCGGCTCAAGGCCGGGGTGACGGGGCATGGTTTTGGGGCGGAGCCGCGCAACGTCTCCCCTCCTCGTCACCCCGGCTCGACCCGGGGTCCCGCTTCTTCCCCTTCTTCAGTCGATCAAACGCCCCAGCCCCATCAAATCATCCGATCTTGACTCATCACTGGCCCGTTCGCACCATCCCCGCATGGCACACGACCGCGGCGGCTGGGTCTACATCATGAGCGACCGCTACCGCGGCACGATGTACGTCGGCGTCACCGCGCATCTTGCCGCCCGCATCCACCAGCATCGCACCGGCGACGGATCGGACTTCTGCCGCCGCTACGGATTGCACCGCCTCGTCTGGGCCGAACGCAGCGCCGCGATCACCGACTGCATCGCCCACGAAAAGCGCCTGAAACGCTGGCACCGCGACTGGAAGATCGCCCTAATCGAACGAAACAACCCCGACTGGCGCGACCTGTCCGACCAGCTCGCCTGAGCCACCCACTCCCGCCACGCAACTCGCGCCACCCTCCCGTCACCCCGGCCGTGAGCCGGGGTCCCGCTTCTTACGTCGTCGCCAAGAGAGAAGCGGGATGCCGGATCAAGTCCGGCATGACGGGGTAGGCAATTGCGCCGCCGGCAGGCCCTCTTCCGGTCTGGATCGACGGCCCTATTCCGGGAACCGATACCGCATCGCCACATCGCAGCGGGCATAGCGGCCACCATAATCGCGCATGATTTCGGCATCATGCACGAAGCCGACCTTCTCATACAAATGTATCGCCGGCGCACAGCGCGCGTTGGTCAGCAGGTACAGCGTTTCCGCGCCCAACTCGGCCGCACGCGCGATCATCGCGCGTAACAGGAACTCGCCCGCCTTGCGTCCGCGCGCTTCAGGCAGGACGCCCATCTTGGTCAATTCGAAGCGGCGCTCCCCGGTCTTCTGCAACGCACACGCCCCCACGACACCCAGCCCCTCCGCGGCGACGAAGCGGATATCGCCACCTGGCGCGATGATGCGCGCCCGCGGCTGTTCCAGCACCTCGCGATCGGTCGGTTCGAGCGTGAACATCGTCTCGATCCACTGTGCGTTGATGTCGTGGAACGCCGGGGCGAGGTCGTCGGAAAACGGCAGCACCGTCAGCATCGGCGCGCGTCGGTCGAGCGATGCGTCATCGAGTCCCCGCTCCAGCCTCGCCAGCAGGGCGAGCAACGGCCGTGCGCCATCGCCGCACACCCTCCGCCACCGCTGCCTCGACGCGCGGCCAGACGGTCGCCGCCGACTGCGCCAGCACGGCCTGTGCCTGCTCGGGTGAGCGCGACCGTCTTGTGGCGTTGAATCGCGATGGACCCTTCGTAGTTGCGACTAAACCCAGCTCAGCAAGTCCGCGCGACGCTGCGGGTCACCGCCGGCTGGCTGAGGCCCAGCGACTGGGCCATCGTACCGATGGTCATCGGCCCTTCGCGGTCCAGCGTCGCGAGCAGCGGATAATGGCTGGGCTGGAGCGGCAACCCCGGCTTGTTTCGATCACGCGGGGCGACGTCCGCCTGCATCCGTTCGCCCAATCGCCCGCATGCGGCTGCCTAGGAACAGCAGCCCGCGTTCGCTGATGACGTCACCCGACATTCTCCGCCTCCCCAATCTGCATGCGCGGTTATATTACCATGCATGTAGAAGATCAATCGTCCTCGTCCTCGAACCCGACCAGCGCCAGCGCGCGCGCCTTCATCTGGCGTTGCTCGCACCAATGGACCAGCGCCTCTTCGCGGCCATGCGTCACCCACACTTCGCGCGGGGCGATCTCGGTCAGCGTGGTCGTCAGCTCGTCCCAATCGGCATGATCGGACAGGATCAGCGGCAGCTCGACGTTCTTCTGCCGCGCGCGCTGGCGCACCCGCATCCAGCCACTCGCCATCGCGGTGATCGGATCGGGCAGCCGCCGCGACCAGCGGTCGTTGAGCGCGCCGGGCGGGCACATCACGACATGCCCCGCCATGTCCGCCTTCTTCGCGTCGGCGACCGGCAACAGTTCGCCCAGCCGCACGCCGTGTTCGGCATACAGGTCGCACAACCGCTGCAGCGCGCCATGGATGTAGATCGGCGCGTCGTGCCCACGCTCGCGCAATTCGGCGATCACCCGCTGCGCCTTACCCAGCGCATAGGCCCCCACCAGCACACAGCGATCGGGATTTGGCGTGGAGCCGCTCGATCAGCTTGTCGATCTCGTCGCCGGTATCGGGATGGCGGAACACCGGCAGCGCAAACGTCGCCTCAGTGACGAACACGTCGCACTGCACCGGCTCGAACGCCGCGCAGGTCGGGTCGGGTCGGCGCTTGTAATCCCCCGACACGACCACCCGTTCGCCGCGATAATCGAGCACGATCTGCGCCGACCCCAGCACATGGCCCGCGGGGACATAGCCGACCTCGACCTCCCCCATCCGGATACTCTCTCCATAGGCGACCGCATGCCCCGCCTGCGGCCCATAGCGCGCGTCCATGATCGCCAGCGTCTCCGGCGTCGCCCATACCGCCTGATGCCCGCCGCGCGCATGATCGGCATGGCCGTGCGTCACCAGCGCCTTGGCGACGGGCTCCGACGGATCGATCCACGCATCGGCGGGCTTCACGTAGATCCCGTGCGGATGCGGTTCCAGCCAGTCGCCCAATCGTGCCATCCCGCTACTACGCGCCAGATGGGTCGCGGTGTCCCGTCCAACCCCTCTTCGTCACCCCGGACCCGTTCCGGAGTCCACCGGGCCACGGGGGGAAGGCAAGAGGCTCTAGCCATCCCCCTCGCCGCGGAGTGGACCCCGGAACAAGTCCGGGGTGACGGGAAGGATATGGCGCCACGCCCCCGCCACCCTACATACACCATGATGGACCTCCCCCAGCCGCTGACCGACTGGTTCGCCTCCCGCGGCTGGCACCCCCGCCGCCATCAGCTCGACATGCTGCGCGAGGCCCGCGCCGGCCGCCACGCGCTGCTCGTCGCCACCACCGGCGCGGGCAAGACGCTCGCCGGCTTCCTCCCCACGCTCGCCGAGCTGATCGAGCAGCCGGCCAAAGGTCTCCACACCCTCTACGTCTCGCCGCTGAAGGCGCTCGCGGTCGATATCCAGCGCAACCTCGTCACGCCCTTGGACGAAATGGGCGTCGACATCCGCGTCGAAACCCGCACCGGCGACACCCCCAGCGACCGCAAGGCGCGCCAGCGGGTGAAGCCGCCGCAGATCCTGCTCACCACACCCGAATCGCTGTCGCTGCTCTTGAGTTACCCCCGACAGCGTGACAATGTTTCTCCGGCCTGAAGACGATCGTCGTCGACGAAGTCCACGCCTTCGCCACCGGCAAGCGCGGCGACCTGCTCTCGCTCTGCATGGCGCGCCTACAAAAGATCAGCCCCGGCCTCCGCCGCGTCGCCCTATCCGCCACGATCGCCGACCCCGACGGCTATCGCGCCTGGCTCGCCCCCGACGGCGACATCGATGAGGTCGCGCTGGTCCAGGGCGAAGCCGGCGCCGATCCCAACATCACCATCCTGCTTCCCGAAGACCGCGTCCCCTGGTCCGGCCATTCGGGCCGCTATGCCGCGCAACAGGTGATGGCGGAGATCGAGGCGCATGATACCTCGATCATCTTCTGCAACACCCGCAGCCTCGCCGAGCTGATTTTCCAGGACCTGTGGAAGGTGAATACCGACAGCCTGCCGATCGGCGTCCACCACGGCAGCCTCGCACTCGAAGCGCGCCGCAAGGTCGAAGGCGCGATGGCATCGGGCCGCCTGCGCGCGCTCGTCGCCACCGCCAGCCTCGATCTCGGCGTCGACTGGGGCAATGTCGATTGCGTCATCCAGATGGGCGCGCCCAAGGGCTCCAGCCGCCTGCTCCAGCGCCTCGGCCGCTCGAACCACCGCCTCGACGAGGCCTCGCAGGGCATCCTCGTCCCCGGCAACCGCTTCGAATACTTGGAAGCGCGCGCCGCGCTCGACGCGGTGGAGGCGGGCGAACTCGACCCCGACATCTTCCGCCCCGGCGCGCTCGACGTCCTCGCCCAGCACGTCATGGCGCTCGCCTGCGCCGCACCGTTCGACCAAGCCGCGCTGCTCGACGAAATCCGCTCCGCGTTGCCCTATTCGGCGCTCGACGACGAAACCTTCGACCGCGTGCTCCACTTCATCAGCGACGGCGGCATACAGCCTGAAGGCGTACGACCGCTTCAAGCGCCTGACGCAGGACCCCGACGGCCTGTGGCGCGTCAGCCACCCCAGGTTCGTGACCCAACACCGCCTCAACGCCGGCATCATCGTCGAGGCGACGATGCTCAACGTCCGCTTCAAGAACGGCCGCCCACCTCGGCAAGGTCGAGGAGGGCTTCGCCGCACAGCTCAGCCCCGGCGACACCTTCTTCTTCGCCGGCCTCAGCTGCGAAGTGCAGAGCATCGACACCGAAGACCTGATCGTCCGCGCCTCGAGCAAGCCCGCGCGTATCCCCACCTACGGCGGCAGCCGCATGCCGCTGTCGACCAACCTCGCCACCCGCGTCCGCCACTTTCTTGCCGAACCGGAGCAATGGCACCGCTTCCTCGCCCGACGTGCGCGACTGGCTGGAATTCCAGGCGAAACGCTCCGCCCTCCCCCGCCCCGGCCAGCTGCTGGTCGAAACCTTCCCGCGCGAAGGCCGCACTATATGGTCGCCTACAGCTTCGAAGGGTGGAACGCGCACCAGTCCTTGGGCATGCTCGTCACCCGCCGCATGGAGGCGGAGGGGCTGAAGCCCTTGGGCTTCGTCGCCAACGACTATGCGCTCGCCTGCTACGGCCTCGAGAAGATCACCGACCCCGCCGCTTTGTTCAGCCCCGACATCCTGGAACATGAATTCGTCGACTGGGTGCAGCAGAGCCACCTGCTCAAACGCGCCTTCCGCGAGGTCGCGGTCATCGGCGGCCTCGTCGAACGCCAGCACCCCGGCAAGCGCAAGACCGGCCGGCAGGTGACGTTCTCGACCGACCTCATCTACGATGTGCTGCGCAAATACGAACCCACGCACCTGCTGCTGCAAGCCGCCTGGGACGACGCCCGCGCCCGCATGACCGACGTCGGCCGCCTGGCGCACCTGCTCGACCGCGCCGCCGACACGATGCTCCACGTCGACCTCGACCGCATCACCCCGCTCGCCGTCCCCGTCCTCACCTTGATCGGCCGCGAAAAGGTCTCGACCGGCTCCGCCGACGACGCGCTGCTGATCGAGGCGGAAGCCCTGGCGGCAGAAGCGATGCGGATCGATTGAGGGGGGCGGGGACACGGGAATGTCTCATTGCTACCTGCGGACGCAAACAAATGCAGACCGCAAGCCCGAAAGCTGCCGCTTCAACCCTACCGCCTACTCCACGTCGCTGTGTTCGAAGATTAGCTCTGTCGTCGGCTTGCTGATCAATTCTGACGTGTCGCTACGATAGCAATAAATGGGCACGCCACCGACAGAGCCGATTGGAAGTTGGAACTGAACACAGTCACGATCAGGAAAATGCATCATTTCGATGGAACGTGTAGCCATTGCTTGATCTATGGAAATACCGTCCTTTGCAGCCCAGCGCCGCATTGCGTCCTGCACATTCGGGTATGATGCGTAGACACTTTCCTTCCAACTGCGAGGATCCCGCTTTGGGCCAACGTACATATCCTGGCCGCAGAAATAGCCAACGCCGAAAGCCGCGGCAGCAATGGTAACAAAGCCAAGGATCGTAACTGATTTGTAAGCCATTCGACACGATCTCACGAAGTCCTTACCTCGGCAAGACAGTCTGCCATCGACAGGCGTTTTGAAGGCAGAATTTCTTGATAGTGGACGGTTTACCTCCTCGCACAAGCGGACATTCCACTTCCGCTCACTTCCAGCTACGCAGCGGCACCCCCTTCGTCATTCCCGCAAAGGCGGGAATCCGGACTGGCAAGCCCATCGGTTCCATCGATACGTCAGAGGTTGTGGATCCCCGCCTTCGCGGGAATGACGGCGGTGCACACCCCCCTCTGTCCTACACGCCACAAATCTGGCAAAGGGCCCGCATGACCCATGCCCGCCGCACCCCGCCCCTCACCCGGCGGGCCCGTCGCGGAGGGCGTTTTCGACACTTACGTACCGTCCACTTCGTCCACTTCCGCGGTGCCGAATCGGCCCGCGCAGCCGCCCGAGACTGCCTGTGACCTCCCCCCGCCGCACCTTCGCGATCATCTCCCACCCCGACGCGGGCAAGACGACGCTCACCGAAAAGCTGCTCTATTTCGGCGGCGCCATCCACTTGGCCGGCGAAGTGAAGGCGCGCGGGCAAAACCGCCGCGCGCGGTCGGACTGGATGAAGATCGAGCAGCAGCGCGGCATCTCCGTCACGTCCTCGGTGATGACCTTCGAACGCGACGGCATCACCTTCAACCTGCTCGACACGCCGGGCCACGAGGACTTCAGCGAAGACACCTATCGCACCCTCACCGCGGTCGATTCCGCGGTCATGGTGATCGACGCCGCCAAGGGCATCGAGCCGCAGACGCGCAAGTTGTTCGAGGTCTGCCGCCTGCGCTCCGTCCCGATCATCACCTTCGTCAACAAGGTCGATCGTGAAGGCCGCCCCGTCTTCGAACTGCTCGACGAGATCGCCGACATGCTGGCATTGGACGTATGCCCGATGAGCTGGCCGGTCGGCATGGGCGGCGAGTTCGAGGGCGTGCTCGACCTCACCACCAATACGATCAGCCGCCCCGAAGGCGACAGCCGCGCCTTCCTCGGCAAGACCGAGGCCGACCCCACGCTGTCCGACCGCTGGGCGGAGGAGATCGAACTCGCCCAGGCGGGCTACGCCGAATTCAACGGCGAGGCCTACCGCAACGGCGATCTGACGCCGGTCTATTTCGGCTCCGCGCTCAAGGACTTCGGCGTCGCCGAACTGATCGGCGCGCTTGCCGAACACGCACCCCCGCCGCGCGCGCAGCCCGCCGAACCTGCCCCCGTCGCACCTGATAACGACGAAGTCACCGGCTTCGTCTTCAAGGTGCAGGCGAACATGGACCCCAACCACCGCGACCGCATCGCCTTCATGCGGCTGTGTTCGGGCACGTTCAAACGCGGCATGAAGCTCACCCCCACCGGCCACGGCAAGCCGATCGCGGTCCATTCGCCGATCCTGTTCTTCGCACAGAATCGCGAAGTCGCCGACGAGGCCTTCCCCGGCGACATCATCGGCATCCCCAATCACGGCACGCTGCGGGTGGGCGACACGCTATCGGAACGCGCCGACGTCCGCTTTACCGGCCTGCCCAATTTCGCGCCCGAAATCCTGCGCCGCGTCCAGCTGAAGGACCCGACCAAGACCAAGCAGCTGCGCAAGGCGCTGGACGACATGGCCGAAGAGGGCGTGACGCAGGTCTTCTACCCCGAGATCGGCAGCAACTGGATTATCGGCGTTGTCGGCCAGCTCCAGCTGGAAGTTCTGCTTAGCCGTCTGGAGGTGGAATATAAGGTCGCCGCGGGTCTCGAACCCGCCCCCTTCGAAACCGCGCGCTGGGTCTCGGCGCAGGACCCCGCCGACCTCAAGGCCTTCACCGACCTCAACCGATCGGCGATGGCCAAGGACCGCGACGGCAACCCCGTCTTCCTCGCCAAAAGCGCCTGGGAAGTCGGCTATATCGCTGACCGCTACAACAAGGTGAAATTCGCCGCGACCCGCGAACGCTAACCTCCCCTCTCCGTCATCCCGGCGAAAGGGTTCCCATCGAAGTAATACTTCGATGGGGCCCAACGCCGGGATCCATGGAGGGATGACGGCAATGGAAGCGCGCCAACGCTGATGGCGCGCTGTCCATGGATCCCGGCCTCCGCCGGGATGACGAAAGGGGTGTTGGACCGCCGTCGCGCTAACCTACTGGCACAGCAGGACGGTTCGGCAGGGCCTGTCCTACAAGGCGCACATGCGCCACACCCCACCCCGTCATTCCCGCGAAGGCGGGAATCCAGACGCGCTGACGGCGGCGATGGAGCCGCGACGTCAGAGGTTATGGCTTCCCGCCTTCGCGGGAATGACGGACATGGCTCTTTCTCACCCCACCCAGTCGCGCCTGAGCGGCTTCACCGCGCACAGCATCAACCCCGCCGCGACGACGTAAAATCCCAGCGCATAGACCGTCGCGTAGCGTAGCGCGTCCGCTCCGTATGCCGCAGTCATCGCGTCCGACACGCGCCCCATGATCGTCGACCCCAGCCCCAGCCCGATCAGATTGTTGATCAGCAGGAAACTCGCCGACGCGGTCGCGCGCATCGGCGGCGGCACCAGATGCTGGACCGCGGTCGTCACCGGCCCCAGCCACAGGATGTTGAGCCCGTTGGGGATCAGGAACAGGAACCAGGATAGCGCCGGCGATCCGCTCATCAGCCCCGCGGCATAGAGCGGCACGGTGATCGCCCAAGCCACCGCGGGCAGCTTGGCATAGACCCCGCGATCGCGCCCGCCCATCCGGTCGGCCAGCCACCCGCCCGCGAACACGCCGATCGTGCCGCCGATCAGCAGCAGCGACCCGATATATTGCGACGCGGTCAGCAGGCTGAACCCGAACGACCGGATCAGGACGGACGGCACCCAGAAGGCGAGGCCATAGCCGCACAGCGAACTGAACGCCGCGGCAAAGCTTAGCAGCCAGAAGCTCGGCTTCCCGGCCAGGATGCCAAACACCGTCCACACCGACGTGCGCTCGGTCACGGCAACGGGATCGAACGCCCCGCGCGCCGGCTCGCGCACCACCAGGCGGAAGATCGGCGCGATGACGACGCCGGCCAGCCCGACAACGATGAACGCCCAGCGCCAATCGACATGCGCCGCCAATATCCCGCCCAGCAGCGCTCCCGCGGCCAGCCCGATCGGGATGCCCAGCGAATAGATCGACAGCGCCCGCCCGCGCTGGTGCGGCGGGAAGTAGTCCGAAATCATCGCATAGGACGGCGCAACGCCCCCCGCCTCCCCCACGCCGACGCCCAGGCGGAACGCGAAGAATTGCCAGAAACCGGTCGCGAACCCGCACAGCGCGGTAAAGCCGCTCCACACCGCCAGGCTGATCGTGATCACCCAGCTGCGGCTCGTCCGGTCGGCGACCAGTGCCAGCGGAATGGCGAGCGTCGAATAGAGCAACGCGAACGCCGCCCCGCCCAGCAGCCCCAGCTGCGTGTCGGTCAGCTTCAGGTCCGCCTTGATCGGCGCCGCCAGAATGCCGAGGATCTGCCGGTCGAGGAAGTTGAACGTGTAGACGACCAGCAGCATCGCCAGCACGAGCGCACGGTAGCGGGGGGTGGGTGTCATGGCATGCATAGGTATTCCCGCGCGCTAGCCCCGCCCAGCCGTCACCCCGGACTCGTTCCGGGGTCCACTCTGCGGCGAGGGGGGAGGCCGGAGCCTCTTGCCGTCCCCATGCGGCCCGGTGGACCCCGGAACAAGTCCGGGGTGACGGAGGGACATTGCGAACCTTAGAACTTCGCCCCGACGCTCACGAACACCTGCCGCGGATTGCCGTAGAAGGCCGTCGCAACGCCCTCCTTGCCCAGCGTCGGGAAGGGCTTGCCGGCCGCATCCGGGATCGGCGTCCCCGCAATGTCCGACCGGATACACTGATACCCGCTGGTCTTATAGCGCACGTCGGTCAGGTTCTTGCCGTACACGCCGATCGTGTACCGCCGCCCCTCGCCGAACGCATAGGTCAGGCCGGCATCCAGCAACGTATAGCCCGGCTGGTCGAGGAACGGGCTCGCCGTCTCGAACTGGTGCGTCAGGCTGCGATACGACACGGTCGAATTGGCGGTGACGAGGCCATCGCCCAGCGGCACATTGCCGGTCAGCGTGCCGCTCGCCGTCCAGTCGGGCGTGTTCTGGAACACGCGGACATTAGCGACATCGACCCCGGTCGGGCCGATGAAGGTGCGGTAGCGGGCATGGATATACCCCACCGCCCCGTTGAGCGCGACCGACGATCCGATCCCGGCGAAATCGCGCGCCAGCACCGCAGTGCTTTCCAACTCGATGCCCTTGATCCGCGCCTTGGCCGCGTTGGTGGTGATGCCGCAGAAGCTCTGCACCCCGTTCTGCAAACAGCCGACCGAACCGGGCACCTGCACATCGGTGTAATCGGCATAGAAGCCCGCCAGCGCCCAGGTCAGCCGTCGGTCGAATGCCGATCCCTTGTACCCCGCCTCATAGCTGGTGACGGTTTCCGGGCGGAACAGCAGGTAATTGTAGATATCCTGGTACGTCCGTCCCGCCGCCGGATTGCTGATCGGCGCCGACGTGCCCGACCCGCGCGGATCGAAACCGCCGCCCTTGAAGCCTTCCGAATAGGAGGCATAGAGCAGGTGATCGGGCGCCGGCTTGAAGCTCAGCGACACGCGCGGCGTGAAGCGCTTGAAGTTCGCGATACCGCGGAAGTTCGTCGCCGGAGCACCGAACCGGGTCGGCGTGCCGCCGAACTCGCTGGTCAGACCGATGTAATTCGCCTTGAAGACGAAGGCGTTGCGCTGGTCCCACGTATAGCGGCCGCCGACCGACAGGCTGAACTGCGGCGTGAAATCAAAGGTGAAGTCGCCATAGATCGACGACGTCTCGGTCCGCACGTCGCCCGCCGTATAGGCGTCGAACCCCGGCAGCGTCGTCGACAGCAACACACCGAACCCCGTCGCCGCCTTCGCGCCGAGGTAATAATAGCCGACCAGACCGTTCAGCTTGTCGGACGCATAGAGCAGCTGGAATTCCTGGCTGGTCTGCTCATTGCGATAGACCGCGGGCACGTCGACATCGGTCGCGGGGAGCGAATCGAAGTCGATCGGCGTGAAGCTGGTGTCCTTGCGCCATGCGCTGATGCTGCGCAGCGTCAGGTGATCGGTCAGCTGCGCATTCGCGGTCATCGACAGGCCGCCCGCCTGAATGTCCTGCTTGGGAAAGTTCAGCCCGGCGCGCGTGTCGAACACGTTGGCCAGCACCGGCGCACCCGACAGAAGGCCCGGGATCAACCGGTGGCCGTTGCGCGGATTGCTGAGGTCGTGGGTGTAGTCGCCGGTGATCCGCACGAACAGCCGCGTATCCGGGCTTTCGAACTCGATCGTACCGCGACCCGCCCAGATGTCCTTATTGTAATTGTCGATATTCAGGTTGGTGTTGCGTCCGAAGCCACCCCGGCTCAGCCGTGCACCGGCCACGCCGACCTTGAACATGTCGCCAATCGGCGTCGACAGCGCGACGATGCCATCCGCCTGATCGAACAACCCGTAATTCGCCTTCACGCGCAGCTCAGTCTCGTTCGGCAGCCGCTTGGTGACATATTTCACTGCGCCACCAATTGTGTTGCGGCCATAAAGCGTCCCCTGGGGGCCGCGTAGCACCTCGATCCGGTCGACGTCGTAGATATCGAGCACCGCCGCCTGCGGCCGGTTGAGATAGACGTCGTCCAGATAGATGCCGATGCCCGCCTCGAACCCCGGCACCGGATCCTGCTGGCCGACACCGCGGATGAAGGCCGCAAGCGTCGAGTTGGAGCCGCGTGCCGTCTTCAGCGTGGTGTTGGGGGTGACATTCTGGATGTCGGTCAGGTCGACCGCACCGATCTTGTCGAGCTTGTCCGCGCTGAACGCGGTGACAGCGATCGGTACGCTTTGCAGCGTTTCGGACCGGCGGCGCGCGGTGACGACGATGTCCCCATTGTCTTGCGGAGGCGTCGCACTGGTATCGGGCGAGGTTTCGGCGGCGGCGCTCTGCGGGGCGTCGGCCGGGGCCGTTTGCGCCATCGCGGGCGTCGCCAGCAGCGCCGCGGCACTCGCGCCGAGCTTGAGGATCGTGGATGCACGCCGGTTCATAGCTTTCCCCTCCTGATCGGCGCCTGCCCGGTAGACCCGGCTTGTACGCCCTCTTGCACCCGCTATACTGAAACCTGAACCGGGTTTCAACTTCGGTCTTTGGGGGAGGAACGATTATGACCGAAGCAGCGGCAGACGCAGCCGGCAGCGCCGACTCACCCACCACGGCCAAGACGCCGCGGACGGCGCGTGGACGACGGACGCTGCGCGCGCTGCTCGATGCGGCGGCGGTGGAGTTTGGCGAGCGCGGGTTTCACGATGCGTCGATCAGCGGCATTACGCGTCGCGCCGGCATCGCACTCGGCAGCTTCTACACCTATTTCGATTCGAAGGACGCGGTGTTCCGTGCGCTCGTCACCGACATGTCGGCGCAGGTCCGCGATCATGTTGCCCCGGCGGTTCGGGCGGCGCCGGATGGACTGGCGGCGGAACGAGCAGGGCTTGCCGAATTCATCGGCTTCGTCCGCGACCACAAGGAAATCTATCGCATCATCGACGAAGCCGAATTCGTCGATTCGGATAGTTTCCGCGCCCACTACGCCTCTACGGCGGAACGAATCGAAGCGCGACTACGCGCCGCGGCGGCGCGGGGGGAGGTGCGGGGGGATGTGGATGATGTTCACGCCTGGGCGATCATGGGAATGAACGTGTTTTTAGGCCTGCGGTACGGCGTGTGGAGCGAGGATCGCGACATTGCCGCGGTGGCCGACCAGGCCGCATCGTTGCTGCGCGATGGCCTGTTCCCCAAACGCTCAGCCATCACCGAGGCTTGAGCATATCGTCCTGCCGTAACGCATCGGCGATGCGGTTGCGGATCGCGAGCAGCATGGCGGTCAGGTCCGCCTGTTCGTCGGCGGGCGCTGGCGGCGGCGCGCGATCCGCATCGGCGAGGAGTTGCTGGACGCCGCGGATCGTATAGCCCTGCCGGTTGAGCAGCGTATCGATGCGGCGGACCAGCGCGACATCCTCCGGCCGGTAATAGCGCCGGTTGCCCGCGCGCGTGACGGGCCTGAGCTGGGGAAAGCGCGTTTCCCAATAGCGCAGGATATGGTGGGCGAGGCCGGTTTCCGCCGAAACCTCGCCGATCGTTCGAAACGCTCCGCGCGCCTTGTCGGTGCGGGAGACCATCCGGGTCAGCTGGCCGCGACGATGCGGTCGCGCATCATCTGGCTGGCGCGGAAGGTCAGGACCCGCCGCGGTGCGATCGGCACCTCGACCCCGGTCTTGGGATTGCGGCCGATCCGTTCGCCCTTGTCACGCAGCACAAAGGTGCCGAACCCCGAAATCTTGACGTTCTCGCCGCGCGACAGCGCCTCGCACATCTCGCCGAGAATCTGTTCCACCAAGCGCGCCGAGTCCGATCGCGCCAGTCCCACCTGACGATGCAGGGCTTCGGCCAGATCCGCTCGCGTCAACGTGCCCACCGGTGTCATCAACACGTTTCCCACTCCACTCTGTCAAAACAGCCCCTTGGAGGGAGCTACACCAGCACAGACATGTCCGAAAGTGACTTTGTTACACGGCGTGGAAACGCTTGCACGAAAAACTACTCAAAATGGCGGATTACATCCGCAGGACCGCGGCCCCCCACGTGAAGCCGCCGCCCATGGCCTCCAATACCACAATCTGGCCCGGTTGAATGCGCCCATCGCGCGTCGCCGTATCCAGCGCCAGCGGCACCGACGCGGCGGAAGTGTTGGCATGGCGATCGACGGTCACGACAACCTTCTCCGCCGGCAGGCCGAGCTTGCGGCTGGTCGCCTCGAGAATACGGGCATTGGCCTGATGCGGCACGACCCAGTCGACCGCCGACGGCGTCAGGCCGGCGATGTCCAGCGATTCCTGCAGTACCGATGCCAGGTTGACGACGGCGTGGCGGAACACCTCGCGGCCCTTCATGCGCAGCTTGCCGACGGTGCCCGTGGTCGACGGACCGCCATCGACATAGAGCAATTCGTTGTGCCGCCCATCGGCGTGCAGGCGCGTGGCGAGGATGCCGCGACCGCCCTCGGCCTCGCTCTCCTGCCCCTCGAGCACGATCGCGCCGGCGCCGTCCCCGAACAGCACGGCGGTGGTGCGGTCTTCCCAATCGAGGATGCGGCTGAACGTTTCGGCACCGATCACCAGCGCGCGGCGGTGGACGCCGGTGCGCAGCATCGAATCGGCGACCTGCACCGCATAGAGGAAGCCCGAACACACCGCCGCGACGTCGAAGGCGACGCAATCGTCGATGCCGAGCATCGCCTGCACCTTGGTCGCGGTCGCTGGAAAGGTCTGGTCGGGGGTCGCGGTGGCGAGGACGATCAGGTCGATGTCCTGCGCGGCGATCCCCGCCGATTCGAGCGCGGCGCGGCAGGCCGCCGTGGCAAGCGTCGAGGTCGTTTCGTGCGGGCCGGCGATGTGGCGAAAGCGGATGCCGGTCCGCTCGACGATCCATTCGTCGCTGGTGTCGAGTCGCTCCGCCAGATCGGCGTTCGACACACGCTGTTCCGGAAGGGCCGAACCCGTACCGAGAACGACCGAGCGGATCATGCGTGGACTGCCTTTTTCTCGAAATTGCCGAGGTCGTCGGCGATGCGGCGCGTGAGGTCGGCGCGCACCATCTTGGCGGCATTGCCGATCGCGGTGGCGACGCCGCGTTCGTTGGCGCTGCCGTGGCTCTTCACGACGATGCCGTTGAGCCCGAGGAAGACCGCGCCATTGTGATTATTGGGATCGAGATGGTCGCGCAGCAGCTCGGTCGCCGGACGCGAGATCAGGAAGCCGACCTTCGAGCGGACCGAGCTGCGGAAGGCGCGCTTGAGCAGATCGGCGACGAAGCGCGCCGTCCCTTCGGCGGTCTTGAGCGCGATATTGCCGGCGAAACCGTCGCAGACGATGACGTCGTGGTTGCCGCGGGCAAGCTGGTTGCCCTCGACGAAACCGGTGAAGGTCAGCGGCAGGTGCGTCTGGCCGCGCAGCACGGCGGCGGCGTCGCGAATCTCGTCGGTGCCCTTCTGGTCCTCGCTGCCGATGTTGAGCAGCGCGACGCGGGGGCTGTCGAGATCGAGGATGGTGCGCGCATAGGCCGCACCCATCACCGCGAACTGGACGAGATTGCGCGCATCCACCTCGGTATTCGCACCGAGATCGAGCATCACGACGTCATTGTCGCCCAGCGTCGGCAGCGGCGCGGCGAGCGCGGGGCGATCGATCCCCGGCAGCGTGCGCAGCGCAAGCTTCGCCATCGCCATCAGCGCGCCGGTGTTGCCCGACGACACGGCGGCGCCGGCGCGACCCTGTTTCACCAGATCGATGGCGATGCCCATCGACGTGGTCTTGGACCGGCGGATCGCCTGGCTCGGCTTGTCGCTCGACCCCACGGTTTCGGGGGCGTGGACGATCTCGCTGGCATGGGCGAGGTTGGGATGGGCCTTCAGCCCCTCCGCCACCTTCGCCTCGTCACCCACCAGGAAGAAGCGCATGCCCTCGAACCGGCGGCGTGCCGCGGCGACGCCAGCCAGCATGACCGCCAGCCCCTCGTCGCCGCCCATCGCATCGACGGCGATCCAGGAAGTGTCGGGCATGGTTGCGCGTGTATCCAGTGGGTAAAGAGGGCGTTAGCCCTCGACCGAGACGATCTCGCGACCGTTATAATGGCCGCAGGCGGTGCACAGGTTGTGCGGACGCTTCAGTTCGCCGCAGTTCGGGCACTCCTGGAACGCCGCGACGCTGAGCGAGTCGTGGCCACGGCGCATGCCGCGCTTCGAGGGAGAGGTCTTTCGCTTGGGGACGGCCATTTCGGCACCTTGTTCTAAAATCGACGTACGAAATCAGATGCCCCGTACGGCACGATCCAGCCATCGGCAAGGCGCCGACCGCCGGACGCCACCGAGAACCGGACGCATCGCGAAGCGCGGGCCTATAGCGAATTTCCGCGCTGTTGCAAGCTTGGCGGGCGCGAGGCATCACGGCGCGGCCCGTCCGTGGAGACTTACGCCGATGCTGTTGCCCGTCACGCTCACCGTCGCCGCCGCCGCCGGAATCGGCAATGTCGTGCTGGCGATGCGAATCGTGCAGCTGCGGCTGAAGGGCAAGGTGTTGATCGGCGACGGCGGCGACGAGCGGCTGCTCGCCCGCACCCGCGCCCAGGCCAATTTCGTCGAATATACGCCGTTCGTACTGATCCTGATGGGGCTGATCGAGGCGGCGGGCGGATCGCCGCGCTGGCTGGCGATCACCGGCGGCCTGTTCGTCGCGGGCCGCATCGCCCACGCCCTCGGCATGGACCGCCCCGCCCCCAATCCGTGGCGCGCGGGCGGCGCGGTACTGACGTGGTTGATCCTGGTCGGCCTCGCGCTGTGGGGCATGACGATCGCCTACACCTACGAAGCCGCACCGGTGATGGAGGTCGTGCCGGTGGACGGCGCGCCGACCGTCTGATTCGCGACGGCTCTGGGGCGATTCGGGGCCGCGGAAGTGGACGAAGTGGACGATACGTAATCGTCCGAAACGCACCCCCGCAGGCCGCCCGGAGGTCCGGGTGGCGAGCAGGCGGGGATTACGCATGGCGTGGGTATACACAAGCCGGGGCGTGTAGGACAGCGTCGGCGTGACGCTTGCGGTGCGGCTCCGTTCGCAAGAGCGTTGGCGGTCCGGAGGCTGCGGTTCGCCTCATGGCGGGATGATTGGGCCTGAGCGCGCAAGGCGCGGCGCCTGCTTTCCTGAAAACGATGGTGTTCTGAGAATGCTGGTGCTTGAGGTATCTCAGATTAAAGATTGCCATGGCCCACGCGCGCGGGACATAGGGTGACGATGAGGTTGTTGAAGGAGGCAGCGTCGTTGATCGTTCGTCAGGCTACTATCAATGATCTAGATGCATTGGTTCCGTTGTTCGACGCCTACCGACAGTTCTATAAAAAAGCTTCCGATCCTGATGGCGCACGAGCATTTCTAAAAGATCGTTTTGAACACCAACAATCGGTAGTCTTCGTTGCTTGCGATGTAGATCAAGCAGTTGGCTTCACCCAGCTATTCCCATCATTCTCGTCGACGAGAATGGCGCGGACGTTCATTCTTAATGACCTATTTGTGTCCCCCGCTGCTCGCCGCACCGGGGCAGGTCGAGCGCTGCTGAATGCAGCTTGCGAATATGGCCGAGCAGTCGGGGCGTCGCGGCTGTCGCTTTCGACTGCTGTGGCTAATGTTGTTGCACAATCAGTGTATGAAGAAGCAGGCTGGACCCGCGATACGGAATTCCAAGCCTATGCCATCAGCCTGATTTAGAGACTAATCGACACTCTTGCCGCGTTCCCGAAAACGAACCTCCACCGGGAAGCAGACTACGCCCATCGCGCTGACGGAGACCTGCAGGGTCTGCATTCCCGAAATCCGTACCCGATTGCGCTTTCCCGAAACGTCTGATCGGAGACGGAAAAACGGGAACGATCACGCTTCGGGAACAACCGATATGTAGGAAGGCTCCCTCCAGGGCGAAAAGTGGCGAGAAGCCGACTTTCAGTCGCGCCGAGCGATCTCGGCTTCCAGCCAATGGACGCGTTTGTCCCACAGCTTTTTCATTTTAGCGGACGGGGCGATGCTCCCACGGACGCGCGACCGCTCAAGCTCCGCCTGAAGCCCCCCGAGACTGAGGCGCTCCAGTTCGTCGTCGCGGTGAGGAACGGCTGATCGCTTTCCCATTGCCTCCATCTTCCGTCATTCGCGAATGACCCCAAGTGAGGGACCTCAGCGAAATCAACGTCTTACGCCCTTGTGGCACGGTGGATGCCGGAACACGTCCGGCATGACGAAGGGACTTTCGCAGAGGTCACGCACGTGCGGAAGCGGACGATGCTCTCCGGTGCCGACAGCCTCGCCGCTCCCCTACGCCGCCAGTGCCCGATCGCTGACGAACATGTTGTTGGCGCGTTCGTGAGCGAACGTACTCGGGTTGCCGTGGCCGGGGATGAAGGTGGTGTCGTCGCCCAAGGGCCAGAGCTTGGTGACGATGGTTTCGATCAATTGCTTGTGGTTACCGCCGGGCATGTCGCTGCGGCCGACCGAGCCCTGGAACAGGACGTCACCGACCTGCGCGAATTTCGAGGGCGCGTGGTGGAAGATCACATGGCCCTGGGTGTGGCCGGGGGTTTCGTAGACGTCCAGCTGCAAGTTGCCGACGCTCACCGTGTCGCCTTCGACCAGCCAGCGGTCGGGTTCGAAGGTGACGCCGGTCATGCCGTAATTCTTGCCGTCGTCGTCGAGGCGGGCGAGCCAGAAGCGGTCGGCCTCGTGCGGGCCTTCGATCGGCACGTTCAGCTCGTCGGCGAGCGGCTTGGCCTCGCCCGCGTGGTCGATATGGCCGTGGGTGAGCAGGATCTTTTCGACCGTGACGCCCGCCTGCGCGACCGCGGCCTTGATGCGGGGCAGGTCGCCGCCCGGATCGACGATCGCCGCCTTCATCGTCTGGGTACACCAGATCAGCGTGCAATTCTGCTGGAAGGGCGTCACCTGAATGATCGCGGCGCGTAAGGGGGGCGTATCGGTCATGCCCAAAGAGATAGGCGCGTGGGGCTGGGGCGGCAATCGTCGCTTGCACCCGGCGGCATCGCCTGTGCATTTGGACCGGGATGATCGCTGCGCCCTTCGTATTGCTGGATGATGCCCGGGACGGGGGGGCAGGTGCGCGGCTCTATACCGATCCGGTCGAGATCGTCGCCGCGGCGACGCAGGCGGAGGTGCTGCCGGCGCTGGCGCGGCTGCGTGGCGCGCGGCGGCGGGGGCTGCATGCGGCGGGCTATCTGACCTATGAAGCGGGGGCGGCGCTGGCGGCGCGTGCGGTGCCGGTGCGCGAGGGCGACGGGCCGTTGCTGTGGTTCGGGCTGTTCGAGGGGTATCGTATGCTCAGCGCGGCGGCGGTCGCGGAACTGTTGCCCGAGCCGGCCGGCGCCTGGGCGAGCGCGCCGCAGCCGCGGGGCGACCGCGCGGCCTATGATGCCGCCTTTGCCGCGGTGACGGCGCTGATCCGGGCGGGCGATATCTATCAGGCGAACCTGACGATCCGCACCGACGTGGCGATCGCGGGCGATCCGGCGGCGCTGTACGCCCGGCTGCGGCGCGAGGCGGCGGCGGGCCATGGAGCGCTGGTGGCGACCGGCGAGCGCCACCTGCTGTCGCTGTCGCCCGAATTGTTCTTCACGCTGGAGGGCGATGCGCTCACCTGCCGGCCGATGAAGGGGACGGCGGTGCGGGGGGAGACGCCGGCCGAGGACGCGGCGCTGGCGGATGCGCTGGCTGGCGATCCCAAGCAGCGCGCTGAAAATCTGATGATCGTTGATCTGATGCGCAACGACCTGTCGCGCGTGGCGCTGGCGGGCAGCGTCGCGGTGCCGGAACTGTTCCGGGTGGAGCATTATCCGACCGTGCATCAGATGACGTCGACCATCACCGCGACGCTGGCCGAGGGGGCGGATGCGGTGGACGTGCTGACGGCGCTGTTCCCGTGCGGGTCGATCACCGGCGCGCCCAAGCAGCGCAGCATGGAGGTGATCGCCGCGGTCGAGCCCGAGGCGCGCGGCATCTATACCGGCGCGATCGGGCGGATCGATCCGCAGGGCGATGCGGCGTTCAACGTGGCGATCCGCACGTTGGCGGTGCCCGCGGGGGCCGAGGTGGCGACGCTGGGGCTGGGATCGGGCGTGGTCGCCGACAGCCGGGTGGACGAGGAATATGCCGAATGCCTCGCCAAGGGCGCGTTCGTGACGCGCGGGCAGGCGCCGCTCGACCTCATTGAGACGATGGCGTTCGATCCCGACGAGGGGTTGCCGCTACTGGAGGCGCATCTCGCCCGGCTGACCGCGAGCGCCAGGGCGCTGGGGTTCCGCTTCGACCGGCATGGCACGCGCAACGATCTGCAGGCGGCGACCTTTCGGTTGCGCGGCCCCGCGCGGGTGCGGCTGCTGCTGGCGCAGAGCGGCGCGACCGCGATCGAGGTGGCGGCGATGCCCGCGCCCTTCGCGGCGCCGCTGCGGGTGGCGGTGGTGCCGCTGCCGGTCGACCCGAGCGATTTCCGGCTGCGGCACAAAACCAGCGACCGCGGCTTCTACGACGCGGCGCGGGTGGCGGCGGGGACGGACGAGGTGGTGTTCGTGCGCCCCGACGGGCTGCTGACCGAAGGGAGCTTCACGTCACTGTTCGTGGGCGGCAGCGGTGAGACGCTGCGCACGCCGCCGCTGGCACTCGGCCTGCTGCCCGGCGTGCTGCGGTCAGGATTGATCGATTCGGGGCGGGCGGTGGAGGCGAATGTGTCGCCGGAGGACCTCGGCGGGCAATTTTTCGTCGGAAACGCGCTGCGCGGGCTGATGCCGGCGGTTGTTGCGATTGCGAAAAGCGAGGCCTTGCGTCTATAGGCGCGCGCAGTCCTTCCGCCATCCAAGGCCCGTCCCATGAAGCCCTCCGCCGCACTCGGCCGCATCAGCCCCTCGCCCACGCTCGCGATCACCAGCCGCGTGCTCGAGCTGAAGCGTGCGGGCGTCGACGTGATCGGCCTTGGCGCGGGCGAGCCCGATTTCGACACGCCGGAGTTCGTCAAGGACGCGGCGATCCAGGCGATCCGCGACGGCAAGACCAAATACACCAATGTCGACGGCACGATCGAGCTGAAGCAGGCGATCGTCGCCAAGTTCGCGCGCGACAATAACCTCACCTACACGCCCGATCAGGTGACGGTGAACGTCGGCGGCAAGCACACGCTGTTCAACGCGATCGTCGCCAGCGTCGATCCGGGCGACGAGGTGGTGATCCCCGCGCCGTACTGGGTGAGCTATCCCGATGTCGTCCAGTTCGCGGGCGGGACGCCGGTGTTCGCGGTCGCCGGGCCGGAGCAGGATTACAAGCTGTCGCCGGAGGCGCTGGAAGCGGCGATCACGCCCCGGACCAAGTGGGTCATCCTCAATTCGCCGTCCAACCCGACGGGCGCGGCCTACACCGTCGACGAGCTGAAGGCGCTGGGCGCAGTGCTGGCGCGGCACCCGCATGTGTGGATCTTCGCCGACGATATGTACGAGCATATCGTCTATGACGGCTTCCGCTTCGCGACGATCGCCGAAGTGTGCCCCGAGCTGTACGAGCGGACGCTGACCGTCAACGGCTGTTCGAAGGCCTATGCGATGACCGGCTGGCGGATCGGCTTTGCGGCCGGTGCGCCGTGGCTGATCAAGGCGATGGCGAAGCTGCAGTCGCAGTCGACCAGCAACCCCTGTTCGATCGCGCAGGCGGCGGCGGTGGCGGCGCTGACCGGCCCGCAGGATTTCCTCAAGGAGCGCGCGGCGGCGTTTCAGACGCGGCGCGACCTGGTGGTCGGCATGCTCAACCAGATCGAGGGCATGACCTGCCCGACGCCGGAAGGCGCCTTCTACGTCTATCCGTCGTTCGCGCCGCTGATCGGCAAGACCACGCCGAACGGGCGCAAGATCGAAACCGACGAGGATTTCGTCGGCTATCTGCTCGACGATGCCAAGGTCGCGGCGGTGCAGGGCGCGGCGTTCGGTCTGTCGCCGGCGATGCGGATCAGCTACGCGACGTCGGACGATCTGCTGCGTGAGGCCTGCACGCGCATCCAGCAGGCGTGCGCGGATTTGCGGTAAGCCGAAGCCGCCTCCTACCGTTCGCCCTGAGCTTGTCGAAGGGCGGATTGCCGCCCGCACCGGCATCGCGTGTGGAACCCCGTGCTTCGACAGGCTCAGCACGAACGGGATTGGGGGCAAGTGTGGCCCATCCAGCCGCATCGGCCGTAAATCCTGACGGGCGATGAACGGAGCGGCCACGCCGCGTTAATCCAGCGTTTCTATAAACGCGCTTGAGAGTGGCGGTCCGGACGACCATCTGGGCCGCTGAAACCGGGCAAGACGACGCACGTCGTCGCCCCAACGAACGACAAGACAAAGGTGCGTTATGCGCAACATGTTCAACAGCCGCTTCTTCTGGAAGTTCCTCGGCGGGTTCGCGATCGGCGCGATCGGCGTCGTGACGCTGCAGCCGGCGAGCGCGCAGCATGCGCAGCCGATCCCGGCCGCGTCGCCGATCGTGCAGGCGCAGTAAGCCTCACCGGGCGATACGAATGCGCCGGACCGCTCAGGCCACTGGCTCTGGACGGACGCAGTTTCCTCACCATATCAGCGTCATGCTGAAAATTCTGCTGCCCGGCGCCGCTCTGGCGGGCGCCCTGTTTGCCTCCACCGGCTTTGCCGCTGCCGAACGTGCGGTGCCGCTGCCGGTCGCCAAGATCGATGTCCCCGCCACCGCCGCCACGCAGACCGCGGTGTTCGCGGGCGGCTGTTTCTGGGGCATGGAGGCGGTGTTCGAGCGGGTGAAGGGCGTCAAGACCGTCACCGCCGGCTATGCGGGCGGCAGCCGCGCGACCGCCACCTACGATCAGGTCTCGACCGAGCGCACCGGCCATGCCGAGGCGATTCGCGTGACCTATGATCCGCGTGTCGTCAGCTATGCGACTTTGCTGCGCGTCTATTTCTCCATCGCGCATGATCCGACCGAGTTGAACCGGCAGGGTCCGGATACGGGGCCGAGCTATCGCTCTGCCATCTTCCCGCAGGACGCGCGGCAGGCCGCGGTGGCGCGCGCCTATATCGCGCAGCTGGGCGCGGCGAAGAGCTTTCCCAGGCCGATCGTGACGCGGATCGAACAGGGCGGGTTCTTCCCGGCGGAGGACTATCACCAGCGCTTCTACGACCGGAACCCGATGCATCCCTATATCGTGCGCTGGGACAAGCCCAAGGTCGCGGCGTTCAAGGCGGGGTTTCCAACGCTGGCGCGATAGGGACGTGTTTGTTGGTTGGGGCGTTCGTGCCTCCCCTTCCCCGTCATTCCCGCGTAGGCGGGAATCCATAACCTCCAAACCGCGGTGATAGAGCCGCACGGTTCGCCAGTCTGGATTCCCGCCTTCGCGGGAATGACGGGGGGTGGGGTCGTGGGGTGGTGGACTCACCGTCGTCATCCCGGCGGAGGCCGGGATCCATGGTTTTGGGGTGGCTGATGGTGCGCGCCACGTTGCCCGCATCGTGTCCATGGATCCCGGCGTTCGCCGGGATGACGAGGGAAGGTGTCAGGCCGCGATGGGGAAGCGGAGGAGGCGTTGTTCGACGGGCACCAGGGCCTCGGCGCCCTGCCCCACGGCCTTGACCAGCGCGGGGTGGTCGACATCGAGGCCGCCGGTCAGTGCGCCGAAGGCGGGGAGCACGATCTTGCGCGGCGTCGCGACGAAGCAGCGGCGGGCGACGTGCTTGCCGCGGACGTGGAGGCGCAGCTTGGGGTGGAAATGGCCCGACAGTTCCGGACGGGTGTCGTGCGGATCGGCTTCGTGGCGCAGGACGAGGCCGTCGACCGTCGCTTCGTCCAGCACCGTGCCGCCGCAGCGATCCTTCAGCCCGGAATCGTGATTGCCGGTGATCCACGTCCAGCGCAGCCCCTCGGTCAGCGCGCGCAGGCGTAACTGCGCCTCGGCGGGCAACCGGTCGCAGCCATCGCTGTCGTGGAAGCTGTCGCCCAGGCACCAGAGTTCCTTCGCCCCCGTCGCCGTCACGATGCGTGCGAGATCGGCCAGCGTCGCGAGCGAATCATAGGGTGGCAGCATCTGGCCGCGGGCGGCGAACCAGCTCGCCTTTTCGAAATGGAGGTCCGCAACCAGCAGCGCGGAACGTGCCGGCCACCATAAGGCGCCATCCGGCAACGCGCACAGGGTCTGACCGCCGAACGAAAAGGGAACCATGGCCCGCCCATGCCTGCAAACCCCTACCCGATCAAGCCGTTACCCTGCCCTTACCCAAAGCCTCTTGCGCGGCAGGCAAATCGGCGTAAAGCGCGCCGTCCTCCCGCGCCGGGGGATTGAACAGGGGTAAAAGCGCGCCATGTCGGCTGCCGTCGAAGCACCCGCTTCCGAATCCACGGGCGCGCATTCCGCGTCAGCCCATCCCGCGCTGATCGGCCTGACCGTCGGCGCGCTGGGCGTCGTGTTCGGCGATATCGGCACCAGTCCGCTCTACGCCTTCCGCGAGGCGCTGCAGCAATCGGCAGGCGACGGCATCGATCCGTCCGAAATCCTCGGCGTGCTCAGCCTGGCGCTGTGGACGCTGACGCTGATCGTCACGGTCAAATACGTCTTGTTCCTGATGCGCGCCGACAATCACGGCGAAGGCGGCGTGCTGGCGCTGGCGGCGCTGGCGCGCAAGTCGATCGGCGTGCGCAGCCGCATCGCGCTGGTGCTGGGCGCGGCGGGCGCGTCGCTGTTCTACGGCGATGCGATCATCACGCCGTCGCTGTCGGTGCTGTCGGCGATGGAGGGGCTGCGCACTATCCCCAGCGCCGCCACATTCTTCGACGAAGGCACGATCCGCGCGCTGACGATCGTGATCCTGATCGCGCTGTTCTTTCTGCAATCGAAGGGCACGGCGCGGGTCGCGTCGCTGTTCGGGCCGGTGTGCATCGTCTGGTTCCTGACGATCGGCGGGCTGGGCGCGTGGCATATCGCCGACGAGCTGTCGATCTTTCGCGTGCTGCTGCCGACTTATGGCATCCAGTTCCTCAGCACCCACGGCACAGTGGGGCTGTTCGTGCTGGGCGCGGTGTTCCTTACGGTGACGGGCGCCGAAGCGCTGACCGCGGACATGGGGCATTTCGGCAAAAAGCCGATCCGTATCGCGTGGCTGCTGCTCGTGTTCCCGGCGCTCACGCTCAACTATCTGGGCCAAGGCGCCTTTGCGCTTTCCCGCCTCGAGGCCGCCGCCGCCGCGGGCAAGCCGTTCACCAATCAGGACTGGTTCTTCCTGATGGCGCCCGAATCGATGCGCGGGCCGCTGATCGTGCTGGCGGGCTTCGCCACGGTGATCGCGAGCCAGGCGGTGATCACCGGCGCCTTTTCGCTGACGCAGCAGGCGGTGCAGCTGGGGCTGTTGCCGCGGATGAAGCTGCGGCAGACGTCGGCGTCGTTCGTCGGGCAGATCTACGTCCCCGCGATCAACTGGCTGCTGATGATCGGCGTGCTGGTGCTGATCATCCAGTTCAAGACGTCCTCGGCGATGGCGGCAGCGTACGGCATCGCGGTGACGGGGACGATGGTGGTGACGACGCTGCTCGGCTACCTCGTCGCGCGGCACGTGTGGCACTGGAACCGGGTGTGGGCGCTGGCGGCGGTGCTGCCGTTCCTGTGCCTGGACCTCATCTTCTTCGGCGCGAACATCCTGCGCGTGATCGAGGGCGGCTGGGTGCCGCTGGTCATCGCGGCATCGATCGGCCTGCTGATCTACACCTGGGTGCGCGGCAAGGGTATCGTGCGCGCGTTCGAGGCGCGGCAGAGCATCCCGCTCGCCGACCTGGCCGCCGCGCTCGCCAAGCGCCCGCCCGAACGCGTGCCGGGCACGGCGGTGTTCCTGACCGCCAATCCGCGATCCGCGCCGGGCGCGCTGCTCCATAACCTCAAGCACAACAAGGTGCTGCACGAGCGCAACCTGGTGGTCAGCATCCGCACGACGGACCGTCCGGTGGTGGAGCCCGAGATGCGCGCGACCGTCGAGCGGCTGGACGACAATTTCGAGATCGTCGTGCTCAATTACGGCTTCATGGAATCGCCGAACGTGCCCGCCGACCTGGGCGTCGGCGGCAAGACCGAGATGCGCAGCCTGGATGCGATGAAGACCAGCTTCTTCATCGGCCGCAACACGCTGAAGCCCGAAGCGGACGTCGGCATGCCGCTGTGGCAGGATCGCATCTTCATGTTCATGCAGCGCAACGCGAGCGATCCGACCGACTTCCTGAAGATTCCGCCGGGCAAGGTGCTGGAGTTGGGCGAGCAGGTAACGGTGTAAGGCGCACGCGGGACGTTACGACACCATCGTCGTCCGTCATTGCGAGCGAAGATGACCTGCGACGTCGTTCGCCTCAGGCGAGCAGCGTCACCTGCATCGCGATGCGTTTGTCACCCCCGGCCGGCACGTCGAACACGCCGGGCTTGTCGCGGAAGTCGCCGGTGAAGCCTTCGGGATCGGCGATGCCGTGCCAGGGCTCGACGCAGACATAGGCGGCGCCGGGCTTGGTCCAGATGCCGAGCATCGGCGTGTCGGGGAAGGCGATGCGCAATTGCGGGCCTTGCGGAGCGCCATAGGTCACCGCGTCGGAACGGACATGATCCCACACGAGCGCATCATCGGTGAACAGGTCGTCGCGCAACGTCAGCGTACGGCCGTCGAGCGGTGACGGGCGCGTGCCCGCGGCGATCGTGCCGTCGGCGGCGATGACGCGCAGCGCGTCGGGCTCGTCGGCGTCGAAGACGATGCGGTGGGCGGCGCGGTCCTGCCCATAGGGCAATGGCCAGGCGAAGGCGGGGTGGAAGCCGAAGCTTGCTGGCATGGGCTCGGTCGCGGGGTTGTGGATGCGGGCCTCGACGTGGAGCGACGCATCCTGCAGCGTGAACGTGATCTCGAGCCGGAAGGCGAAGGGATAGGCGGCGCGCGTCTCGGCACTGTCGGTCAGTGCGAAGGTGACGCTGGCGTCGGACTGCGCGACCGTGTCGAACAGGCTGTGACGCGCGAAGCCATGCTTGGCCATCGGATAGGACGTGCCGTCGAGGCGGATCGCTTTCTCGTACGTCATGCCGATCACCGGGAACAGGATCGGCGCGTGGCCGGTCCAGAAGGCCGGGTCGGCGTTGGTCATCAACTCGCGGCCCTCGGCGTCGCGCAGGTGCGTCAGCTCGGCGCCGACGGGGTTGATCGCGGCGGTCAATGCGCCGGAGCGTATGGTGACGAGGTCGGTCATGGGCTCCAGCTGTGCGTCAGGTGTGGGGCGGCGGCAAGGGTCGCGGACGTTCCTGGTAGTGCGTCATTGCGAACCCAGCGACGCAATCCAGGGCGTCCTGGTCCGGCTCTGGATTGCTTCGCTGCGCTCGCAATGACGGATTCCAGGTTGGCAGCCTCTGCTCACCGCGACGCGGTCTGCAACCATGCCTCGTTGGCGGTCGCCGTTTCGCTTTGCATCGCGGCGGCGTCGGCGTTGGCGGGCAGCGTCCAGCCCTCTGCGGCCGACGCGTCCGTCACCAGCACTGGCGTGCCGCGGCTGGTGATCGCGAACAGCTTCTTGGCGAAGTCGGTCGGCACGCGGATGCAGCCGTGCGAGGCGGGGAAGCCCGGGTTCATGCCGGCGTGGATCGCGACGCCGTCCCAGGTCAGCCGCTGCATGAACGGCATCGGCGCGCTGTCGTACAGGTTGCTCTTATGCTTTTCCGACTTCTGCAGGATCGGGAAGACGCCGACCGGCGTCTCCTTGCCGTCCTTGCCCGTCGAGACGGTGGACGCGCCGATCAGCATCGTGCCGCGATAGACATAGGCCTTTTGATCGGGGATCGAGACGACGATGCTGACCGGTTCGCTGCTGCCGCTGTCGTTCCACAGGAAGCGATTGGGGGCGAGCGACGTGACTTCCGGGGCCAGGGCATCGCTGGCCGCCGCCGCAAACGCGGGGGCCGGCAGCGCCATCACCAGCGCCGCCGCGGTCATCGCCGAAAACCATCGTGTCGATCGCTGTGCCATATCGATTCGCCCTTGACTTTCGTTTGCCTTTCGCGGGTCTCAACGCGCGATATCGCGGCTGGTGCCATGGCCAAATCGGATCAATCGAGCCCAACCCGCGCCGAAGCGTGCAACCGCAACGCTGACTTGGGGCTGGGACCCGCAGAATATTAAGTCCGAAGCTGCTATATGATGTCTCGCGGGCAAGAACCGGGGCATTACGGAAATTCGATGCAAAATCAGAATGATGGCGCGCGCGATCGTCGTGCGCTACTGAAGAACGGATTGGTGCTGGCGACGACGCTGGCGATGCCGGGAACGGTCTCCGCCGCGACCCGCCGCCTGAGCCAGGCCGATCTGCGGCCGGTCAGCGAACCGCCGTTGCCGGCTCCGCGCCCGCGCATGTTCGCTCAAGCCATCACCTCGCCGCGCGTCGTGCGCCCCGATCTGATGCGCCAGGCGATGGCCGCGCTGAACCAGCATGGCCGCCGCATCCCGCGCCGTGACCGGATCGCGATCGCCGACATGGCGGCGTCCTCGTCCGAGCCGCGCTTCCACCTGGTCGACCTGGTGTCGGGCAAGAGCCAGTCGTTCCTGGTCGCGCACGGCAGCGGATCGGACCCGGCGCACACCGGCTATCTGAAGCGCTTTTCGAACGAGCCCAATTCCAACGCGACCTCGCAGGGCGCGTTCGTGACCGACGATTATTATGTCGGCAAGCATGGCCGCTCGCAGCGACTGATCGGGCTCGACGCCACCAACGACAATGCGCTGGCGCGCGCGATCGTGGTGCATTCGGCCTGGTATGCGAACAAGGACATGCTGCGCACGCACGGCATGCTCGGCCGCAGCCAGGGCTGTTTCGCGGTCGGCGAAAGCGACCTGTCGCAGGTGTTCGCGCAACTGGGCCAGGGCCGGATGATCTTTTCGGCGAAGGTGTAACGCTGGTCAGCGTTCGCTGAGCAGCGCCAGCGTCTTGGGATCGCGCTGGCCGTCGTAGAAGCGCTCCAGCGCCGCTTCGAATGGTGCCGGATCGTCGGCGACCGCGGCGAACAGCGTCATCGACGAGCGCAGCTTCATCGCATCGATGCTGCCGAACATCGCCTCCGCACTTCCACGCGCTGCGATCGCCGCCTGCGTCATCGCGATCAGCCGCCCGCCGAGCAATCGGTGCGCCAGATACGCACGCGCTTCGTCGGCATCACGGATCGCATAGGTTCGCGCCATCGCGCTGCTGCCCAGACCGGCGATCTGGGGGAAAACGAACCACATCCAATGGCTGGTCTTGCGGCCGGCATGCAGCTCGGCAAGCGCCTGATTCCAAACGCCTTCCTGCGCGCGGACGAAGCGATCGAGATCGGTGGCGTCTGACCCGGTCATGCGACAGGCAACCGCCGGGGCCTGTCTTGCGTTCCATGACGATGCGTCCGATCCTCCTCGCCATGGGCCTCGCCCCGATCCTCTGCCTCGCGGCCTGTGGCGGCGCGCGCAAGGCGGAGGCCCCCGACAATGCCGCCGCCGCAGGCTTCGTCCCGCCGCCGACGCAGATGCCCAAGCCGCTACCCGGCCAAGCGCATGCCGATGCGCTGACCGCCTATGTCGGCAAATATCCGACCGATGCCGTCGATGGCGTCGGCTTCTATGATCGTACCGAAGTGGCGCGCGCGCTGAACGATGCGGTCGGCGACGAACGCATCCGCCGCCGATTCGTGAACCGCGATGCGGTGACCGTGCCGATCTTCCGCACCGCCGATGGCCGCATCGCCGCGCACGGCTGTATGCCGCACGATTGCGGCGACAGCGATTGGACGCTGGTGCTGGGCGCCGACGGATCGCGCGCGGAAGCGTGTTACCACGATACCGACACGATGGGCGACCGCAGCCGCTGGTTCGCCGCAAATACGGCGCCGGCAATGCGCGCCGGCGATTGCCCGCAGGAGCAAGGCTGATGCTGGAACATATCCCCGCCTGGCTGGGCAAGGCGCTATCCGATGTGCGCGCGGGCGCCGAAAAGCTGGCGATCGCACGCGGGACGCTGGGCACCGCGATCCCGCGGATCGAGCTGATGAGCCCCGCCTTCGCCGACGGCGCGCGGCTGCCGGAGCGCTTCACCGCGGACGGCGATGGCGTGTCGCCGCCGCTGGTCTGGGGGCCGCTGCCCAAGGGCACGGCGCATCTTGCCTTGCTGGTCGAGGATGCCGACGCACCGGCGCCGCAACCGTTGGTCCATGCCGTCGTCTGGGGCATGCCCGCCGACACGGGTCGGCTGGAGGAAGGCGCGATCCGGAGCGATGGCGCGGGAACGCCCGAGCGCGACGTCGGCCGCAATTCCTATCTTCGCGAAGGCTGGCTGCCGCCTGACCCGCCGACCGGTCATGGCAGCCATCGCTATGCCTTCCAGCTGTTCGCGCTTGATGCAGGCGTCGGCGATCCGGGCGAAACGCCCGGCCGTACCGCGATGCTGGAGGCGATGGCGGGGCATGTGCTCGCCGCCGGGGTATTGATCGGCACCTATAGCCGGGGCGAGGATGCGCCGGTCGGGCCGATCGGGGCGGTCGCAACCGCCGGGTAGGTCGTCAGCCGATCGTGCCGGTGCTCTGGCTGGCGAGGACCAGGACGGTGGTGCAGAAGGCGGACAGCGCGAGTGCGAAGCTGCGATACATGATGCGTCTCCTCAGGGCTTGTGGGGATCAGGCGATCGGCAGGACGGGGACGGCGGCGCTGATCGCGAGGCCGGCGAAGGCGAGAGCGGCAACGACCGAGACGGCGGCGCGCTGAGCGATATCGAAGCGGATGGACATGGTCTTTTTCCCTTTTGCTGCGGCGGGCGAACCGTTCGTCGCCGCATGCCAGGGACTTTGCAGCCATCGTGCCAAATGCAAAAAACCGCGGAATAGCGTGGTTTTCTTCGATGATTTAAATTGAAATAGGAATTTCCGCCACGGCGATGGCGCGGTTTACGCCAATATCAGGCGGCACACACCCGGTCGCGGCCATCGCTCTTCGCGGTGTACAGCAGGCGGTCGGCGCGTTCGAACGCGGCGTCGATCGTCTCGCCGGTCTGCACGGCGGTAACGCCGATCGACAGCGTCACCTGGCCCAGCGGCTTGTCGGTTTCGCGCAGGCGGAATCGTTTGCCGGCGATGACACTCCGCGCCCCGTCGAGGTGCGCGGCGGCATCGGCGAGGGTCAGGCCGTGGATCAGGATGGCGAATTCCTCGCCGCCGTGGCGGACGACGAGATATTTCTGACATTCCTCGCTGAGCGTGCGCGCGACGGCGGACAGGACGCGATCGCCGATCTGGTGGCCGTGCGCGTCGTTGATCCGCTTGAACCGGTCGATATCGCAGACCGCGAGGCAGAAGGGCCCTTCGAGTTCGCGGCGATGGTCGAACGCCTCGCCGAACGCGCGGCGATTGGGCAGGCCGGTGAGCGCGTCGCGGCGCGCGGTGTCGTTCGCTTCGGCAAGCTTGGCGCGGAGCGTTTCCGCCTCGCGCGTCGCCTGATCGAGCCGCACCTCGGCATCGCGCACGCGGGCCAGCATCGTGCCGGCGATGCGCGCGATCGCGTCGAGGCCGGCCGGCCCCGCCGTATCGATCGCCGCCGCGCTTTCGGCGAGGTCCGCGCCGAAATCGCGCGTCTGGTCCTGCATCGCGCGCATCATCGTCGCGAAATCGTCGACCTGCGCCTGGGTCGCTTCGACCAGGCGAACCGCCTCGTCCTCGACCTCCGACTGGTGATCCCGATAGCTGGGGCGCGGCGGCTCCGCTTCGGGCTGGACCGCGGCCCCCAGCATCACGCGCCCGCCGAGCTTTTCGATGTCCGAGCGGCTGAGGCGAAAGCCACCATCGGTCAGCCGCATCACCGCCTGGGCGATCGCGCCGTCGGGATTGGTGATGACATCATAGGCGAAGGTGTAATGGGCCGGCTCGGGGCTGAGGCCCTGAGACGCGAGAAAGTCGCCGATTCGGGTGAATAGATCACCCTTGCCGTCCTTTCGCGCTGCCAACGGCCCGTTCATCTACGCCCTTTCCGGTGTTCCGCGATGTGTACCCGCGAAATGTTATCAGGAAGTTTCCGTGGCTTCACTTCGCTGCGAGGCGACGAACCGCGGCGAGCGTCAACGCCACATGCTGCGCAGGGTTCATATCGTCGTGGACGAACGCGATTTTGCCGTCGCGGCCGATGACATAGCTGGTCCGCTTGGTCAGCGCGCGGCCGCCGGCGTTGAGCGCGACGTCGTAATTCTTGATCACCGCGGGCCCCGCGCTCGCCACCGCGAACTTGCCCGCGCACTTTTCCGCCGAGAAGCGCTGCAGCGTCGGCACGTCGTCGGCCGACATGCCGATCACGGTCGCACCGGCCTTCTGGAATTCGGGAATCGCCTCGGCAAAGGCATGCGCTTCGGCATTGCAGCCGCCGGTGAAGGCTGCGGGGAAGAAATAGAGGACGACCGGGCCCTTCTTGAGCTGCTGGGCGAGATCGATGCCGACGACCTGGCCGGCGACCGCGCCGCGCGTGGCGAAGGTCGGCGCCTTCGCGCCCACCGGCAGGCCGGCGATAGCAGGAGTGGCGACAAGCGCGATCGTGGCAATAGCGGCGGAAAACAGGCGCATGGAAGGGATCCTCTCGCAAAGACGTGACCGGACCCTAGCGCCTGGCCCTGCCCCGCGATAGGGCTGCGATCATGCCGATTACCGCCGCCGATATCCAGCTCGCCCAGCGCCTCGCCGACGCCGCCGGGGCGGCGATCCGCCCCTATTTTCGCGCCGACCATGGCGTCGAGCTGAAGGACGACCGCTCCCCCGTCACCCGCGCCGATCGCGAGGCGGAGGCGGCGATGCGGCGGCTGCTGGATGCCGAGGCGCCGGGCGACGGCGTGGTCGGCGAGGAATATGGCACCAAGGACGGCGTGACCGGGCGGCAATGGGTGCTCGACCCGATCGACGGCACGCGCAGCTTCACGGTGGGGCGCGCGATCTTCGGGACGCTGATCGCGCTGGTCGAGGATGGCTGGCCGCTGCTCGGCATCATCGACCAGCCGGTGCAGCGCGAACGCTGGCTGGGCGTCGCGGGCCGGCCGACGACCTTCAACGGCACGCCCGCCCGCACCCGGCGCTGCGCGCAGCTGGAGGGCGCGATCGTCGCCACCACCAGCCCGCACCTGTTCGCGGATGGTGACGTGCCGCACTATATGGCGCTCGTCGCCGCTGCCTCGGGCGGGCATGCGCGGCAGGGGCCGGTCTATGGCGGCGACTGCTATAATTACGGGCTTCTGGCGAGCGGGCACCTCGACGTGGTCGCGGAATCCGGGCTGCAGCTGTACGACTTTGCGGCGCTGGTGCCGGTGGTCGAGGGCGCGGGCGGGCGGATGTGCGACTGGAACGGCGATCCGCTGACCGCGGCGAGCGCGGGCCATGTGCTGGCGATCGGCGACCCGGCGCGGACGGACGACGTGCTCGAGGCGCTGCGCGCGGCGCATGGGCATGATCACTGAGGTCTGACGGGGAGTTGGAGGCGCGCGCCCTCCCCACCCGTCATCCCGGCGGAGGCGGGAATCCATACCCTCTGACGTTGCGGCTGGAGGCGCGACGGTAGCGCGTCTGGATTCCCGCCTGCGCGGGAATGACGGATTGGTGGAGGGGCGCCCTCTCCACCCGTCATCCCGGCGGAGGCCAGGGTCCATGGTGGCGGTGACGGCAGTGTTTGCGCGCCGACGCGTATGGCGCGCTGTCCATGGATCCCGGGCGTTCGCCGGGATGACGGAAGTGGGAGAGCGCGCCTTGGCCGTCGGTGTGCGGGACGTGCGCCTCACACGGCCCGTCATTCCCGCGCAGGCGGGAATCCATACCCTCTGACGTTTCCGCTGGATGCGTGACGGTAGCGTGTCTGGATTCCCGCCTTCGCGGGAATGACGGATTGGTAGAAGCCCCCCTCTCCCCCTCAGAAGATCCCCAGGAACTTCTTGCGCTGGGTCTTGCGTTCGCCGCCGGAGGCCTTGCCGCTTTCCTCTTTGGCGGTCGTGCCGTAGCCGACGTCGTCGCGGGGGGCGCCCTTGGTGGTGCGTTGCGCCGCGGCGGTGGCACCGGCGAGAACCGGGCCGCAGGCGGCGGCCTTGGCGTCGCCGACGTCGACGAAGGCGAGGATGCCCGCCACCGGCGTCGCGACCACCGCCAGCCCCAGGCCGGCGCCGGCGCGGCCGAGCAGCTGGTTGCTGATCACGTCGAGCTTGGGATGCGCGAAGGTGCCGCCGATGCCGACGGGCGACTGCCCTGAGAACAGGCTGAACTTCTTGCCGTCCGCCCGGATGGCGAGGTCGACGCCTTCGGTACGGAAGCTGAAGCCGCCGCGGCCGAGGATCACGTTCTTGGACGTATCGATCAGGATCGGGTCCGCCGCCGCGACGCCGCCGCGTACGGTGAAGCCGACCAGCCCGCAGTTGATGCGCACCGGCTCCTTCAATTTGTCCTCGAACATCTTCTGCACGAAGGTGCCGATGTCGAGTTCGGACAATTGCGCATTGCCGGTCGTCAGATCGCCCTGCGGAATGATGAAGGCGATGCGCCCGCGCGCGGTGCTGAGCGAATCGTGGATCGTATCGCCGCGCCCGTCCAGCCGGATGCGGCCGTGGATCGTGCCCGTCGTACCCGCCTCTGCCACGCCATAGCCCTTGAGCAGCCGGCCGAGCGGCGTCGGCGTCAGGCGGATGTCGTAGCGGACCGCGGATGGCCGGGCGCGCGTGTCGAACACCACGTCGCTCGCGACATTGCCGCGCGCCATCGCGAAGGTGAGCGGCGACAGCGCCAGCCGACCGTCCTTCAGCGCCAGCGTCAGGTCGACGTTGCTGATCGGCACGTTGCGCGATCGCACGACGCCGACCGTCCACTTCAGGTCGGCATCGAAGCGCTGCATCGTCGCGATCGGCAGCGCCGCGTCGGGCAGCAGCCGGCCGCTCGCCGCCCCGGCCGCCGCCGCTGCAGCCTCCGCGCCCCTGGTCGCGACGATATCGGGATTGTAGCCGATGAAGGGCGCGGCATCGATGATGTCGAGGCGTTTGGTCGCGAGCTTCGAATCGAGGTGGAGCCGCTCGCCCGTCGTCACGGTGAGCGTGCCGGCAAGGTCGGTCGCGCCCGCCACGCCGGTGAGGCGGGTGAAGCGATAGTCGGCGCCGTCCTTCACCATTTGGCCGCGGACGCGATAAGTGCGCGTATTGGGGATGGCGACGCCGATGATGCCGAGCAGGTCCGCCATGTTGCGCCCGCGCGCGGCGACCGACAGCGGCACGCGCTCGATCTCGGCGAGCGAGGGCAAGGTGCCCGCGACGTCGATCACGTTCCCCGCCGCACGCATCCGCGCGACGAGCTGGTTCTGGCCGCGGTTCACCGTCGCATCGGGCGTGAGCAGCCGCGCGGTCAGCGTGAAGGGCGCGGTGCGGATGCGGCCGGTGCCGGTGACGCCGACCGACTTGCCGATGCGCGCATCGGTCGACCGGATGTCGGCGATGGCGAGGTCGGCCGTCACCTGCATGCGCGGGTCGACGTAGCGCACGGTCGTGCCGCGCACGTTAGCGACGTCGATACGCGGGAAGTCGAGCGGCTTGCCGCCCTTTTTCTCGCTGAATGTCCAGGTGTTGGTGCTGTGGTCCGGCTTCCATTCGAGGTCGACCTTTCCGTCGACGAGATCGAGCCAATAGAGCCGGCGCTTGCCCCACAGCAGCGACAGTGGCGCGATCCGCGTGTCGATTCGCGCCGCGTCGAACAGATAGGGGCGACTGGCCCAGGCGGGGTTGGCGATCGTCATCCGTTCGGCGACGAATTTGATCTTGAACGGCGCGAAATAGAGCTGGAAGTCGCCGTCGATCCGCACTGCGCGATGCGTCTGGCCGCCGACGAATCGTTCGAAGGACGCGCGCAGGAAGCGGCCCTTGGTGATATAGAGCACCAGCCAGATCGCGACGATCAGCGCGATGACCGCGAGCACGATGTTGCGCGCGATTCGCCACGCACGGCGGCGGCGCGTGGGCGGGATCGTCTGGGACGGGGCGGAAGCGGGCGTCTCCATCGAGTGGCCAAGCGCGTGCGCCCTCGTTCCGGTTCCGCATCGGTCCCCCGTCCTTGCGTTTTGCGTGCGGCGGCGGTAAGGGGCCCGCTTCCCGAGCGAGGCGCTACAGGACTGCCCGGCCATCAAGGGCTGCCGCGGCTGTCCATGCCTGCTCATAGCGAAAGGACCAAAATGCCCAAGCTCAAGACCAAGAGCGGCGTCAAGAAGCGCTTCAAGCTGACCGCCAGCGGCCTGCTGAAGCACGGCGTCGCCGGCAAGCGCCACCGCCTGATTTCGCACAACAGCAAGTACATCCGCCAGAACCGCGGCACCAAGGTGCTGTCGAAGGCCGACACCGCGACGGTGAAGGCCTGGGCGCCGTACGGCCTCAAGTAAGGAGATCAGGACATGGCACGCGTCAAGCGGGGCGTAACCACTCGCGCCAAGCACAAGAACATCCTGTCCCAGGCGAAGGGCTATTACGGCCGTCGCAAGAACACGATCCGTATCGCTCGCCAGGCCGTCGAAAAGGCCGGCCAGTATGCGTATCGTGACCGCAAGGTGAAGAAGCGGACCTTCCGTGGTCTGTGGATCCAGCGCATCAACGCCGGCGTCCGCGCGGAAGGCCTGACCTATTCGCAGTTCATGCACGGCCTGAAGCTCGCCAACATCGACCTGGACCGGAAGGTCCTGGCCGACATCGCGATGCACGAGACGGCGGCCTTTGCCGCGATCGTCGCGCAGGCGAAGGCGGCTCTGCCCCAGGCCGCGTAACGCGCCTGACGGACGGCATGCGAAGGGGCGTCGGTGGCAACACCGGCGCCCTTTTTCGGTTTGGGGGAGGCCCTCCCCCCTCTTCGTCATTCCCGCGCAGGCGGGAATCCATAACCGCTACCGTTCGTGATAGAGCCGCAGCGGTAGCGCGTCTGGATTCCCGCCTTCGCGGGAATGACGGAGAAGGGGTGAACGGGATGGAACGACAACCCTGCGTCTACATCCTGGCCAGCGGGCGCCATGGCACATTGTACATCGGCGTCACCTCCAACATCGCCACGCGGCTGCATCAGCACCGCGAAGGATTGATCCCGGGGTTCACCTCCCGCTACGGCGTGCAGCGTCTGGTCTGGTACGCTGTAGCGGACACGATGGAGGCTGCGATCGTCCGCGAAAAGCAGCTGAAGAAATGGCGCCGCGATTGGAAGCTGCGGCTGGTTGAAGAGCTTAATCCCGATTGGGACGATCTGGCCCCCGGCCTCGGCCTGGCGCCTGCAACAGAGAGCATGACGTGACGCAAGACCTCGACACCCTGCGCGGCCAACTGATCGCCGCGATCGAATCCGCCGCAAGCCTCGATGCGCTCGAGGCGGTGCGGGTCGAGGCGCTCGGCAAGCAGGGCAGCGTCACCACGCTGCTGAAGACGCTGGGCAAGATGAGCCCCGACGAGCGCCAGGTCGAAGGGCCGCGGATCAATGGCCTGCGCGAGGCGGTCGCCACCGGCATCGCCACGCGCAAAGAGGCGCTGGAGCGCGCGGCGCTCGACGCGCGGCTGGCGAGCGAAACGCTCGACATGACGCTGCCCGCCGAGGCGCCGCTCGCCGGCACCGTCCACCCGGTCAGCCAGGTGATGGACGAACTGGCCGAGATCTTCGCCGACCTGGGCTTCGCGGTGGCGACGGGGCCGGAGATCGAGACCGACTGGCACAATTTCAGCGCGCTCAACATTCCCGAAACGCATCCGGCGCGCGCGATGCACGACACCTTCTATTTGCAACAGGGGATCGACGCGAAGGCGGACGGCAGCTTCGACGAGCGCACGACCTTCTCGCTGCTGCGTACGCATACGTCGCCGGTGCAGATCCGCACGATGCTGAACCAGCAGCCGCCGATCCGCATCATCGCGCCGGGCCGTACCTATCGCTCCGATTCGGATGCGACCCACACGCCGATGTTCCATCAGGTCGAAGGGCTGGTGATCGACAAGGGCATCACGCTCGGCCACCTGAAGTGGACGCTGGAGACGTTCCTGAAGGCGTTCTTCGAGCGCGACGACATCGTGCTGCGCCTGCGCCCGAGCTATTTCCCGTTCACCGAACCGAGTGCCGAGGTCGACGTCGGTTATACGATCGAGAAGGGCAAGCGCGTGATCGGAGGATCGGGTGGCGGCTGGATGGAGGTGCTGGGCAGCGGCATGGTCCATCCGAAGGTCATCGAAGCCTGCGGGCTGGATCCGAACGAGTGGCAGGGCTTTGCCTTCGGCTGCGGGATCGACCGGCTCGCCATGCTGAAATACGGCATGGACGACCTTAGGCCCTTCTTCGACGGCGATATCCGCTGGCTGAAGCATTACGGCTTTTCCAGCCTCGACGTGCCGACGCTGTCGGGCGGCGTCGGGGCTCAGTAGGCTGACACCCATTCGTCCGTCATCCCGGCGAACGGGTTCCCATCGAAGTAATACTTCGATGGGGCCCAACGCCGGGATCCATGGACAGCGGGACAACAATTGGGACACGGACCGCGCGCCTCACACCGCTCGAGTCCATGGATCCCGGCTTTCGCCGGGATGACGATCAGAACGGAACGACCGATGAAATTCACCCTCTCCTGGCTCAAGGACCACCTGACCACCGACGCGAGCCTCGACGATATCGTCGACGGCCTGACGCGCATCGGGCTGGAGGTGGAGGGCGTCCACAATCCCGGCGAGGCGCTGCAGGCGTTCCGCGTCGCGCGCATTCTGTCCGCCGAGCGTCACCCGCAGGCCGACAAGCTGCAGGTGCTGAGCGTCGATGCCGGTGACGGCCCGATGCAGGTCGTCTGCGGCGCGCCCAACGCACGCGCCGGCCTGGTCGGCGTGTTCGGCGCGCCGGGTGCCTATGTTCCCGGCCTCGACGTGACGCTGAAGGTCGCGGCGATCCGCGGCGTCGAATCGAACGGCATGATGTGTTCGGCGCGCGAGCTGGAGATCGGCGAGGGCCATGACGGCATCATCGAACTGCCCGAGGACGCGCCGGTCGGCACCCCCTACCCCGACTATGCCGGGCTGAACGATCCGGTCATCGACGTGTCGATCACGCCCAACCGGCAGGATTGCATGGGCGTCCACGGCATCGCCCGCGATCTCGCCGCCGCCGGCCTCGGCACGCTGGTGCCGCCAACCGTGCCCGCGATCGATGCGCAAGGCCCTGGTCCGGATGTGCGGATCGAGGACGCCGCCGGCTGCCCGGCTTTCTATGCGCAGGCGGTCACTGGTCTCACCAATGGCGAGGCGCCGGACTGGATGCGCCAGCGGCTGACCGCGATCGGGCAGAAGCCGATTTCGACCCTGGTCGATATCACCAACTACATGACCGTCGACCTGGGGCGGCCGCTGCACGTCTATGATCGCGCGAAGCTGACCGGCGGCCTCGTCGCGCGGTCGGCCCGCGACGGGGAAACAATCGAGGCGCTGAACGGCAAGACCTATACGCTGCGTGAGGGCATGACCGTCATCGCCGACGATGCGGGTGTCCACGACATCGGCGGCATCATGGGTGGCGAACATTCCAGCGTCACAGCCGAGACGACCGACGTCGTCATCGAATGCGCCTATTTCGCGCCCGACGCGATCGCGCGGACGGGCCAGGCGCTCACGCTCACCAGCGACGCGCGCCAGCGCTTCGAGCGCGGCGTCGACCCGGCGTTCCTCGACGACGGCCTCGCCATCGCGACCTTCCTGGTCCAGCACTATTGCGGTGGCACGGCGAGCGGCGTGACGCGGGCGGGCGAACCGCCGGTGGCGCCGCGGACGATTGGCTACGATCCGTCGCGCGCCGAAACGCTGGGCGGCCTCGCGGTCGCACCGGAGCGGCAGCGCGACATCCTCGAACGGCTCGGCTTCACGGTCGACGGCGACTGGACCGTCACCGTGCCGACGTGGCGCCGGGATATCGACGGCCCCGCCGATCTGGTCGAGGAAGTGATCCGCATCGAGGGGATCGATAAGGTCGCGCCCGTTGCGCTGCCGCGCACGCCCGGCGTCGCGCGCCCGACCGCCACGCCCGAACAGAAGCTGGAACGCCGCGTCCGCCGCGCCGCCGCCGCGCGCGGGCTGGACGAGGCGGTGACGTGGAGCTTCCTCAGCGACGCGCAGGCCGCGCCCTTCGGTGGCGGTGCTTGGAGCCTCGCCAACCCGATCAGCGAGGATCTGAAGGTCATGCGGCCGTCGCTGCTGCCCGGCCTGCTGTCGGCGAGCGCGCGCAACCTGAAGCGCGGCATTGCGACCGTGCGGCTGTTCGAGATCGGCCGCCGCTACCTGGCCGATGGCGAACATCCGACCGTCGGCGTCGTGCTGGCCGGCCATGCGCGCGAGCGCGGCTGGCGTGCGGGCAAGGCGGCGGGCTTCGACGCCTATGACGCCAAGGCGGAGGCGCTGGCGCTGCTCGCCGCGGCGGGGGCGCCGGTCGACAATCTGCAGGTGATGGGGGACGCTGGGGATGCGTGGCACCCCGGCCAGTCGGGCACACTGCGACTGGGGCCGAAGACGGTGCTGGCGCGCTTCGGCATGCTGCACCCCAGCCTGCTCAAGGCGTTCGACCTCGACGGCGCGGTCGCGGCGGTGGAAGTGTATCTCGATGCGCTGCCCGCCAAGCGCATGAGCGGCTTCATGCGCCCGGCCTTTGCGCCGCCGGCGCTGCAATCGGTGCGCCGCGACTTCGCCTTCCTGGTGCCGCAGGGCGTCAGCGCCGATGCGCTGGTGCGCGCGGTGCGATCGGCGGACAAGGCGGCGATCACCGGCGCACGCGTCTTCGACGTGTTCACCGGCGCCGGCGTCGACGAGGGATTCAAGTCGGTCGCGGTGGAGGCGGTGCTCCAGCCCGCCGACAAGAGCTTCACCGACGAGACGCTGAAGGCCATCGCCGACAAGATCGTCGCGGCGGCGGCGAAACAGGGTGCGGTGCTGCGGAGCTGATCCGCGGCACCTTTGTCGGCACGGGCGGGCGACGCGACCTCCCCGTACGCGTCACCCCGGCGCAATCGGCTGTCTGTGGCGGCTTCTGGCGCGCGCCCTGACCGATAGGTCCCGGCCTGCGCTGGGTGACGGCTGGTTTTTGGGCGGGTGCGTGAGGGCTTGGCCGGAGCGACGCAATGCGGTGGTGCTGCCTAACGCGGCGACGGGGCGGGCATTCACGCCCCCCAGCAACGAAGCGCTTCGCTGACCTCCCCCTCCGTCATGCCGTTGGCATGCCACCTCCCCCCGGCGGGGGAGGAGTTGATGCGGCTCGACTTTAAAAGAGGCGGCCGCCGTTCGGCACCGGCTGATCGGGGGCGATCAGCACCACCTTGCCGTCCGCATCGGGGAAGCCGAGCGTCAGCACTTCGGACATGACCGGCCCGATCTGGCGCGGCGGGAAGTTGACCACCGCGGCGACCTGACGCCCGACCAAGTCTTCGGGCGTATAGTGCGTGGTGATCTGCGCCGACGATCGTTTGACGCCGATGCCCTCGCCGAAATCGATACGCAGCTTGATCGCGGGCTTGCGCGCTTCGGGAAAGGGTTCGGCGGCGACGATCGTGCCGACGCGGATGTCGACGCGCTCGAACTCGGCGAACGTCAGCGGCTCAGAAGTCGACATTGTCGTAATGCGCCGGCGGGCCGATCAGCTCCATGCGTTCGGAGAGCAGCGGGCGAAAGCTGGGACGGCTCTTGAAACCGCGATACCAGCGCGCGGTCTGGTCATGCCCCTTCCAGTCGATGCCGCCGAGATAGTCCGCCACCGAGATCTGCGCGGCGGCGGCGAGATCGGCGAGGCTCATCGTCGCGCGCCCAGCCAGTTGCGGTGATCGAGCAGGTAATCGGTGTAATCGAGATGGCTGACCGCCGCCTTCATCGCCTCGCGCAGGCCCTATGGCGTCGGGCGAGGCACGGTGGGCGAGGCGCTTGACGACGCGCTCGTGCAGGAGCGGCCCGGTGACGTCACGATAGAAGTGCGTGTCGAACCACGTCACCAGCCGGCGGATTTCGGCACGATTGGCGGCGGTGCCATTGATCGTCGCCGCCTTGTCGACCGTCTCCTCGAAATATTCGCAGATCGCCATCGAATCGATCAGCGGCGCGCCCGGGCGGCTCGCGTCAACCATCACCGGCGTTTCGCCCGCGGGGTTCATGTCCATGAACTCGTCGCGCCGCTCCCACGGCGATTCGCGCACCAGCTGATAGCCGATGCCCTTTTCACCGAGCAGCAGCCGCACCTTGCGGCTGAACGGGCACAGGGGGAATTGGTAGAGCTGCCACATGCCTGCGGTGTTAGAAGCATGGGCGGATGGAGGGAAGCAGTGATGGCCTCAGATGACGGTGTTCGCATCATCGATGGCGTAATCCACATCGACCATGCGGAGATCGAAGCCGGGCTACGCGCATTGGCGGCGCGTTGACAGGTCACCATTGAGGAGGCGTTGGGGATCGTGCTGCGCAACGCCTTGGCCGAGCAGGGACGCGATATGCCGGGCCAGCCGACGGTGGTGGAATAAGGACGCTTCCCGCCTATTCGTCATTCCGGCGCACGCCGGAATCCATGGATGTGCGCGGCTGACGATACGCGCTACCGCGGCCTCACCGCCTTCCATGGATCCCGGCGTGCGCCGGGATGACGAGGAAAGGAGCTTCCCCCTTATTCCGCCGCCACCGCCTCGACCGTGTCGTCGAGCGGGTGCGTCTGGCGGGAGAGCATTTCCTTCGGGATCACCTGCCAGAAGTCGCCGGCGATCCGGTCCCAGTCGGCAAGTAGGCTCTTCGACCATTTGCTGTCGGTCGCCTTGGCGTGACGTTCGACGAGGTCCTTGAGCACGCCTTCCCAATGCGCCGAAGCGAGACGCTGCCAGACGATGCTGTCGGGGTTGGCGCGGCGTTCGAAGGTCGCGTGCGGATCGTAGACGAAGGCCATGCCGCCGGTCATGCCCGCACCGAAATTCTGGCCGACCGTGCCCAGCAGCACCGCAACGCCGCCGGTCATATATTCGCAGCCATTGGCGCCGCAGCCCTCGACCACCACGGTTGCGCCCGAATTGCGCACCGCGAAGCGCTCGCCCGCCTGACCCGCCGCGAGCAACGTACCGCTCGTCGCGCCGTACAGGCAGGTGTTGCCCGCGATGGTATTGTCCTGGCTGGCGAGCGGTGACGACACCGCCGGCCGCAGGATGATCGTGCCGCCCGACAGGCCCTTGCCGACATAATCGTTGGCGTCGCCGAACACCTCCAGCGTGATGCCCTTACACATGAAGGCGCCCAAGGATTGGCCGGCGGAGCCGCGCAGCCGGATCGTGACGTGGCCGTCAGCGAGCTTGCTCATGCCGAAGCGGCGCGTGATCTCGCTCGACAGGCGCGTACCGACCGCGCGATGCGTGTTGCGCACCGAATAGGTCAGCTGCATCTTCTCGCCGCGGCTGAAGACGGCGGCGGCATCCTTGATGATCTGCGCATCCAGGCTGTCGGGAACGTCGTTGCGGAAGGTCGACAGGCTGAAGCGACGCTCGGCGTCGGTCGCATCGACCTTGGCGAGGATTGGGTTCAAATCGAGGTCGTCGAGATGCTCGGCGCCGCGGCTGACCTGGCGGAGCAATTCGGTGCGGCCGATCACCTCGTCGAGGCTGCGCACGCCCAGGCGGGCGAGGATGTCGCGCACCTCTTCGGCGATGAAGGTCATCAGGTTGATGACCTTCTCGGGCGTGCCGACGAACTTCGAACGTAGCGCTTCGTCCTGCGTGCAGACGCCGACCGGGCAGGTGTTCGAATGGCACTGGCGTACCATGATGCAGCCCATCGCGACGAGGGAGAGCGTCCCGATGCCGAACTCCTCCGCGCCGAGGATCGCGGCGATGACGATGTCGCGACCGGTCTTGAGGCCACCATCGGTGCGCAGGCGCACGCGGCCGCGCAGGCCGTTGAGGGTGAGGACCTGATTGACCTCGCTGAGGCCCATTTCCCACGGCGTACCGGCGTATTTGACGCTGGTCTGCGGGCTCGCGCCCGTGCCGCCGACATGGCCGGCGACGAGGATGACGTCGGCATGCGCCTTGGCGACACCCGCCGCGACGGTGCCGATGCCTGAGGAACTCACCAGCTTCACGCAGACGCGCGCGCGCGGGTTGATCTGCTTCAGGTCGTAGATCAGCTGCGCGAGGTCTTCGATCGAATAGATGTCGTGGTGCGGCGGCGGGCTGATCAGCGTCACGCCCCGGCGTCGCATGGCGAAGCTTGGCGATGAACTCCGTCACCTTGAAGCCGGGCAGCTGCCCGCCCTCACCGGGCTTGGCCCCTTGCGCAACCTTGATCTCGATCTCTTCGCAGGCGTTGAGATATTCGGCGGTCACGCCGAAGCGGCCGGACGCGATCTGCTTGATCGTCGAATTGGCGTTGTCGCCGTTTTCGTACGGGCTGAAGCGCTTGACGTCCTCGCCGCCCTCGCCCGACACCGCCTTGGCGCCGATGCGGTTCATGGCGATCGCCAGCGTCTCGTGCGCCTCCGGCGACAGCGCGCCCAGCGACATGCCCGGCGTGACGAAGCGCTTGCGGATTTCGGTGATCGCCTCGACCTGGTCGACCGGCACGCCTTCGGCGGGGAAGTTGAACTGAAGCAGGTCACGTAGATACACCGGCGGCAGATCGGCGACGCCGCGGCTGAACTGCAGGTACTGCGTATAGCTGTCGGTCGACACCGCGGTCTGCAACAGGTGCATCAGCTGCGCCGAATAGGCGTGCGTTTCGCCGGTGTGGCGCTGGCGGTAGAAGCCGCCGATCGGCAGCTTCGCGACGCCTTCGTCCCACGCCTGTTCGTGGCGGACGATCGCGCTGTAGTGGAGCGAATTATAGCCCTCGCCCGAAATCTTCGCGGGCATGCCGGGGAACAGATCGTTGACCAGGCTGCGGCTGAGGCCAACCGCTTCAAAATTATAGCCACCGCGATAGCTGGAGATCACCGCGATCCCCATCTTGCTCATGATCTTGAGCAGCCCCTCCTCGATCGCAGTGCGATGGCGCTTGAGGCATTCGTCCAAGGACAGGTCGCCGAACAGGCCGCGGGAGTGGCGGTCGACGATCGCGGCTTCGGCGAGATAGGCGTTCACCGTCGTCGCGCCGACGCCGATCAGCACGGCATAATAATGCGTGTCGAGGCATTCGGCCGAGCGGACGTTGATCGAGGCGTAGGAGCGCAGGCCCCGGCGAACGAGGTGCGTGTGCACCGCCGCCGCCGCCAGCACGCCGGCGATCA
>JARJFA010000035.1:0-91596 GCA_030345395.1 Prunus mongolica | reverse complement strand
TCTCGGTGTTGGGCGCGTGGGCCGATGGCGATGAAGCAGCCTTGCAGGGCGATGTCCTGCGTGCTGCCGTCCTGCGTGCTCTTGATGCGGATGCCGGTCACGCCGGAGGCGGTCGCCGAGCACCTCATCCAGCGTGTGGAACGTCTTGAGCTCGATCTTGCCGGCGGCGACCTTCTCGTTGAGCTTGTCCACCAGGATGGGCTCGGCCTTGAACTTGTCGCGGCGGTGTACCAGCGTCACCTTGCGGGCGATGTTGGAGAGGTACAGCGCTTCCTCGACGGCGGTATTGCCGCCGCCCACCACGCACACGTCCTGGTCGCGGTAGAAGAAGCCGTCGCAGGTCGCGGCAGCCCGACACGCCCTTGCCCATGAAGGCTTCTTCAGAGGGCAGGCCCAGGTACTTGGCCGATGCGCAGTGGCGATGATCAGCGAGTCGCAGGTGTAGGTGCCGCTGTCGCCCGTCAGGGTGAAGGGGCGCTTGCTGAAGTCCACCGTGTGGATGTGGGTCGAACACGATCTGGGTCTTGAAGCGCTCCGCGTGCTCCAGGAAGCGCTGCATCAGTTCGGGGCCCTGCACGCCGTTCACGTCCGCGGGCCAGTTGTCCACCTCGGTCGTGGTCATCAGCTGGCCGCCCTGGGCCATGCCGGTGATGAGCACCGGGTTCAGGTTGGCGCGGGCGGCATAGACGGCGGCGGTGTAGCCGGCGGGGGCCGGAGCCGAGGATCATGACTTTGGCGTGCTGGATGTTCGACATGACGGGATCAGAAAGGAAAGGGTTGGTTGGCGCCTGGCCGGGTGCTTGGCTGGGCGCGGATCGCCTCGGTAGGCGGCTCCCGCGAGTATGGACGCGCGGGGGGCCGTCCGGGGCGGCGGGCTTATCAATGGCCGCGATTGTAAGAACCGATGACCGACCCCGGCGAGGGCAGGCCATTCGGGCGCATGGCCGGCTGTGACAGGTCGTGACAAGGCCATCGGGTAAGCTTCGCCGCGCATTTTTCGATATGACCTATTCACTCAATACCCTGAACGCTTCGTCCTCCGCGAAGTCCGCGCCCCGCAGTGGCGCGGCGCGCTTCGGCCACGAAATCGGCCTCGTGCTGGGCCTGCTGGCCCTCGTCTTCTGGCTGCTGGCGCTGGTCAGCTATTCCGGCCACGATCCGGCATGGTCCACTTCGGGCGCCAACGACGGCCGGCTGGTGGACCAACTGGGCGGGGCGCTCCGGGCGCCTGGCTGGCGGACTGCAGCTATTTCGCGCTCGGCTTTTCCGTCTGGGTGGTGCTTGGCGGCCGGTGTGCGCGCTTGGCTGGCATCGCTGGCGCGCTGGATGGGCGGCGGCGAGGGTGGCGGCGGGGCGCCCATGCGCCCCTGGCTGCGGCGCCTCCTTTTCTGGGGTGGGCTGGCCATCTTGCTGTGTGCGAGCACGGGGCTGGAATGGTCGCGCCTCTACCGTTTCGAATCGCTGCTGCCGGGCAAGGCGGGGTGGCGTGCTGGGCTATGCCATGGGCCAGCTCGGCGTGAAGTGGCTGGGTTTCACCGGCTCGGGCTTGGTGGGCGTGATGCTGGTGGTGCTGGGTGCAGCTCTGGTGTTCCGCTTCTCGTGGGGCAATGTGGCCGAGCGCCTGGGTGGGCGCCTCGAAGGGCTGGTGCAGTTCGGCCGCGCCAAGCGCGAGCAGGCGCGTGACGTGGCGGTGGGCAAGCGCGCAGCGCGCGAGCGTGAAGAGGTGGTGCAGGAAGAGCGCCACGAGGCCGAGGAGCACCACCCGCAGCCCGTCCACATCATCGAGCCGGTGCTGCACGACGTGCCGCAGAGCGCACGTTGTGGTCAAGGAGCGGCAAAAAGCCGCTCTTCACCGAAATGCCCGACAGCCGCCTGCCGCAGGTGGACCTGCTCGACGGCCCGCTGGCGCGCCAGGAGACCGTGGCGCCCGAGACGCTGGAGATGACCAGCCGCCTGATCGAGAAGAAGCTCAAGGACTTCGGCGTCGAAGTGCGCTGTGGTCGCGGGCCATGCCCGGGCCGGTCATCACGCGCTACGAGATCGAGCCCGCCACTGGCGTGAAGGGCTCGCAGATCGTCAACCTCGCCAAGGATCTGGCCCGCTCGCTCTCGCTGGTGTCCATCCGCGTGATCGAGACCATTCCCGGCAAGAATTTCATGGCGCTGGAACTGCCCAACGCCAAGCGCCAGTCGATCCGCCTCTCGGAGATCCTGGGCTCGCACATCTACCACGAGGCCAAGAGCATGCTCACCATGGGCCTGGGCAAGGACATCGTGGGCAACCCGGTGGTGGCCGACCTCGCCAAGATGCCGCACGTGCTGGTGGCCGGCACGACCGGCTCGGGCAAGTCGGTGGGGGATCAACGCCATGATCCTCTCGCTGCTCTACAAGGCCGAGGCGCGCGACGTGCGCCTCTTGATGATCGACCCCAAGATGCTGGAAATGTCGGTCTATGAAGGCATCCCGCATCTGCTCGCGCCCGTGGTCACCGACATGAAGCAGGCCGCCAACGGCCTGAACTGGTGCGTGGCCGAGATGGAGCGGCGCTACAAGCTCATGTCCAAGCTGGGCGTGCGCAACCTGGCGGGCTACAACGTCAAGATCGACGAGGCCAAGGCGCGCGAGGAGTTCATCTACAACCCCTTCAGCCTGACGCCCGAGGAGCCCGAGCCGCTGCAGCGCCCTGCCGCACATCGTGGTGGTCATCGACGAGCTGGCCGACCTGATGATGGTCGTGGGCAAAGAAGATCGAAGAGCTGATCGCCCGGCTGGGCGCAGAAGGCGCGCGCGGCCGGCATCCACCTCATTCTGGCCACGCAGCGGCCCAGTCGTGGACGTGATCACGGGGCCTCATCAAGGCCCAACATTCCGACCCGCATCGCCTTTCAGGTGAGCAGCAAGATCGACAGCCGCACCATCTTGGACCAGATGGGCGCCGAGGCGCTGCTGGGCATGGGCGACATGCTCTACATGGCCAGCGGCACCGGCCTGCCCATCCGCGTGCACGGCGCCTTCGTCTCGGACGATGAGGTCCACCGCGTGGTCAGCTACCTCAAGAGCCAGGGCGAGCCCGACTATGTCGAAGGCCTGCTCGAAGGCGCGGCACCGTCGATGGCGAGGACGGCCCCTTTGGCGAGGGTGGTGGCAGCGAAGGTGGCGAGAAGGACCCGATGTACGACCAGGCGGTGGAGGTGGTGCTCAAAGACCGCAAGGCCAGCATCTCCTACGTGCAGCGCAAGCTGCGCATCGGCTACAACCGCTCGGCCCGCCTGCTCGAAGACATGGAAAAGGCGGGCCTCGTCAGCGCGCTCACGGCCAGCGGCCAGCGCGAAGTGCTGGTGCCCAGCCGCGGCGAGTGATCCGCCGCATCGCCACCGAGGCCCATCGAACGTGTGGGCCGGCCACCGGCGGGGCTTGAATCGCCCGCAGTCCGCCCCCAGGTGACAAGGCCCGGCCTCTGGCCCATAGGAGACCCCATGAAGCAGTGGATTGCTATTGTTTTGATAGCTGCTGGCGCCCAGTCCGCCAGCGCTGATGGCCTGAAGAGCCTGGAATCGTTCATGCGCGGCGTGCAGTCCGGCAAGTCCGACTTCACCCAGACGCGTGACCTCTCCGGCCAAGGATGGGCCAGGCCCCGCGTGTGAAGACCTCCACCGGGAGCTTCGAATTCCAGCGCCCGGGTCGTTTCAAGTTCGCCTATAAAAAGCCCTTTGAGCAGACCATCGTCGCCGACGGCAAGACGCTCTTGGCTCTACGACGCCGACCTGAATCAGGGTCACCCAGCGCGCGCAGGACAAGGCCCTGGGCTCCACGCCCGCCGCGCTGCTGGCCTCTGCGCCCGATCTGCAGGGCGCTGCAGAAGGAATTCACGCTGCAGTCCGCGCCCGATCAGGATGGCCTGCAGTGGGTGGGTGGCCAGCCCGAAATCGCCCGACGGGCAGCTTAAAAGCGTGCGCGTGGGCTTCGCTGGTGAGAACCTGGCGGCGCTCGACATCCAGGACAGTTTCGGCCAGCGCTCGCAGATCCGCTTCACGTCCATGCAGACCAACACCGCCGCTGCCCGCCTCGGTCTTCCAGTTCAAGCCGCCGGCCGGTGCCGACGTGGTGAAGCAGTAAGGACGTATTCACGATCTAAGGCAGCGGGCGGGGGGATCAGCGCGCCGCCAGCACCAGCAGCAGGCCGATGGTCGCCGGCACGGCCTGGATGAACAGGATCTTGCGACTGGGCGGTCAGCGCGCCGAACACGCCGGCCACCAGCACGCAGAGCAGGAAGAACACCTGCACCTGCAGCCCGAAAGCACCGCCCAGCCACAGGCCCCCACAGCAACCCCGCCGCCAGGAAGCCGTTGTAGAGGCCCTGGTTGGCGCCCAGCACCTTGGTGGCCGTGGCTTTTTCCTGCGTCATGCCGAAAGCCCGCAAACCGGCGGGCTTGTCCCACAGGAACATCTCCAGTACCAGGATATAGATGTGGAGCAGCGCGATCAGCGCGACGACGATGGGCGGCGGCGGTGGAGAGCATGGGCAGGGTCCCGACGAAGAATGCAAAGGCTGGCAGCATAGCGGCCCCGCCTTTTTGAAGTCCTGTCGCGCCCGGCGCCTGCGCCCACCGAATCTCTTGTCCCACAGTCCCATGAACGCCAGAACTTCCGCCGCGCCATCGCCCCAATGCCCACCAACCTCTGGCTGAGGCGCCTGCGACCACGCACGCTGGGCGAGGTCAATCGGCCAGCAGCAGGTGCTGGGCCCGGGCATGCCACTGCGGCTGGCCTTCGAGTCGGGCCGCCCGCACAGCTGCATCCTCTGGGGGCCGCCCGGCGTGGGCAAGGACCACCATCGCGCGGCTGATGGCCGATGCCTTCGATGCGCAGTTCATCAGCATCAGCGCGGTGCTGGGGGGGGGTGAAGGACATCCGTGAAGCCGTGGAGCGGGCTGAGGCAGCGCGCGATGGGTCTGATGCAGCAGCGCACCATCGTCTTCGTGGATGAAGTGCATCGTTTCAACAAGAGCCAGCAGGACGCCTTCCTGCCTCACGTCGAGTCGGGCCTCTTCACCTTCATCGGCGCGACGACCGAGAACCCCTCGTTCGAGGTGAATTCGGCACTTCTCTCGCGTGCAGCGGGTCTATGTGCTGCAGCCGCTCGCGGCCGGAAGACCTCAAGCGCATCGTGGCGCTGGCCCAGCAGATGCAAGCGCTGCCTGCTATTGAAGATGTAGCAATCGACCGGCTCATCGCCTATGCCGACGGCGATGGCCCGGCGCCTGCTCAACACGCTGGAGACGCTGGCCATGGCGGGCTGCGCAGGAGCGGCTGGAGATCATCGCGGACGAGTGGCTGCTCAAGGTGCTGGGCGAGCGCATGCGGCGCTACGACAAGGGCGGAGAGCAGTTCTACGACACCATCAGCGCGCTGCACAAGTCGGTGCGCCGGCTCCGACCCCGACGCCGCGCTCTACTGGTTCGTGCGCATGCTCGACGGCGGTGCGGACCCGCGCTACATGGCCCGCCGCCTGGTGCGCATGGCCAGCGAAGGACATCGGCCTGGCCGACCCGCGCGCGTTGCGTCTGGCCCTGGATGCGGCCGGAGGTCTACGAGCGTCTGGGTTCGCCCGAGGGTGAGCTGGCGCTGGCCGAGTGCGTGATCTACCTGGCCGTGGCGCCCAAGTCCAATGCGGCCTACAAGGCCTACAACGCCGCGCGCGCCCACATCAAGGCCGACGGCACGCGGCCGGTGCCCATGCACCTGCGCAATGCGCCTACCCAGCTGATGAAGACGCTGGACTACGGCAAAGGCTACCGCTACGCGCACGACGAGGAGGGTGTGGCTTTGCGGCCGGCGAGAACTATCTGCCCGAAGGCATGGAGCCCCCCGGGCTTCTACCGCCCGGTGCCGCGCGGGCTGGAGATCAAGATCGGGGCAGAAGATGGACGAACTGCGCGCTCGCAACGAGGCCGCCGGTCAGGCAGCCCCTGAGGGCGGGGCTGACTGACACCTATCGGCCCATCACAATTTCTTATGGTCTGCGCTCCAGACTGATGCCTCGGTCTTTCCAGGGAAAACCCGTCCGTGGGCTCGGCCGACGGCACGGAAGCAACTGGCTACAATCCCGCCACCTAAACCCGCACGGTACTCGTCCTGGCGGGTTTTTTGCTACATGGCAGCTTGCCCGCAACGCTGCACCGAACCCTGGTGCCTGCGCGATGGGCGCGTCACAAACGAAGGACCTTTTCTTATGGACATCTTGCTGCAACAGATCATCAACGGTCTGGTACTCGGCAGCATGTACGCCCTTGATAGCCCTGGGCTATACGATGGTGTACGGCATCATTCAACTGATCAACTTCGCTCACGGCGAGGTGCTCATGATCGGCGCTCTTACCAGTTGGAGCTGCATCGGCCTGATGCAAGAGGCCATGCCTGGGCGCGCCAGGCTGGCTGATCCTGTTGCTGGCGACCATCATCGCGTGCGTCGTGGCGGGCTACGCTCAACTTCGTGATCGAAAAGGTGGCCTACAAGCCGCTGCGCAGCAGCCCCCCGGCTGGCCCCGCTCATCACCGCGATCGGCATGTCGATCCTGCTGCAGACGCTGGCGATGATCATCTGGAAGCCGAACTACAAGCCCCTATCCCACGCTGCTGCCCCACCACGCCGTTCAACGTCGGCGGCGCTGTGATCACCTCGACCCAGATCCTGATCCTGGGCGTGACGGTGGTGGCCCTGGCATCGCTGATGTACCTGGTCAACTACACCCGCCTGGGGCCGTGCCATGCGCGCCACGGCGGAGAACCCGCGCGTCGCGGCGCTGATGGGCGTCAAACCCGACATGGTCATCTCGGCCACGTTCATCATCGGCGCCCGTGCTGGCCGCCATCGCCGGCATCATGTATGCATCCAACTACGGCACGGCGCAGCACACCATGGGTTTCCTGCCGGGCCTGAAGGCCTTTACCGCAGCCGTGTTCGGCGGCATCGGCAATCTGGCCGGCGCTGTGGTGGGCGGCATCCTGCTGGGGCTCATCGAAGCCATCGGCTCGGGCTACATCGGCACCCTGACGGGCGGCATCCTGGGCAGCAATTACGCCTGACATCTTCGCTTTCATCGTGCTCATCATCATCCTCACGCTGCGCCCCTCGGGCCTGCTGGGCGAACGTGTGGCCGATCGCGCCTGACCGAGAGGGACACACCATGAAAAACACCAAAGTCCAATGGATCCTGGGCGGCATCGCACTGCTGGTGCTGCCGCTGCTGCTGCAGTTCTTCGGCAACGCCTGGGGTGCGGATCGCCGACCTGGCGCTGCTGTACGTGATGCTGGCCCTCGGGCCTGAACATCGTGGTCGGCTACGCCGGTCCTGCTCGACCTGGGCTACGTGGCCTTCTACGCCGTGGGCGCGTATCTCTTTGCGCTGATGGCTTCCCCCCAGCTGTCCGACAATTTCGCCGGTTTCGCGGCGATGTTCCCGAACGGCCTGCACACCTCGCTCTGGATCGTCATACCGCTTGCGGCGCTCATTGCGGCGATATGCGGGGCGATGCTCGGGGGCGCCCACGCTCAAGCTGCGGGGCGACTACCTGGCCATCGTGACGCTGGGCTTCGGCGAGATCATCCGCATCTTCCTGAACAACCTGGACCACCCCATCAACCTGACCAACGGCCCCACAAGGGGCATCGGGCCAGATCGACTCGGTCAAGATATTCGGGCTCGGACCTCGGCCGGGCGGCTGGAGCTGTTCGGCTACGACATCAACTCCGTCACGCTCTACTACTACCTCTTCCTGGTGCTGGTGATCGTCAGCGTTGTGATCTGCTACCGCCTGCAGGATTCGCGCATCGGCCGGCGCGTGGATGGCTATCCGTGAAGACGAAATCGCCGCCAAGGCCATGGGCATCAACACCCGCAACATGAAGCTGCTGGCTTTCGGCATGGGCGCTTCGTTTGGTGGCGTGTCGGGTGCGATGTTCGGTGCCTTCCAGGGGCTTCGTGTCGCCCCGAATCCTTCAGCCTGATGGAGTCGGTCATGATCGTTGCCATGGTGGTGCTGGGTGGCATCGGCCACATCCCCGGCGTGATCCTGGGTGCCGTTCTGCTGTCGGCGCTGCCCGAGGTGCTGCGCTACGTGGCCGGCCCGCTGCAATCCATGACCGACGGCCGCCTCGACGCGTCCATCCTGCGCCAGCTGCTGATCGCGCTGGCCATGATCGTCATCATGCTGCTGCGTCCGCGTGGTCTCTGGCCTGCTCCCGAGCACGGCAAGAGCCTCACGCAGAAGAACTGACAACAACACCGCGGAAAGTTAGCAATGGCAGAAAACTCCAAAGATGTGGTGCTGCAGGTCTCCGGCATTTCCAAGCGCTTCGGCGGGCTGCAGGCCCTCTCCGACGTGGGCATCACCATTCAGCGTGGCCAGGTCTATGGCCTGATCGGTCCCAACGGGGCCGGCAAGACGGACGTTCTTCAACGTCATCACCGGGCTCTATACGCCCGACAGCGGCAGCTTCGCGTTGGCCGGCAAGCCCTATGAACCCACGGCGGTCCATGAGTGTGGCCAAGGCGGGTATTGCCCGTACCTTCCAGAACATCCGCCTCTTCGCCGACATGACGGCGCTCGAGAACGTGATGGTCGGCCGCCACATCCGCACCCGTTTCAGGGCTGCTGGGGCGCGGGTCTTCCGCACCAAGGCCTTCAAGCAGGAAGAGCAGGCCATCCGTGCCCGTGCCCAGGAACTGCTGGACTACGTGGGCATCGGCCGCTTCGCCGACTACAAGGCGCGCACGCTGAGCTACGGCGACCAGCGCCGCCTGGAAATCGCTCGCGCCCCTGGCCACTTGACCCCCAGCTGATCGCTCTGGACGAGCCCGCCGCCGGCATGAATGCGACCGAGAAGGTGCAACTGCGCGAATTGATCGACCGCATCCGCAACGACAACCGCACCATCTTGCTGATCGAGCACGACGTGAAGCTGGTGATGGGGCCTGTGCGACCGCGTGACCGTCCTCGACTACGGCAAGCAGATCGCCGAGGGTCACCCCGCCGACGTGCAGAAGAACGAAAAAGTGATTGAGGCCTATCTGGGCACCGGAGGACACTGAGATGGCCGAGAAATCGAACAAAGTTTTGCTGGCCGTCAAGGGACTGAAGGTGGCCTACGGCGGCATCCAGGCCGTCAAGGGCGTGGACTTCGAGGTGCGTGAGGGCGAGCTGGTCTCGCTCATCGGCTCCAACGGCGCCGGCAAGACCACCACCATGAAGGCGATCACGGGCACGCTGCCCTTCGTCGATGGGCGACATCCAGTACCTGGGCGAGAGCATCAAGGGCAAAGGCGCGTGGGACCTGGTCAAGAAGGGCCTGGTCATGGTGCCGGAAGGGCCGCGGGCGTGTTCGCCCGCATGACCATCACCGAGAACCTGCTGATGGGGCGCCTACATCCGCAAGGACAAGGCCGGTATCCAGGCCGATATCGAGAAGATGTTCACCATCTTCCCGCGTCTGCGCGAGCGCAAGGACCAGCTGGCCGGCACCATGTCCGGCGGCGAGCAGCAGATGCTGGCCATGGGCCGCGCGCTGATGAGTCAGCCCAAGGTGCTGCTGCTCGACGAACCCTCCATGGGCCTGTCGCCCATCATGGTGGGACAAGATCTTCGAGGTGGTCCCGCGATGTGTACGCCCTGGGCGTGACCGTGCTGCTGGTCGAGCAAAATGCCAGCCGCGCGCTGGCCATTGCCGATCGTGGATACGTGATGGAATCCGGCCAGATCGGCATGACCGGCGCCGGCCAGGACCTGCTGAGCGATCCGCGCGTGCGCGCGCCGCCTACCTGGGCGAGTGATTCTTTCCGCCGTGGCATGGCCGCGGCGAAAGGTTGAGCAAGGGCACCTTCGGGGTGCCCTTGTCGTTTCCGTGGCTGTCCGCGCATTGGTGCGTGATCGGCAAAACACAGGGGTTAGGACGGCCTTTTGTAGGACCGCGCCGACGCCATGGGCGCCCGGTTACACTCGCGCTTTTCGCCGGATCGTCACAAAAGATTCACGGCGACGTCCATTATTTCTTGTCCAGGTCTGCTCAGGAGTTCGCATGTTGTTTGGAAAGCTGTTGCCGCGTGAAGGCAATTTCTTCGAGATGTTCAATCAGCATGCGGACCGCATCGTGGAGGGCCGCACGTGCCTTTTCCCAGTTGGTCGCCAACTACAACGACCCTCACCTGCGCGACAAGTACAACCAGGATGTGGACAACGCTGAGCGTGCGGCCGACCGGGTGGACGCACGAAGTCAACCGCACGCTGCACAAGACTTTCATCACGCCCATCGACCGCGAGCAGATCCACTCGCTCATCAATACGATGGATGACGTGGCCGACCTGATCCAGGATTCGGCCGAAACCATGGCGCTCTACGATGTGCGCCACATGACGGAAGAGATCACCCGCCTGACCCGATCTCAGCCTCAAGTGCTGCGAGCGCCTGCGCGACGCCGTCAAGCTCCTCGACAAGATCGCGGAGCCGTCCGTGGCCGAGGCCGCGCTCAAGACCTGCGAGGAGATCGACCGGCTGGAAAGCGATGCCGACCGCGTGATGCGCAGCGCGTTGAGCAAGCTCTTTCGCGAAGAGCCGGACGTGCGCGAGGTCATCAAGCTCAAGGCCATCTACGAGCTGCTCGAGACCATCACCGACAAGTGCGAAGACGTGGCGAATCTGATCGAGGGCATCATCCTCGAGAACTCCTGACGCGCAGCGGTCGTCCCCCTCTAGCTCCCAACAGCTTTCCATGGCAACCGTACAAACCGCCCTCTGGGTCGTGGTCCTGCTCGTCGCGCTGGCCATCCTGTTCGACTTCATGAACGGGTTCCACGACGCGGCCAATTCCATCGCCACCGTCGTTTCCACCGGCGTGCTCAAGCCCGGCCAGGCCGTGGTCTTCGCCGCTTTCTTCAATTTCGTCGCCATTTTCATCTTCCACCTGAGCGTGGCGGCCACCATCGGCAAGGGGCATCGTGCAGCCGGGCAGTGGTCGATACGCACGTGGTCTTCGGCGCGCTCGTCGGTGCCATCAGCTGGAACCTCATCACTTGGTATTACGGGCATTCCCAGCAGCTCCTCGCATGCGCTCATCGGTGGCATCGTGGGCGCCGTGATGGCCAAGGCCGGCGCGGGTGCGCTGGTGTCCGCCGGCATCCTGAAGACCGTGGCCTTCATCTTCGTGTCGCCGCTGCTGGGCTTCTTGCTGGGCTCGCTCATGATGGTGGCCGTCGCATGGATCTGCCGCCGCGCGCGTCCGGGCAAGGTGGACAAGTGGTTCCGCCGGCTGCAGCTGCTCTCGGCCGGCGCATACAGTCTGGGCCATGGGGGGTAACGATGCGCAGAAGACCATCGGCATTCATCTGGCTGCTGCTGATCGCCACCGGCTACGCCTCCGCTTCGGACGCCTCTCCGCCCACCTGGGCCATCGTTGCCTGCTATGCGGCCATCGGGCTGGGCACCATGTTTGGCGGCTGGCGCATCGTGAAGACCATGGGGCAGAAGATCACCAAGCTCAAGCCCGTGGGCGGCTTCTGCGCCGAAACCGGCGGAGCGCTTGACCCTGTTCCTGGCCACGGCGCTGGGCATTCCGGTCTCCACCACCCACACCATCACCGGCGCCATCGTCGGCGTGGGCTCCACGCAGCGCGCCAGCGCGGTGCGCTGGGGGCGTGGCGGGCAACATCGTCTGGGCGTGGGTCCTGACGATTCCGGCCAGCGCCTTTGTCGCGGCCCATTGCCTACTGGGTCAGCCTTCAGCTCTATTGAGCTGTCCCAGCGCCGGGCGGTAGAGGCCGGGCGCCCTGCCGCGGGGGCGCTCCTTATTTCATAGCTGCCTGCGTCCGATCTGCGAGCGCTTTGCAGCGAAAAACTCCCTGAGCCGGGGCCGGGGGCACGGTGTGAACTTCCGGCTTCCGCTCCCCGGCGCTGCCCCGGCAACATGAGCAGCGCACACACCGGGGGAGGTTGCCGCACGCCGAGCACTCCGGTCGCCGCTCGTCGTTGCGCGGACAGCCTGCGGGGCCTTGCCAGCCAGTCAAGGCTTCGCTCCATCGCCCGGCACCTCGGCGCCCAGCACGCAGCCCGTTCTCGCCCCCGGGGCAGTTTCATTGATCTGCGGTTCGATGCCCGTGGCCTTGCGCGCCCTCGGAGGCCGCTTCACCCGAGCCGCCGCACCGGTACCGGCGCCCTCTTAGCCAGCCGCTCGACGGCCACACCGTACGGCTGGCCCGGTGCCTGCGGACCCTGCGGCTGCTCACCGGCCGGCCGCCGCAGGGTGGGGCGCTATGCAAGGCCGAATCCGGCAGGAATGGATTGCAGGCCCTTGATTTGCGCAGGCGTATTGCTATGGTTTTACGTAGCGTCCCGGCGTCGGATCGCCTGCCGGCCCCCTTCGGCTGGGGAATGGCCACGGTGGGCAGGGCCTGCGCGCTCGCCATCGTGGGGGGGCGGCACACTGGTCGATGCCGGGGGCGAAGAGCGCCATGCCGGCTTCGCGCAGCGATTCGAGAATGGAGAACAGCAGTTCGCTCTTCACCCCGCCGGCGTTGCGCGGGTTGCTCACGTAGCCAATGGCCAGGAAGGTGAGGGGTACCGCTGACGATGTCTTCCAGCTGCACCACGGGCGCGGGATTGTCCAGAATGCCCTCGTGCGCAGTGAACGCGGCCAGGATCAGGTCGCCCATTGCCGCGGGCGTCCACATCCAGCGGAGCAGGCAGGCGCAGGAGCACGCGGCCGGGGGCGCCGGTGAGCGTCATGTTCCGCACGGTCTTGGTGATGAATTCCGAGTTGGGGGACGATCACGGTGGAACGGTCGCCCAGCTGGATTTCGGTGGCACGCACGTTCACCCGGCGCACGTCGCCCTCCGTCGTGCCGAGCACCACCCAGTCGCCCACCTTCACGGGCCGCTCGGCCCAGCAGGATCAGGCCCGAGATGAAGTTCTGCACGATGGCTTGCAGCCCGAAGCCGATACCCACCGACAGTGCGCTGGCCACCCAGGCGATGCGTTCCACGCTGATGCCCAGGCCTGCCAGCGCCACGGCGATGACGACCACGCCACCCACGTAGCCCAGCAGCGTGGGTGATGGAGCTGCGCATGCCCGGCTCCAGCGAGGTGCTGGGAAAGTACCGGGTCGCTGAGCCAGCGCTTGAAGACGCGGATGGTGAGAAAAGCCGGCGAGCGAGTACGGCCATCGCCGTGAACATGGCCTGCGGCGCGATGACCACGCTGCCCACCTTCAGGCTGTGGTCGGCATTGGTGCCGCGGCGGAAGACTTCGTCCGGGCCGGTGCCGAAGGGTGCCAGCAGGGCAATCACCATGTAGAAGAAGAGCGCCACGCGCAGCACGCCCGAGGTGACCACGGCGACCTGGTCGAGCAAATTGGCATCCACGCCCAGGCCCGCGGGCTGCAGGCGGCCGCCGAAGCCGCTCTTGGGACGACAGCAGCGCCTCGCACACGTCGTCCACCACCTGGAAGGCGAGGTAGGTGGTGGCGAAGACCACGCCGGTCCACACCATCTGCCGCGCCAGGGTGCCGGCCAGCGCCACGTAGCCCACGGCCACCATCAGCGCAATTGGCGAGCGTGGCCAGGTTGGCGCAGGCGACGACCAGGCCGACCCAGACCGGGCGGGGCTCGGCTGCCGGTGCATCTGCATCTGCGGCATTCCCACCGTCAGCGTCGCCGGCAGCAGGGGGCGGCGGCGGGGCGCCGAGGGGGGTGCGCAGATGGGCGCAGCGCCAGCGCCATCAGGGCCGCCACCAGCAAGGCCGACACCACGTGGACGGACACCTCGGCGGCCAGGCTGGCGCCGATGATGCTGTTGATGTCCGTTACCAGCGCGCTCAGCGCCGCGACGATGGCCGATGCACCATGGGTAGGGGCTCAGGCGCGTGGCCAGACCGTCGGAGATGCCGGTCAGCCGCCAGGAGCTGCGCTTTCGCAGGAGCAGCGCATGGCCGAGCGAGATGAGCACCGCGGCGAACCACGGCCGAGCGCACGCTGCTGTCGGCCAGCGACTCCACGGAATCCGAGAGCGGGGCGCCGGCTTCCAGCGCGCTCCAGAACCATTGCGCGGCCAGGCCGATGAGCAGGGTGTGGACCAGCACCGACGCCGCGCGCCAGCAGCGAGCGCCGCAGCCGCCCACCCGGCAGGCGCGACGGCACCAGGGCGGATCAGCAAGCGCTCGGCCAGCCAGGTGCCGGCGACCGCGAGCAGCAGCGCCCCCGCCAGGCTTGCGAGGAAGGTGCCGCGGCTTTCGGACTGCATCGCGGCGCGCACGGCGCGGTACGCACTTCGTTCGCCAGGGGACTCGGAGACGGACGGCATCGCCCGGTAGGGCATTGCGCAGGTTGCGCCAGAACACGCGGCCCAGCGGTGAGTCGATGCGGTGGGTCAGCGCCGCCTGGAACTGCTCGCGGCGCTGGCGGATGAGATCGGCGCCGCGTTGTTCGGCATCCACCATGATGAGGCGCGCGAGCTTCAGTTCCGCATCGACGGCGGCGCGCTGCTTGGTCAGCGCGGCCCGCTGAGCGGCCACGTCGGGCGAGTCGGCCCTGCGCGCCTTTTTCAGGCGCGGGCCCCAGGCCAGCCAGGCGCGAGTCGATGTCGGCCAGATCGGCGGCGCGGCTGGTAGCCAGCTGCTCGGCTGCGGTGCCGATGGCGTTGACTTCACCCAGGCAGCTTGCGTCCGTCGTCGTCTTCGGCGAGCTTTTGCGGGATGGCGTCCAACTGCTTGCGCAGCACATCGACGCTGGGCGGCATGGGCGTGTCGACAGGGTTGCCGTCATCGTCGTTGCCCGTCTGTGCTTGTGTGCTGCTTGCCGTTGCCGCTGCTGGACCCGCCGGGCTGGGCATGGGCCGGGCCGCCGCCCATCCCGAGGAAGGCGATGGCCAGCAGCAGGCAGGCCAGGAGCTGGGTGAGGAATGGGGTGGGGGGGCGTGCGGTGGGAATTCCGCCGCAGGCGGTGCGGCAGGGAATGCGGGGTCGGACAGGGCGAAATCATCCCCGGATTGTGCGATGCCTTGGGGCCGTGGTGGCATGCCGGCGAGCACGGAGCCTTGGCTGCCGCCCGCTCGCCAGCGGAAAGGCCGCCGGGCGCCTCGGGCTCGACTCAGTTCGCCGCCGGGCTGAACAGATCGACCCGGTCGGTGATGATGCCGTCCGTGCCCAGGTCGATCAGCCGCTGGGCGGCCCATTCGTCGTTGACCGTGTAGCTCAGCGTGCGCAGCCCGGCGCCCTGCGCGGGCGGCGACCGTTTCGGGCCGTCCAGAGGGCGTGGTTGCAGACAATGGGCCACGCAGCCCAGCTGCTGTGCGGTGTCGAGCCAGCCGTCGGGCAGCGTGTCGAGGAGCAGGCCGCGCGGCAGCGCGGGCACGGCGTCGCGGGCGCCGGCGAGGGCTGCGGGCTTGAACGAGGTGAGCAGCGGCGGGCACCGCCTGGCCCCTGCCAGAGCCGTGCGGCCTGGGCGGCGACGGCGCGGCCGGTGGCCTCTTCGGTCCCCGGCGTGGGCTTGATCTCGATGTTCAGCAAATAGCCGTTGGCGATGCAAAAGCGCGCCAGGCCCGCCAGCGATGCCGGCGGCTCGCCCGCCCAGGCGGCGCGAGTGCCAGGCCGCCGGCATCGAGCTGCGCCAGCTCGCTCCAGGGCCGGTCGCCGGCCGTGCCGGTGGCCGTTGGTCGTGCGCGCCAGCGTGGCGTCGTGCAGCAGAAAGGGCACGCCGTCGGCGCTGAGCTTGGCGTCGCACTCGAACATCCGGAAGCCGTACGAGGCACCCAGCCGGAAGGGCCGCGAGCGTGTTCTCCGGGGCGAGCTTGCCGGCGCCGCGGTGGGCGATCCAGCGGGGATAGGGCCAGGCGGGCGCGGCCGGGCGGGCGGCAGGGGCGGGGGCGTCGTCGTGCATCAGGTGGATTGTGCCGGTGGCGTTGGCTGTGGCTTAGCGCCGCTTGCCGCTGGCCGCGTCGAACCAGTGCAGGCGGTCAGGGCGCGGGGCCACGCGCAGCGTGTCGCCGGGCTGCGGGTGCAGCGTGCCTTCTTCCACGCGCACGATGAGCTGCTCGTCGCCCAGGCGGGCATAGACGAGGCGTTCGGCGCCCAGCAGCTCCACGCTGTCCACGCGCACCTCCCAGCCGTCGGCGGCCGTGACGTCCAGGTGTTCGGGGCGCACGCCCAGCACCGCGCCGGCCTGGCAGCCCGGTGCGTTCTTGAGCAGGTTCATGGGTGGCGAGCCGATGAAGCTCGCCACGAAGGTCGATGCGGGTGCGTGATAGACCTCTTCGGGGCGTGCCGAACTGCTCCATCACGCCGCCGTTCATCACGATCATGCGCTGGGCCAGCGTCATGGCCTCGACCTGGTCGTGGGTGACAAAGAGGCTGGTGATGCCCAGCTCGCGGTGCAGTTTCTGGATTTCCAGGCGGGTCTGCGCGCGCAGCTTGGCGTCGAGGTTGGAGAGCGGCTCGTCGAACAGGAACACCTGCGGCTGGCGCACGATGGCGCGGCCCATGGCCACGCGCTGGCGCTGGCCGCCGGAGAGTTCGCGGGGCTTTCTCTCCAGCAGGTGGCCGAGTTCGAGGATCTTGGCGGCCTTGTCCACACGGGCGCGGATCTCGTCCTTGGGCACCTTGGCGATCTTCAGGCCATAGGCCATGTTCTCGAAGTTCGTCATGTGCGGGTAGAGCGCGTAGTTCTGGAACACCATGGCGATGTCGCGCTGGGCGGGCTCCAGGTCGTTGACCACGCGGTCGCCGATGGCGATCTCGCCGCCGGAGATTTCCTCCAGGCCCGCGACCATGCGCAGCAGGGTGGACTTGCCGCAGCCCGAGGGGCCGACGATGACGATGAATTCGCCGTCGGCGATTTCGGCGTTGACGCCGTGGATGACCTGGTTGGCCTTGGGGCCGTGGCCGTAGCGCTTGATGACGTTGCGCAGGGAAAGAGATGCCATTTTGCTATTGAATCCGTAGCTGTATGCGTTGATGGAATGGGCGCTGCAAGGGGTTTTGGGTGGATTACTTCTCGGTATCCACCAGCCCCTTGACGAACCATTTCTGCATGAGGATGACCACCAGCGCGGGTGGCAGCATGGCCAGCAGGGCGGTGGCCATGACGATGTTCCATTCGTTCTGACCGTCGCCGCCGGCGATCATGCGTTTGATGCCGATGACCACCGGGTACATGTCCTCGCTGGTGGTGGCCAGCAGCGGCCAGAGGTACTGGTTCCAGCCGTAGATGAACTGGATCACGAACAGCGCCGCGATGGAAGTGCGCGAGAGCGGCACCAGCACGTCCTTGAAGAAGCGCATCGGCCCGGCGCCGTCCATGCGCGCGGCCTCGACCAGCTCGTCGGGCACCGTGAGGAAGAACTGCCGGAAGAGGAAGGTGGCCGTGGCCGAGGCGATCAGTGGCACCGTGAGGCCCGCATAGCTGTTGAGCATCCCTAGGTCGGAGACGACCTGGTAGGTCGGTCCGATGCGCACTTCCACCGGCAGCATCAGGGTGATGAAGATCAGCCAGAAGCACAGGCCCTTGAACGGGAAGCGGAAGTACACGATGGCGAAGGCCGACATCAGAGAAATGGCGATCTTGCCGACCGTGATGACCATGGCCGAGACGAAGCTCACCCACATCATGCGGGCCACGGGCGCGGTGGAGCCGGCGCCCTGGTCGCGCCCGAAGAGCGCGGCCTTGTAGGTTTCCCAGAAGTGCGAACCGGGCAGCAGGGGCATGGGCGCCTGCACGATCTCCTGCGCGGTGTGGGTGGAGGCGACGAAGGCCAGGTACAGGGGGAAGGCGACGATGACGACGCCCAGCACCATGATGAAGTGCGCGAGGATGCCGCGCGTGAGGCTGCGTTCGACCATGTCAGTACTGAACCTTCTTTTCGACGTAGCGGAATTGCACGACGGTGAGCGCGACCACGATCAGCATCAGCACCACCGACTGCGCAGCCGAGCCGCCCAGGTCCATGGCCTTGAAGCCGTCGTAATACACCTTGTAGACGAGGATGGCGGTGTCCTTGCCGGGGCCGCCCTGGGTGGCGGCATCGACGATGGCGAACGTGTCGAAGAACGCATAGACCACGTTGATCACCAGCAGGAAGAACGTCGTGGGTGAAAGCAGGGGGAACTGCACCGTCCAGAAGCGGCGCAGGGGGCCCGCGCCGTCGATGGCAGCGGCCTCGATCAGCGATTTGGGAATCGACTGCAGCCCGGCCAGGAAGAAGAGGAAGTTGTAGGAGATCTGCTTCCAGACCGAGGCCATCACGATCAGCGCCATGGCCTGCCCGGAATTGAGCAGGTGGTTCCAGTCGATGCCGAAGTGGCCCAGCGCGTAGGAGACCACGCCCAGCGAGGGCGAGAACATGAACACCCACAGCACGGCGGCCACGGCGGGCGCCACGGCGTAGGGCAGGATCAGCAGGGTCTTGTAGAACATCGCGCCCTTGACCACGCGGTCGGCGAACACCGCCAGCAGCAGCGACAGCACGATGCCGCTGGTCGCCACCAGCACCGAGAAGAAGGCGGTGGTCTTGAACGAATCGATGTAACCGGGGTCTTCGAAGAGGCGCCGGAAGTTCTCAAGCCCCACCCATTCGGTGGAAGTGCCGAAGGCGTCCTGCAGCTGCAGTGACTGCACCAGGGCCTGGCTGGCCGGCCAGAAGAAGAAGACCACGATGACGGCCATCTGCGGTGCGATCAGCAGCCACGGCAGCCAGGCGGATTTGAATCGGACGCGTTTTTCCATGATGTCTGCGAAAGGCCCTCGCGAGGGCCGCACGCTGCGATCCTTGCAGGGTGAAGGGTTGAACGACAAAAAACCCTCCCCGCACACGCGGGGAGGGTTGGGGCGAGAAGGCAGCTGCGACCTGGTGCCGGACGTGCCGGCGGCCGGCCGCAGCCCGCGGCATCAGCTCTTGTTGGCCTTCTGGAACCGTTCGAGCTGCTCGTTGCCGCGCTTGACGATGTTCTGCAGCGCTTCCTGGGGCGTCTTCTTGCCGGACCAGACCTGTTCGAGTTCTTCGTCCTCGATGGCGCGGATCTGCACGTAGTTGCCCAGGCGGATGCCGCGGCTCTTGTCGGTCACCTTGCGGATCATCTGCGTGACGGCCACGTCGGTGCCCGGGTGCTGCTTGTAGAAGCCGGACTTTTCGGTCAGGTCATAGGCGGCCAGGGTGACGGGCAGGTAGCCGGTGCGCTGGTGGCTGGCGGCCTGCACTTCGGGGCGCGAGATGAACTTGAAGAACTCGGCCACGCCCTTGTATTCGGCGGGCTTCTTGCCGGACATCACCCACAGGCTGGCACCGCCGATGACGGTGTTCTGCGGTGCGCCGGGCACGTCGGGGTAGTAGGGCAGGGGCGCGAGGCCGTAGGCGAACTTGGCGTTCTTGGCCACGTTGCCGTAGAAGCCAGACGAGGTGTTGATCATGGCGCACTCGCCCGAGACGAAGCTGGCTTCAGGGACATTGCCGCGGCCCTTGTAGACGAAGAGACCCTGCTTGGCCATGTTGGCCAGGTTCTCGATGTGGCGCACGTGCAGCGGCGAATCGACCTTCAGGCGCGCGTCCATGCCCTGCAGTCCGTTGGACTTGCTCGCGAACTCCACGTTGTGCCAGGCGGAGAAGCTCTCCAGCTGCGTCCAGCCCTGCCAGGCGGTGGTGAACGGGCACTTGTGGCCGGCGGCCTTGAGCTTGGCGGCGGCGGCGACCACTTCGGGCCAGGTGGCGGGCGCCTTGTCGGTGGGCAGGCCGGCGGCCTTGAAGGCGTCCTTGTTGAAATAGAAGATGGTGGTGGAGCTATTGAACGGGAAGCTCAGCATCTGGCCGTTAGGAGCCGTGTAATAGCCCGCGACGGCCGGGATGTAGGCCTTGGGATCGAACGGTGCGCCCGCGTCCTGCATGACCTTGCCCACGGGCACGATCGCGCCCTTGCTGGCCATCATGGTGGCGGTGCCCACCTCGAACACCTGCAGGATGTGCGGCGCGTTGCCGGCGCGGAAGGCGGCGATCGAGGCCGTCATCGATTCGTCGTAAGTGCCCTTGTAGGTGGGCACGATCTTGTAGTCCTTCTGGCTCTCGTTGAATTGCTTGGCCAGATCGTTCACCCATTCGCCGTTGACGGCGGTCATCGAGTGCCACCACTGGATCTCGGTCTGGGCTTGTGCAGACAGGCATGCCGACGCGGCGAGGGCGGCGGTCAGTGCCAGGTGCTTGAATTGCATGAAAACTCCTGCGTAGGGGATGGTGCGGGAAGGCACGGATCAGCCATCGTATAGCTCACTCCGTGACGTCCCCGTGACGTTGTGACATGCCACGGCCTGTGGTTCAACGGGGGGAAACCCGTCGCGGACGGCCTTTGCAGTCGTGTCGGTGACGTGTCGGTATTGTGACAAGTCACGGTGTGGCCCAGGGCCTGCCACTCCCCAGGGCGGCCGAATACTGTGCTGCCCTAAGGGAATTGGTGCGATGCACAATGATTTGGCCAGCCCGGTTCGGCTCTGCGGCGTTGGCGGCGCGGGCCAGTGGGGCCGCGGTGGGCCTGCAGCCTGAGCGGGGCGCGTCCCCTGCGCCTGCCTTCGGGCCGTCGCCGCCCTTGTCCCTCCGTCTTCCTTCCCTTCTTCCTTCTTTTTCCTCATCGCCATGGCCAAAACCTCTCTGGACAAAAGCAAGATCAAGTTCCTGTTGCTCGAAGGCATCCACCCGTCCGCGGTAGAGGTGCTGCGCGGCGCGGGCTATACGCAGGTCGAGCTGGTGTCCGGGGCGCTGCCGGACGAGGAGCTCCAGCGCAAGATCGCCGATGTGCACTTCCTGGGCATCCGCTCGCGCACGCAGCTGACGGCCGAGGTCTTCGCCCAGGCGCACAAGCTGGTGGCCGTGGGGGCCTTCTGCATCGGCACCAACCAGATCGACCTGGAGGCGGCCCGCGAGCGCGGCGTGGCCGTCTTCAATGCGCCGTACTCCAACACCCGCTCGGTGGCCGAGCTGGTGCTGGCCGAAGCCATCCTGCTGCTGCGCGGCGTGCCCGAGAAGAGCGCCGTGGCGCACCGCGGCGGCTGGCTCAAGAGCGCCGAGAACGCCTACGAGATCCGCGGCAAGACGCTGGGCATCGTGGGCTACGGCTCCATCGGCACGCAGCTGTCGGTGCTGGCCGAGGCGCTGGGCATGCACGTCGTCTTCCATGGACGTGATCAACAAGCTGCCGCTGGGCAACGCGCGCCAGGCGCCTTCGCTGCAGGCGCTGCTGGCGCAGAGCGACATCGTCACCCTGCACGTGCCCGAGCTGCCCTCCACCCAGTGGATGATCGGCGCGGCCGAGATCGCGGCGATGAAGCACGGCGCCATCCTGCTCAACGCCTCGCGCGGCACGGTGGTGGAGATCGAGCCGCTGGCCGAGGCGCTCAAGGCTGGCAAGCTGCTGGGCGCGGCCATCGACGTCTTCCCGGTCGAGCCGCGCACCAACAAGGACGAATTCGTGAGCCCCCTGCGCGGGCTGGACAACGTCATCCTCACGCCGCACATCGGTGGCTCCACCATGGAGGCGCAGGCCAACATCGGGCTGGAGGTGGCCGAGAAGCTGGTGAAGTACAGCGACAACGGCACCTCGATCACGTCGGTGAACTTTCCCGAGGTGGCGCTGCCCGCGCACCCGGGCAAGCACCGTATCCTGCACATCCACCGCAACGTGCCGGGCGTGCTCTCGGCCATCAACCAGGTGTTCGCCGACAACCACATCAACATCGCCGCGCAGTACCTGCAGACCAACGAGAAGATCGGCTACGTGGTGATCGACATCGACGCCCAGTCGTCCGATCTGGCGCTGGACAAGCTGGCCCAGGTGCCCGGCACCCTGCGCAGCCGGGTGCTTTTCTGAACGTGGGGCGGGGCCTTTTGCTATTCAAATAATAGCGCGGAGCGCCCGCTATTGGCGGACTGCAGGCCGATCCGGTCGAGCAGGGGGCGCCGCAAGCTCTGCGGGGCGGGTGCCCACGGAGCCGCGTCGCAGCGCCTGGATGGCGGGTGACTTAAAATCCCGTCCCCTCCCCCCAAGGCACAGCGGGCGTCCCACGAGCCCGACCCAGGTTGATCCCCATGAATGTTCCGATAGCGCTGGCCACCCTGCAGGCCCAGGTCGCCGAGCCCGCTCGCCTGCGCGAGATTCCCTACAACTACACCTCGTTTTCCGACCGGGAAATCGTCATCCGGCTGCTGGGCTCCGATGCCTGGGATGTGCTGGACCAGCTGCGCCGCGAGCGCCGCACAGGCCGCTCCGCGCGCATGCTGTATGAGGTGCTCGGCGACATCTGGGTCGTGCAGCGCAACCCCTACCTGCAGGACGATCTGCTGGATAACGAGGGCCGCCGCAAGATGCTGGTGGAGGCCCTGCAGCACCGCTTGGCCGAGATCAGCAAGCGCCGCACCCCGGGCGAAGACGAGGAGCGCGACCGCCTGGTCGGCCAGCTGGTCGAAGCCGCCCGCCGCGCCATCGCCGAGTTCGACGCCACCTTCGCCCTGGCCGCCCAGCTGCGCCGCCAGGTGCAAAAGCGCCTGGGCCGTCATACGGCCAAGGACAACATCAAGTTTCGACGGCCTCTCGCGCGTCTCGCACGTGACCGACGCCACCGACTGGCGCGTCGAATACCCGTTCGTGGTGCTCACCCCCCGACTCCGAGGCCGAGATGGCCGCGCTGGTCAAGGCCTGCATCGAACTCGAGCTGACCATCATCCCGCGTGGCGGCGGCACCGGCTACACCGGCGGCGCCATTCCGCTGACCTGGCGCAGCGCGGTCATCAACACCGAGAAGCTCGAAGCCATGACCGAGGTGGAGATGCGCCGCCTGCCAGGCATCGAGGGCGAGGTGGGCACCATCTGGACCGAGGCCGGCGTGGTCACCCAGCGCGTGGCCGATGCGGCCGAGCGCGCGGGCTTCGTCTTCGCGGTCGATCCGACCAGCGCCGAGGCGTCCCTGCATCGGCGGCAACATCGCCATGAACGCGGGTGGCAAGAAGGCCGTGCTATGGGGCACGGCGCTGGACAACCTGGTCAGCTGGCGCATGGTGACGCCCGAGGCGCAGTGGCTCGAAGTCACGCGCCTCGATCACAACATGGGCAAGATCCATGATGTGGAGACGGCCACCTTCGAGCTGCAGTATTTCGAGGCCGACGGCAGGACGCCGATCCGTACCGAGCGGCTGGCCATCCCCGGCCGCACCTTCCGCAAGGAAGGCCTGGGCAAGGACGTGACGGACAAGTTCCTCTCCGGCCTGCCCGGCATCCAGAAGGAAGGCTGCGACGGCCTGATCACCAGCGCGCGCTGGGTGGTGCACCGCATGCCGGCGCACACGCGCACCGTGTGCCTCGAATTCTTCGGCAACGCCAAGGACGCGGTGCCCTCGATCGTCGAGATCAAGGACTTCATGTTCGCCGAACAGAAGCGTTCGGGCGTGCTGCTGGCCGGCCTGGAGCATCTGGACGACCGGTATCTCAAGGCCGTGGGCTACGCCACCAAGAGCAAGAAGCACGGCGGCGGACTGCCCAAGATGGTGCTGTTCGGCGACATCGCGGGCGATGACGCCGACGCCGTGGCGCGCGTGACCAGCGAGGTCGTGCGCATCGCCAACTCCCGCGCAGGCGAAGGCTTCATCGCCATCAGCCCCGAGGCGCGCAAGAAGTTCTGGCTGGACCGCAAGCGCACGGCCGCCATCAGCCGGCACACCAACGCCTTCAAGATCAACGAAGACGTGGTGATCCCGCTGCCTCGGATGGCCGAATACACCGACGGCATCGAGCGCATCAACATCGAACTGTCGCTGCGCAACAAGCTGCAGTTGTGCGACGCGCTGCAGGATTTCTTCCTGCGCGGCAACCTGCCGCTGGGCCGCCAGGACGACGCGCACGAGATCCCCTCGGCCGAACTGCTGGAAGACCGCGTGGCCCAGGCCGTGGCGCTGCTGGGCGAGGTGCGCGCCCTCTGGTCCGGCTGGCTGCAGGACGTGGAGACGCTCTTTCCCCAGCTGCAGGACCACACCCTGCGCGCCAGCTGGAAGACGCAGATCCGAGAGCCGCTCGCCAAGATCTTCCCCGGCGCGGCCTTCCAGCCCATCATGGACGAGGCGCAGGCCATCCACCAGCGCGTGCTCAAGGGCCGCGTGTGGGTCGCCCTGCACATGCATGCGGGCGACGGCAACGTCCACACCAACATCCCCGTCAACAGCGACGACTACCAGATGCTGCAGACGGCCCACGAGGCCGTGGCGCGCATCATGGTGCTGGCGCGCAGCCTGGACGGGGTGATCTCGGGCGAGCATGGCATCGGGATCACCAAGCTCGAATTCCTGACCGACGACGAACTGCGCCCCTTCGCCGACTACAAGCGCCGCGTGGACCCGCAGGGCCGCTTCAACAAGGGGAAGTTGCTGCGAAATCAGGAGCATTCTGCCCAGGCAGCGCAAGCGCCAGGGGCCGTTTCGGCGCGCGAATCGCTGATGTTCTCGGACCTGACCAACGCCTACACGCCCAGCTTCGGCCTGATGGGGCACGAGTCGCTGATCATGCAGCAGAGCGACATCGGCGCCATCGCGGATTCGGTCAAGGACTGCCTGCGCTGCGGCAAGTGCAAGCCGGTGTGCGCCACCCACGTGCCGCGCGCCAGCCTGCTCTACAGCCCGCGCAACAAGATCCTGGCGACCTCGCTACTGGTCGAGGCGTTCCTCTACGAAGAGCAGACGCGCCGCGGCGTCTCGATCAAGCACTGGCAGGAGTTCGAGGACGTGGCCGACCACTGCACGGTCTGCCACAAGTGCTACACGCCGTGCCCGGTCAAGATCGACTTCGGCGACGTGACCATGAACATGCGCAACCTGCTGCGCAAGATGGGCAAGAAGACCTTCCGTCCGGGGAACGCGCTGGCCATGGGCATGCTCAATGCCACCAACCCCGACACCATCAAGCTGATGCGCACGGCCATGGTGGACGTGGGATTCAAGGCCCAGCGCATCGCCGTCGATCTGCTGCGCAGCTTCGGCCGCAAGCAGACCGCGCACCCGCCCGCCACGGTGGGCTCGGCGCCGGTGAAGGAACAGGTCATCCACTTCATCAACAAGAAGCTGCCCGGAGGCCTGCCCAAGAAGACGGCGCGCGCGCTGCTGGACATCGAAGACAAGGACTACGTGCCCATCATCCGCAATCCGGCTGCCACCACGGCCGAGACGGAGGCGGTGTTCTACTTCCCCGGCTGCGGTTCCGAGCGCCTGTTCTCGCAAGTCGGCCTGGCAACCCAGGCCATGCTCTGGCATGCGGGCGTGCAGACCGTGCTGCCGCCGGGGTACCTGTGCTGCGGCTATCCGCAGCGCGGCAGCGGCCAGTTCGACAAGGCCGAGAAGATGATCACCGACAACCGGGTGCTCTTCCACCGCGTCGCCAACACGCTCAACTACCTTGACATCAAGACCGTGGTGGTGAGCTGCGGCACCTGCTACGACCAGCTGCAGGGCTACCAGTTCGACAAGATCTTCCCGGGTTGCCGCATCATCGACATCCACGAATACCTGCTCGAAAAGGGTATCCAGCTGCAGGGCAAGGGCGCGTACCTGTACCACGAGCCCTGCCACAGCCCCATGAAGCAGCAGGACTCGATGAAGACCGTCAAGGCGCTGGTGGGCGATCAGGTGCTCAAGAGCGAGCGCTGCTGCGGCGAATCCGGCACCCTCGGCGTGACCCGGCCCGACATCTCCACCCAGGTGCGCTTCCGCAAGGAGCAGGAGATCAAGAAGGGCGAGGCCGCGCTCCGCGCCAGCGGCGCTGTCGCTCCGCAGGAGAACGTGAAGATCCTCACCAGCTGCCCCAGCTGCCTGCAGGGCCTGAACCGCTACCAGGACGACTTGAACAACGGCCTGCTCGAAGCCGACTACATCGTCGTCGAGATGGCGCGCGAGATCCTGGGCGAGAACTGGATGCCCGAATACGTGCAGCGCGCCAATGCGGGCGGCATCGAGCGGGTCCTGGTCTGATGGCTGTCCCGGCTGTTGTCGCCACCGCTCCGCTGGCTGTCGCCGGCTGCCCGCTTTGCGAGGCCGACGGCGGCACGCTGGTCTGGCGTGGCGAACGGCTGCGCGTGATCCGCGCCGACGAGGCCGGCTTTCCCGCCTTCTATCGCGTCGTGTGGCACGCGCATGTGGCCGAGTTCTCCGATCTGTCTGTGGAGGACCGAGCGCATTGCATGGCTGCCGTCTGTGCCGTGGAGCGGGCGCTGCGCGCCGACCTGCGGCCCGCCAAGATCAACCTGGCGGCGCTGGGCAACATGGTGCCGCACCTGCATTGGCACGTGATCGCCCGATTCGGCTGGGATAGCCACTTCCCCGCGCCGGTATGGGCTGCGGCGCTGCGTGAACGGGTGCCAGGGGAGGAGGCGCGCGTCGCAGCGCTGCTGCCGGCGGCCGAGCAGGCCATGTGTCGCGAGCTGGACAGTCTGGGCAGCAGCCGCTGAAGGCGGCTCACAACGCGCCGCAGGCGGTGGTTACGCGGTCGCGTCCCGCATCCTTGCTGCGGTAGAGCGCGCGGTCGGCGCGGGCAATGGCACTGGAGAGCGGTTCGTCCGCTCCCACCTCGCACACGCCCAGGGAGAGGGTGGCGCCGATGCGCCCGCTCGCGTGGTGCATCGGCGCTTCTGCCACCGCGCTGCGCACCCGTTCCGCCAGGATCCGTGCGGCCTCCGCGGAGGTGTCCGGCAGCAGGATCAGGAACTCCTCTCCGCCCCAGCGCGCCACCACGTCGTGTGCACGGCTGGCCCGCAGCAGCAGGGCGCCGATGGAGACGAGTACCTGATCGCCCACATCGTGGCCGTAGCGGTCGTTGATGTGCTTGAAATGGTCGATGTCCGCGATCACCAGAGCCGTCGGGCGGCCTGCCAGGCGCGCTTCGGGCAGCGTGCGTTCCGCGCGCGCGATCAGGTTGCGGCGGTTGGACAAGCCGGTCAGCGGATCGGTCGCGGCCTGCGCCTGCAGCTGCTCTTCGGCGCGGCGCACCGTGTCGTAATAGAAGCGGGCGGTGTACGCCGCCATGCAGAACACCACGGCTACATTGAAGCCGTGGACCACTGCCAGTCCGTGCGCGCTCAGCGGGGTCAGGGGGCCGACATGCCGCGACACCGTGTGCAGCCCCATGTAGAACACGAACAGCATCAGCAGCAGCACGGTGGTGCGCAACTGTCGCCTGGTGCTGACGATGATGGCCGGAATGAACATCAGCAGGTAGTAATGGAAGCCGCTGTCCCAGCCGATGAGCCACGTGCCCAGCGCGGCGTGGCCTGTTACCTCCAGCCAGATCAGCAGCAGCGCGGCCACGTTGGCGCGGCGGATCAAAAGCCCGTAGGCCGCGGCGTAGAGCGCGATACTGAGCAGGTTCAGCCAGGCCAGAACGGGTGAGCCCAGCACCGTGAAAAGGATCAGGAAGGCCAGATCGACCCCGGCAGCCATCACGGTAACGCGTCGCGACATGATCCAGAACGCCTTGTGCGCGAGCTTGCTTTGCGCCGGGATAGCCGAGTTTGCAGTCATGAAAAAGGTGATGCGATGTTTGCATCCAACGGTAACCGGCCCTGCGCAGGGGGTCAATCGCCGCGCTCTCGGAGGGGGCTCGATCGTCGAGCGCCGGGCAGGCGCGCAGCAGTGGGACAATGCGGGCCGCTTCTTTTTCCCGTCACTCAGACAACAGTACAGGTGAACATCCCATGGCAGGTTTGACCGCAGGCGCGCCCACTCCGCAATCCATCACGGTGCATGGCGCATCGCGCGTGCTGGAAGTGGCGTTCTCCGACGGTGCGGTGTTCCGCATCCCGTTCGAGCTGATGCGCGTCTATTCGCCTTCGGCCGAAGTGCAGGGCCACGGCCCGGGCCAGGAAGTGCTGCAGACAGGCAAGCGCGCCGTGACGCTCGCGTCGCTGGAACCCGTGGGCAACTACGCGGTCAAGCCGACCTTCTCCGACGGGCACGACAGCGGCATCTTCTCGTGGGACTATCTTTACCAGCTGGGCCGCGAAGAGGCGGCCCTCTGGGCCGACTACGAAGCCCGCCTGCAGGCGGCCGGCGTGGATCGCGACGCGCCCATGGCCGCCAAGGCTGCCGGCGGCGGTCACGGGCATGGCCACGGGTGCGGCGGCCACTGAAGCCGTCGTCGCGCCAGCACACCACACAAACCCCCGTTCAACCTTGAGCATCAAAGATATGAGCACCACGCATTTCGGATTCCAGTCGGTGGACGAACAGGAAAAGGCCCGCCATGTGCGCGGCGTCTTCGATTCCGTCGCTTCCAAGTACGACGTGATGAACGATCTGATGTCCGGCGGGCTGCACCGCGCCTGGAAGGCCTACACCGTCATGGTCGCCAACCTGCGCGAAGGCAGTCAGGTGCTGGACATCGCCGGCGGCACGGGCGACTTGGCCCGCGCCTTTTCCAAGAAGGTGGGCGCCTCCGGCTGCGTGGTGCATACCGACATCAACGAGGCCATGCTGCGCGTGGGCCGCGACCGCTTGATCGACGAGGGCATCGTGCTGCCGACCCTGGTCTGCGACGCCGAGGCGCTGCCTTTTCCCGATGCCCATTTCGATGTGGTGAGCGTCGCTTTCGGCCTGCGCAATATGACCCACAAGGACGTGGCCATCGCCGAGATGTGCCGCGTGCTCAAGCCGGGGGGCAAGCTGCTGGTGCTGGAGTTCTCCAAGGTCGCCAAGCCGCTCGAGAAGGTTTACGACTGGTATTCGTTCTCGGTGCTGCCGCGCCTGGGCAAGCTTGTGGCGGGCGACGACGCCAGCTACCGCTATCTGGCCGAATCGATCCGCATGCATCCGGACCAGGAGTCACTCAAATCCCTCATGCAGCAAAATGGCTTTGGACATGTGGACTATCACAATATGACTGGCGGTGTCGTGGCCCTGCATGTTGGAATCAAGTGCTGATCCAAATTAGAGACACGCACAAGTAGGAGAGAGCGATGATGAAATTCTGGTCCGTGGTCCTGGCCGCGATGTTGGTGGTGGCGCATGTGGACGCCGATGCCAAGCGCTTGGGCGGAGGCCGTTCGGTGGGCAAGCAGTCCAGCCAGGTGACGCAACGCGAATCCGCTGCCACGCCGCCCGCAACCCCTGGCGCGCCGGTGCAGAACGCGGCCCCCAGCAACGCTGCCGCCGCCAAGCCGGCTACACCCGGCGCTGCCCCTGCTGCTGCCGCGCCCAAGAAGCCCTGGGGCGCCATGCTGGGTGGCCTGGCCGCCGGCCTGGGCCTGGCCTGGCTGGCCCACTCTCTGGGCCTGGGCGCCGAGTTCGGCCAGTTCCTGATGATCGCGCTGCTGGTGCTGGTGGCTTTCGTGGTGATCGGCATGATCATGCGGGCCCGCAGCAAGCCCGCCGCGCCGGCCCGCTCGCCCTTCGCCTTCCAGGGCGCAGGAGCAGGCGAGGGCGCCGCGACGCCCGCAGAAGCCCAGGTCCCGCGCCAGTACAGCCCGGCCAACGTCGGCAACGACGCCTCGGCCCGCCCCTGGGAGCGCAGTGCCACTGCGTTCGAAGCGGCCCGCCCGGCTGCCGGCGCCGCGACGGCCGGTGGCGTGGTCATCGGCTCCGCTTTGGCCGGCTCGCAGAATTGGGGCGTGCCCGAGGGCTTCGACGCCGAAGGCTTCCTGAGCGCCGCCAAGCGCAACTTCACCACGCTGCAGGCCGCCTGGGATGCATCGAACATCAACGTGCTGCGCTCGATGATGACCGACGGCATGCTGGAAGAGATCCGGGCCCAGCTGCACGAACGCGAACTGCACCGCGACGCCAGCCAGCCCAACCACACCGAAGTGGTGATGCTGGAAGCGCAGCTGCTGGGCATCGAAGACCTGGGCGACGGCTACATGGCCAGCGTCGAGTTCTCCGGCATGATCCGCGAAGAGGCATCCGCCGGACCCAGCCCGTTCCGCGAAGTGTGGAACATGACCAAGCCCAAGAGCGGCTCCACCGGCTGGCTCGTGGCCGGGGTGCAGGCGCTGCAGTGATCTGCCCACGCCCTCCCGGTCCGGTGCAGCGCATCCGGGCCGGCGGCGTATAGGGGCAAGGCGCTGCGCGCCGCTCCCAGTTCAGGGAATAATCGGGGACTATGGCAACACAGTCCCCTTTTTCGTTCCTGGACGGTCTCTTCGAGCGCCTGGCCAGTGGTCCGCAGCCGCCGCAGTGGCTCATCCATGAGGTGCAGCATCGCGCGGTCCTGTTCCTGAACCACGTGCTCATGCAGGAGCCCCAGGCCACGGAACGTCTCGCCCGCCAGCGCGGACGCGTGGCGCAGGTGCAGTGGCGCGCGTATTCGGTCGCGCTGCAGATCACCCCTGCCGGGCTGCTCGACCTGGCCCAGGCTGACGCGAAGCCCGATCTGCGCCTCGAAGTCACCGACACGTCCCCGCTCGCCCTGGCCCAGGCGGCACTGCGGGGCGACAAGCCTTCCATCCGCATCGAGGGCGATGTGCAGCTCGCCGCCGAAATCAACTGGCTGGTCGATCACGTCCGCTGGGACGTCGAGGAAGACCTCGCCCGCGTGATCGGTGACGCGCCCGCGCACGCCGTCGGCTCCGTGGCCCGCAAGGCGGCCCAGGCGCTGCGCAGCTTCGTGGGTTCCCGCATGGGCGCAGCGGGTGCGGCGCCGGCACCTGGCTCCATGGCTGCCAGCAGCGACACCACGGCACCATGAGCCGCTTTTTACGCGGGTGCACCATCGTCTGGGTGGCGTTGCGCTACGGCCTGGACGGGCTGGTGCTCACCAGCTTCCAGAAACCCTGGCTGCGCCTGCTGGCGCGCATCATCTCGGTGGGCCGTGACCTCGACGCGCCGCGCGGCCAGCGCCTGCGCGAGGCGCTGGAGCGCCTGGGCCCCATCTTCGTCAAGTTCGGGCAGGTGCTCTCCACCCGCCGCGACCTGATGCCGCCCGACATCGCCGACGAACTGGCCCTGCTGCAGGACCGCGTGCCGCCGTTCGACCCCAAGATCGCCATCGCCACCATCGAGCGCGCCTTCCGCCGCCCGGTCGACGAGGTCTTCGTGTCGTTCGACCGCGAGCCCATCGCCAGCGCGTCCATCGCTCAGGTGCATTTCGCCGTCATTCGGGACCGCCAGGGCCGCGAGCGCGAAGTGGCTGTGAAGGTGCTGCGCCCGGGCATGCTGCCGGTGATCGAGAACGATCTGGCGCTGATGCGCATGATGGCTGGCTGGGTCGAGGGCCTGTCGGCCGATGGCAAGCGCCTGAAGCCCCGTCAGGTGGTGGCGGAGTTTGACAACTACCTGCACGACGAGCTGGACCTGGTGCGCGAGGCGGCCAATGCCGCCCAACTGCGCCGCAACATGCAAGGCCTGGAACTGGTCGAGATTCCCGAGATCTTTTGGGACTACTGCCACTCCGAAGTGCTGGTGATGCAGCGCATGAAGGGCGTGCCGATCAACCAGATCGAGCGGCTACGTGCCGCTGGCGTGGACATTCCCAAGCTGGCCCGCGACGGCGTGACGATCTTCTTCACCCAGGTCTTCCGCGACGGTTTCTTCCATGCCGACATGCATCCTGGCAACATCCAGGTGAGCCTGGAGCCGGAAACTTTCGGCCGCTACATTTCGCTCGACTTCGGTATCGTCGGCTCGCTGACCGAGTTCGACAAGGAATATCTGGCTCAGAACTTCACGGCCTTCTTCCGTCGCGACTACAAGCGCGTGGCCGAGCTGCACATCGAAAGCGGTTGGGTGCCCCCGACCACCCGCGTCAACGAGCTGGAAAGCGCCATCCGCGCAGTGTGCGAGCCGTACTTCGACCGGCCGCTCAAGGAGATCTCGCTCGGCATGGTGCTGATGCGCCTGTTCCAGACCTCGCGGCGCTTCCAGGTCGAGATCCAGCCCCAGCTGGTGCTGCTGCAAAAGACCCTGCTCAACATCGAGGGGCTGGGCCGTCAGCTCGACCCCGAGCTGGACCTCTGGAGCACCGCCAAGCCCTTCCTGGAAAAGTGGATGCTCGACCAGATGGGGCCCCAGCGTCTGCTGCGCGAGCTGCGCGCCGAAGCACCGCATTTCGCCAAGATGCTGCCCGAGCTGCCGCGTCTGCTGCACGGCTACCTGCAACAGCGCCCTAACGAGAGTCGGCGCGAACTGCTGGAGTTGATCGCGGCCCAGAAACAGACCAATCGCTTGTTGCAGGGGCTGGTCTATGGTGGCCTGGGTTTTGCATTGGGTCTCTTGGCCATGCAGCTGCTGGTGCGTGTGCGCATCTTCTGATGGGGCCGGCGCGGTTCCCGTTGCGCTCGCCCCTTTCCGCCTGTTGTCTTTTTCTTCTCCCCACCACTTCGCGACATCGAGGAGCATGCCGTGCTGTTGACCCTGGTCATTGCCTACCTGTTGATCACCATCGCCATCGGACTCGTGGCCGTGCGGCGGGTCAGGAACACCACGGACTACGCCATCGCCGGGCGACACCTGCCGATGTTCATGATCATCACGACCACGTTCGCCACCTGGTTCGGCTCCGAGATCGTGCTGGGCGTGCCGGCCAAGTTCATCGAGGGCGGGCTGCACAACGTGATCGAGGATCCGTTCGGCGCAGGGATGTGCCTGGTGCTGGTGGGGCTCTTCTTCGCCGGCAAGCTGTACCGCATGAGTCTGCTGACCATCAGCGACTACTACCGCGAGCGCTACGGCCGCGTGATCGAGACGGCCTGTTCGCTCATCATCATGCTGAGCTACCTGGGCTGGGTCTCGGCGCAGGTGACGGCGCTGGGGCTGGTGTTCAACCTGCTGTCCGGCGGGACGGTGAGCATTCCCATGGGCATGGTGATCGGCGTGGTGTCCATCCTGGCCTATACGCTCTTCGGCGGCATGTGGTCGGTGGCAGTCACGGACTTCCTGCAGATGATCATCCTCGTGGTGGGTCTGCTGGTGCTGGCCTTCTTCGCTGGCGACATGGCAGGCGGACCCGCCAAGGTCATCGAACTGGCATCCAGTCGCGACCTCTTTAAGTTCCTGCCCGAGCCCACGCTGCGCGACACGATCTTTTTCTTCGCCGCGGCCATCACCATGATGCTGGGCTCCATCCCGCAGCAGGACGTGTTCCAGCGCGTGATGTCGGCCAACTCCATGAAGGCCGCCACGCGCGGTACCGTCATCGGCGGCACGGCCTACATTCTGTTTGCCTTCGTGCCCATGTTCCTCGTGGTGAGCGCGCTGATCATCATGCCGGAGCGGGCCCAGCAGTTGCTGGCCGAAGATCCGCAAAAGGTGCTGCCCACCCTGGTGATGGAGAAGATGCCCTTCGTCATGCAGGTGCTGTTCTTCGGCGCCTTGCTGTCGGCGATCAAGTCCTGCGCGTCGGCCACGCTGCTGGCGCCCAGCGTCACTTTCACCGAGAACATCTGGCGCCAGTTCCGCAAGGGCAGCAGCGACCGAGAGAACCTGCTGACCATGCGCGTGAGCGTGCTGGTATTCAGCCTGGCTGTGCTGCTCTATTCGATTCGCATGCAGGGTACGCCCATCTATGAACTGGTGTCGGGCGCCTACCAGGTGCCGCTGGTCGGAGCGTTCGTTCCACTGGTGGCGGGCCTCTACTGGCGCCGGGCCAGCACGCAGGGGGCCGTGTGCGCCGTGGTGCTGGGCATCGGCGTCTGGATCGCGGGCCTGTCCATGGCCTGGGGCGAGGTCTTCCCCGCGCAGCTGGCTGGTGTGCTGGCTGCAGCCTTTGGCATGGTGGCCGGCTCGCTGCTGCCGCAGTGGGTGTCAGACACCCGCACGCCGCACCGCATGCTGACGGTGGGGCCTGCCTGAGCGGTGTGCCAGGCCGCAGGCCTGGCGCGAAGGGCTCTACGGCCCGGCGACCTATAATCGCCGGCTTTGTCCCACCCCTTACGCCTTAGCCTCCGATGCCTATTTACGCCTACAAATGCGGCTCCTGCGGCCACGCCAAGGATGTGCTGCAAAAGATCTCCGATGCGCCGCTCACGGTCTGCCCGGCCTGCGGTGCGGAGGCGTTTTCCAAACAGCTGACGGCGGCCGGTTTCCAGCTCAAGGGCTCCGGCTGGTACGCCACCGACTTCAAGAACAGCGGCAGCGCCCCTGCCAAGCCGGCGCCCACCGACGGCGCGGCGGCAGCTCCGGCCGCTGCTGCACCAGCGCCAGCGCCAGCGAGCGCTCCTTCCGGCGCTGCTGCGGCCTGACTCCCCTATCCTTCCTCGTCTTACCAACTGCGTCCGCCCCGAATGTCCGCTTTGCGCAAATGGCTGCTCACCGGCCTCCTGGTCATCGTGCCCGGTGTCATCACGGCCTGGGTGCTGCACTGGATCGTCAGCACGCTCGACCAGACCCTGCAGATCCTGCCGCTGTCCTGGCAGCCCGACCGGCTGCTGGGCTTTCACATCCCCGGCTTCGGGGTCTTGCTGACCCTGGGCATCCTGCTGGCCGTGGGCGCGCTCGCGAGCAACTTCGCAGGCCGCAAGCTGGTGCAGTGGGGCGATGCGCTGGTCAGCCGCATCCCGGTGGTGCGTTCGATCTATTCCAGCGTCAAGCAGGTGTCGGACACACTGTTTTCCGAGAGCGGCAATGCCTTCCGCACCGCCGTGCTGGTGCAGTGGCCTCGCGAGGGCGTATGGACGGTGGCCTTCGTGACCGGCGCGCCCAGCGGTGAAGTCGCGGCCTACCTGCGCGACGAGTTCGTGAGCGTCTACGTGCCCACCACCCCCAACCCGACCGGCGGCTACTTCGTGATCATGCGCAAGAGCGATTGCGTCGAGCTGGACATGAGCGTGGACACGGCGCTGAAGTACATCGTCTCCATGGGGGTGGTGGTGCCGCCCGACCCCGTGCAGCTCGATTCCCAGCACTAGCCGGCAGTCCGCCGAACACCGGCATCACATCCGCCGCGCCCTTCGTGGGCGCGAGTCAGTCAAGCAACTAATGGCGCTCCTTGCGGGCGCACTGGAAAGACATCCATGGCCATGCGTTCACATTACTGCGGTCTCGTCACCGAAGCCCTTCTGGGGCAAACCGTCACTCTGGCCGGCTGGGTCAACCGCCGCCGCGACCATGGCGGCGTGATCTTCATCGATCTGCGCGATCGCGAAGGCTACGTGCAGGTGGTGTGCGATCCCGACCGCGCCGACATGTTCAAGACGGCTGAAGGCGTGCGCAACGAGTTCTGCGTGCAGGTCAAGGGCCTCGTGCGCGAGCGCCCCGAAGGCACGGCCAACGACACTCTGAAGAGCGGCAAGATCGAGGTGCTTTGCCACGAGCTGGAAGTGCTCAACCCGTCGGTCACGCCTCCCTTCCAGATCGACGAGGAGAACCTGTCGGAAACGACCCGCCTCACGCACCGCGTGCTGGACCTGCGCCGCCCCTACATGCAGCGCAACCTGATGCTGCGCTACCGCGTGTCTATGGAGGTGCGCAAGTTCCTCGACGCCAACGGCTTCATCGACATCGAAACGCCCATGCTGGGCAAGTCCACGCCCGAAGGCGCGCGCGACTACCTGGTGCCCAGCCGCGTGCACGACGGCCAGTTCTTCGCTTTGCCGCAGTCGCCCCAGCTCTACAAGCAGATGCTGATGGTCTCGGGCTTCGATCGCTACTACCAGATCACCAAGTGCTTCCGCGACGAAGACCTGCGCGCCGACCGCCAGCCTGAATTCACGCAGATCGATATCGAAACCTCGTTCCTGACCGAAGAAGAGATCCGCGACATCTTCCAGGGCATGATCAAGACGGTGTTCCAGAATACCATCGGCGTGGACCTGGGCGAGTTCCCGGTCATGACGTACCAGGAGGCCGCCCACCGCTACGGCTCCGACAAGCCCGACCTGCGGGTCAAGCTCGAATTCACCGAGCTGACCGAAGTGATGAAGGACGTGGACTTCAAGGTGTTCTCGGGCGCCGCCAACATGAAGGGCGGCCGCGTGGTGGCCCTGCGCGTGCCCGGTGGCGCTCGCGAGTCCGGCGGTCTCTCGCGCGGCGAGATCGATGCCTACACCGAGTTCGTCAAGATCTACGGCGCCAAGGGCCTGGCCTACATCAAGGTCAACGAGCTGGCCAAGGGCCGTGACGGCCTGCAGTCGCCCATCGTCAAGAACATCCATGATTCGGCCATCGCCGAGATCATGAAGCGCACCGGCGCGCAGGACGGCGACCTGCTGTTCTTCGGCGCCGACAAGGAAAAGATCGTCAACGACGCCATCGGCGCGCTGCGCATCAAGATCGGCCACAGCGAATTCGGCAAGAAGAACGGCCTCTTCGAAGACCGCTGGGCACCGCTCTGGGTGGTCGATTTCCCGATGTTCGAGTTCGACGACGAAGCCCAGCGCTACACGGCCGTGCACCACCCCTTCACGGCGCCCAAGGACGGCCATGAAGACTGGATGGTGACCGCGCCCGAGAAGTGCATCTCCAAGGGCTACGACATGGTGCTCAATGGATGGGAAATGGGGGGCGGCTCCGTCCGTATCCACCGCGCCGACGTCCAGCAGAAGGTCTTTGACGCCCTCAAGATCACGCCCGAAGAGGCCCGCAACAAGTTCGGCTACCTGCTGGATGCGCTGCAATACGGCGCGCCCCCGCACGGCGGCCTGGCCTTCGGCCTGGACCGCATCGTGACGCTGATGACCGGCGCCGAGTCGATCCGCGACGTGATCGCCTTCCCCAAGACCCAGCGCGCCCAGGACCTGCTGACCCAGGCCCCCGGCCCGGTGGACGAGAAGCAACTGCGCGAGCTGCACATCCGCCTGCGCAACCCGGATGCGGTGAAGGCCTCCTGATACTGCGCCGCCTTGAGCGGTGCTCGGGAACAGCGGCGGGAGCATCGAGGCTCCCGCCGTTTTTTTTTTGCCCTTTCGCTGGGTGGGCGTGCGGGGCGATGGCTATGCGGCCAGGGAGCGGCCGACGGCGCCTGGATTGAGTCTGGACTCGTGGGTACGCTTTTTGATAGGCAGAATGTGCGCGAATGAAACTCCTGGGTGAGAGTTCACAAGCGCCAACCACATAAGGACGCCTCCCGTGAAGAACCTCGTCAACTCCGCCGAGCAGTGGCTGCGCTACATGCCTGCGGCTTTGCATCAGCGCCAGGAGTTGCGCCTTGTGGAGAACGCCTGGGACCACCTCTCGCTGTTGTCCTCTCTGTCGCTGTTGTCGTCCAAGGCGTCCGCGGGCAGCGATCTGGCGCAGGCCCGTAAAAACTTTTCCGCGCTCTCCGCCGACCTGATGCGCGGGCTTGCGCAAGAAGCGCTCAAGAATCGAACGGAAGACCTGGAGTCGCGTGCCCAGGTGTGTATCGATGTGCTGGTGCGCAACCTGTTCGAGCGGACGGCCGACATCGGCTTCTTGGCCACCGACGTCGGCGTGGCGAACTATCTCGAGGATGTTGAGCCCCGGGGGAGGCCGATCGTCGAATCCCGCCTGCGCGAGTATGCGAAGAAGTACACGGTCTATTCCAACATCTTCCTCTTCGACGCCCAGGGCGGGCTCTGCGCGGCCCTGCGGCCTGTCGAGGCGGTGGCCGCTGGGGCACAGCGCCCGTGCGACGATGCCTTCGTGGAGGGTGTGCTGCAAAGCCGCGCGCCGTATGTGGAGCACTACGCGGTGCATGGCTTCACCGGCTCCGACCGGCAGACGCTGGTCTATGCCTGCCGCGTCGAGTCTGAGGGAGGGCGGGTGCTGGGCATGGTGGCGCTGGAGTTCAATCTGTCGGACGAAATGCTGGCCATCTTCCAGTCGGTGCAGTCAGGCGGCGCGAATGGGCAATCATCCGATGTGGTGATCGCCCTCGTGGATGCCATGGGGCGGGTGCTGGCTTCCAGCGATTCCCTGCAATTGCCGGACGGCTGGAGACTGCCCGAGGCGGGAGCGGCCGGCACCCATTTGGTGCGGCACGCCAGTCGGCGCTATCTGATGTCGGTGCGCGATACGCAGGGCTTTCAGGGCTACCGCGGGCCGGGCTGGCGGGGGCTTGTGCTGCTGCCTCTGGACCTGGCTTTCGAGGATGTCATGACCGAAGACGCGGGCGGCTTGCCCGCCCTGCTGGGCGGCCAGGCGGATCTGCTGTCGCGCGAACTGCGCGAGATACCGGCGCGCTCTGCCGCGGTGCAGGCAGCGCTGGACCGCTCCATCTGGAACGGCTTGCTCGAACTCAACCAACTGGGCGGCGGTGAAAGCCCGGATGAAGCGTCTCCGCGCGACCTGCTTTTCGCCAAGACGCTGCTGTCGGAGATCGGCGCCCTGGCACACAAGACCGCGCAGACGTTCTCCAGCGCGCTGCAGGATCTGTATGGCGTCATCGTGCGCTCTTTGCTGCGTGACGCCCATTCGCGCGCTGCGCTGGCCATGCAGATCCTGGACCGCAATCTCTACGAGCGATCCAACGACTGCCGTTGGTGGGCCCTCACGCCGCAGTTCGCCCGCACGCTCGCGGCAGGTATGCCGGGCTGTGAGCAGGCCCGTGCGGTGTTGGAAGGCATCAATGCGCTCTACACCGTCTATGCCTGCCTGGTGCTTTTCGACCGCGAAGGCCGGATCATGGCTGTTTCGCAGCCTGGGCAGACGCATCACGTGGGACAGAAGCTGGATGAGGAGGAGTGGGTTGCGCGCTGCCAGCGCCTGACGGACAGCCAAGGTTACGTGGTGAGCGACTACACGACGAGCCGCTTCTACGAGGCGGGGCCGACCTTCGTCTACGCCGCTGCGGTGCGGGGCGGTGAGGGTAGTGGCTCCCCGGTGCTGGGCGGCATCGCCGTCGTGTGGGATGCCGCCGGCCAGATGCAATCCATCCTGGACGATTGTTCTGAGGGTGCGGGTGCGGGCGATGCGCTGGCGTTCATTGACACCCGCGGCAGCGTGGTGCGCGCGGGCGGCGGCGGAGCCTCGGAGGTGACGGCCGATGTCGTGTCGGCTTGCCAGTGCGCCGGCAACAGAGTGGCGCCTGCCGGCCGCTACCTTTATGGCCTGGGATTGCATCGGGGTGACGGCTACCGCGAGTTCCGCAATGCGGATGGCTACGACCATGGCATGAGCTGCCGGGCGCTGCGCCAGCTGTGCGAAAACCGGGTTGCGGAGCCTGTCGCGCCGATTTTTGCCGGGGGCGTTCGGAGCGGGCGCGTGGAGGTGGAGCACCGCCAGCAGCTGGCCAGCCTGCTGGTGGGCCGCCACTGGCTGGCGCTGGAGGCCGAGCAGGTGCTGGCCGCCGCACCTGATACGGATGTGCTGCATGCCGGCGGCGCCCGCGCGCCATTCCTGGGCCTGGCGCGCATAGGCGCTGCCGTCTATCCCGTGATGGATCTGCGCAGCGTGGTATCGGGGGGCTCCGAGCCCGTCGTGCGCAAGGCCGACCCGCACCGGCAGATGGTGGTGGTGCGTGTCGTTCAGGCCGACGGGGTCTCGCGGGATTTCGTGCTGCGCATCGATGCGCTGGGCCCGATCCTGGAGCTGGACCGCCGGACCCTGCATCCGATCGGACAGGGGGCGCAGGAGACGCCGTTCATTGACGCGGTGGTGTCCGTGCCGGGCGCTGGCGAAGGGGCCACGCGGCCCCTGCTGTGCCGCATCTCTGCGCAATGGCTGCAGCAGTGTGCCCGCGGCATGCCGGCCGAGATGTCTCCGGTGGATATGGACGCCTTGCTGATGGCCGCTGCGTGAGCGCGAAGCCCTTCAAGATCCCTGAATCCGTGCTGGTCGTGATCCACACGCCCGCGCTGGAGGTGCTGCTCATCCGCCGCACGGGCGATGCGGACCACTGGCAGTCGGTGACCGGTAGCAAGGACGGGCTGGATGAGCCCTTCGAGGACACGGCCGTGCGCGAGGTACGCGAGGAAACGGGCATTGATGCCAGGGCACCCGGTTGCGTGCTGGTCGACTGGGCGCTGGAGAACGTCTATGACATCTGGCCTGAATGGCTGTACCGCTATGCGCCCGGCGTGGTGCGCAACCGCGAGCGTCTCTTCAGCCTGCAGGTGCCAGCGGGCCACCCCATCGAGCTCAATCCGCGCGAGCACGTGCAGTGGCGCTGGCTCCCCTGGCGCCAGGCGGCGCTGGCTTGCTTCTCGCCCTCCAATGCGGAGGCCTGCCTGATGCTGCCGCGGTTCGTACCACCGCGTTCCGGGCACGGTCCGGCGGCATAGCGGCCCGGCTGCACCGGCGCAGTCAGCCCAGGGGGCGCAGGCGGAAGGCGTCCGTGCGGTCGACCGGTTCCAGGTCGGGCACGGGCTCCGCGGGGAGCGCCGGGGCCGCCATCGCGGCCTTGCGCTGCGCGGCGGCCTCGGCCGACTGCGTGCGCAGCACCAGTTCGCCGGGCTTGCGCTCGCCCTCGTGGCCCATCGCGGCCCGCGCCGTGGCCGGACCGCAGCGCTCGCGCAGGGCATCGATGGCCGCCTGGGTCTCGGTCACGTCACCGATGCGGGCTGCGTGGCGGGTGAGCAGCTGCTGGGCCAGGTCCAGCAGTTTGGTGTTGAGCGTCGCGTCCACCCGTGTCAGCAGCTGCGCCACGGCGCCTTGCGGGTCGCCGCCCAGGCTCTGCGCCACGGCGGCCTCGGCCGACTTGTTGACCTGGCCGAGGCAGTCGCGAAGGGCCTGGGCATTGAGGGGGTAGCGGTGGGCAGCGCTCGCCAGCAGTTCGGTCAACGCCTTGGTGTTGGTGTAGCGCAGACCGATGGCGAGCACCCATTCAGGGCCTTCGGGCAGCTCGATGGATGTCTCTCCCAGCACGGACAGCAGGCCCACCATGTTGCAGGCGGCCTCGAAGTCGAACTGGCTGTCGAGGATGTCCTGGCCCAGCAGGCGCACGCTGGCCACGGCCTGCACCACCTGCCGCTGGAGGATCAGCTGCAGCGAGCGCACCACGGCTTCGAAGCGCCGATAGCGCCTGCTTTCGGGCTGGCGCTCCAACAGGCGGGCGAAGTCGGCCATGCACCGCTCCAGCCCCTTGCGGTCGTTGTCTCCGAAATACTGGAAGGCCAGCAGCACCAGCGATTGGTGGTCGAACAGTTTCGAGTCGATGCCCAGGATGGCCGCGCGCGACAGCGCCTTGGAGGCGGTTTCGTTGTCACCCATGTAGTGGGCCATCATGCCCAGCTTCTGCAGGCGGGCGACGGAGTCTGGCGTGAGGCTGCTGGCCAGGCGGTAGGTGCTGAGGGCATCGGTGAAATGACCGGTCTCTACCTGCGCGCGTCCCAGTACGTCATAGGCGTCGACGAAGGTCGAGTCCTCGCCCAGCAGCCCCTGCAGCGTGTTGATGGCGCGCGGCACCTGCCCCGATTCCATTTGCGCCCGGGCGATGCCCAGGCGGGCCCATGGCAGGGCGCGGGCTTCGATCACGGCTTCGAACAGCGTGCGTGCCTGTTCGTGGCGGCCCAGGCGCAGCAGCAGTTCGGAGCCGATGCGCGCGGCATAGAGCCAGTAGGCCTTGCGCTGCTTGAACTGTTCCAGGCATAGCGCCGCCGCGCCTTCGAAGTCTTCGCGCTCGATGGCGCTGAAGATCGACTGGAGGTGGGTCTTGCGCATGCGCGCGGCGGTGAGCCGCTCGAACATGGCGCTGGGCGTGAAGGGCTTGAGCAGATAGCCGTCGAGGGCGGACTCGGCGGCTTCGGCCACGGCGGCATAGGATGCCTCGGCCGTCACCATGAAGAACACGGTAGAGAAGGGCAGCAGTTGCGCGCGCCGCAGGTCGTCGAGCAGGGTCTGACCTGACTGGCCGGTGTTGAAGTACTGTTCGCACAGCACGTAGTCGAAGACCGTGTGCTCCAGCCGGGCCCGTGCGTCCTGCGGCCGGCTGCACTGCATCACCCGCGTCACGCCATACTGGCGCAGCTGCGACACGAGGATGCTGCGCGAAGTGGCATTGCTGTCGATCACCAACGCGCGCGTGGTGTTGGCCGGATTGGCGGACGGGGGAACGGAGCTCATGGGCCTGCGATGCGTTGCGACGCGTGTGATTGAGGGTATGGGCCGCAGTACGAATCGTGCGAAAACATGCAAAAAATTGCCCAGCGGACAAGTGTAGGCAATCGCGCAACTTCTGGACACATTCTCCTGCTGTAAGGAAGCCTCGCTCTGGTAGCTGCCAGCCCCGGCGCGCATCGGCTGGGCCACAATGCCGGGCATGCCCTCATCCAGCCTGCTGCGCATCGCCACCTACAACATCCACAAGGGCGTGCAGGGCATTGGCCCCGCAAGGCGCCTGGAGATCCATAACCTGGGCCTGGCCGTAGAGCAGCTCGATGCCGATATCGTCTGCCTTCAGGAGGTGCGCAAGCTGCACCATCGCGGGCCGCACCAGTTTCCGGGCTGGCCGGAGCAGCCCCAGGCCGACTATCTGGCGCCAGAAGGCTACGAAGCGGTCTATCGAACCAATGCCGTCACGCGCCACGGCGAGCACGGCAATGCGCTGCTCTCGCGCTGGCCGGTGATCGGCCACCAGCATGAGGACATCTCAGACCACCGCTTCGAGCAGCGCGGGCTGCTTCATGTCGAGGTGGACATCGACGGGCTGCGGCTGCATGCCATCGTCGTGCATCTGGGGCTGGTCCCCGGCAGCCGCTTGCGGCAGGTGTTGCAGTTGCACAAATTCATCGAGCGCGAGGTGCCCGCAGGTGCGCCGCTGGTGGTGGCCGGCGACTTCAACGACTGGGGCCTGCAGATCAAGCGCATGCTGGCGGGATTCGGCCTGCACGAGTACGAAGGTGCCAAGGCCGTGCCCACCTACCCGGCCCGGCTGCCGCTGGCGCAGCTGGACCATGTCTATGCGCGGGGCCTCACCGCGGTCGGGCTGCATGTGCCGCGTGGGCGAGCCTGGTGGCGCATGTCCGACCACCTGCCGCTGATTGCGGAGTTCCGCCTGTGACCGCTGCGGCGCGGCCTCGCCGTGGCGTCTTGGGCCGGCGTGCAGCGGCGGCCCGCCCTGTCTGCGCAGACGATCACCGCGTCACGTTGCTCGAAGGGGCCCAGGAGTTCTTTGCCGCGCTGATCCGCGACATGGATGCGGCGCTGGCGGATATCCAGTTCGAGACTTACATCTTCGACTGTACCGGTGCCGGGGTGCAGGTGGCCGAGGCCTTCATCCGCGCCGCGCAGCGCGGCGTGCGGGTGCAGATTGCCGTCGATGGCGTGGGTTGCATGAGTGGCCTGCCTGCGCCCTGGCCCCAGCGGCTGGCCGATGCCGGCGTGCAGTGGCAGGTCTATTCGCCGCCGGGCCGCTTTGGCCTGCTGCGGCCCGCGCGCTGGCGGCGGCTGCACCGCAAGCTCTGCGTGGTCGATGGCTGCGTGCTGTATTGCGGCGGCATCAATGTGCTCGATGACTTCCATGATCCCAACCATGGGGCGCTGAAGGCGCCACGCTTCGACTTCGCGGTGCGGGTGGTCGGCAGTCTGGTGGACGAGGCCAGCGACGCGATGGAGCAGCTCTGGTGGCGCATGCGCGCCGTGCACGATGCGCGCGAGCGCCGGCTCGGGCAGGCGCTGGCCGATCTGCGGGCTGCCAGCGCCGCCCGGCTCGCGCCCGGCCATCCGCCGCAGCCAGGAGCCGCCCGGGGCATGCGCGCCATGCTGGTGCTGCGCGACAACCTGCGCCACCGCAGCCGCATCGAACAGGCCTACCTGCGCGCCATCGGCACGGCGCGGCACGAAGTCATCATCGCCAATGCCTACTTCCTGCCCGGCCGCAAGCTGCGCCGCGCGCTGGTGCTGGCCGCGAGGCGAGGCGTGCGCGTGCAGCTGCTGCTGCAGGGGCGCTACGAGTACTTCATGCAGTACCACGCCGCCCGCCCCGTCTATGGCGTGCTGCTGGAGGCGGGTGTGGAGATCTACGAGTACGCGCCCAGCTTTCTGCACGCCAAGGTGGCGGTGGTCGATGCCGAGGCCGGCCGGCCCTGGGCCACGGTGGGTTCGTCCAATCTTGATCCGCTCTCGATGCTGCTGGCGCGGGAGGCCAACGTGGTGGTGGAAGACGCCGCCTTCGCCCAGGACCTGCGTCGCCGGCTCGTGCAGGCCATGGCCCACGCGGGGCAGCCGCTGGACCCGGCCGGCTATGCGGGCCGCCCGCTGCGCCAGCGTCTGCTCGACCGCCTGGCTTTCGGCCTGATGCGGGCTGCGCTCTGGGTGACCGGCCACCGCTACTGACGGCCATGGGTATGCGCTGATCGCTATCTAATTGATAGCTGTATGCGCAGATTTCGCGAGCGCTGGAGCCTGAAAACCTCTGTAAAGCGAATCCGTGGCTTCGCTGGTACCATCCGCGCCATGCTGAAAGAACTCATCGCTACCGATGCCCCGGCCAGCGCCGCTTCGTCCGCCGAGGGCACGCCCGTGTCCGTCAAGATCCGGGAGCGGCTGGTGGCGGCCCGCAAGCGCTTCAACGCCAACGACAACATTTCCGAATTCATCGAGCCGGGGGAGCTCGAACGGCTGCTTGACGAAGTGGAAGTCAAGATGCAGGGCGTGCTCGACAGCATGGTCATCGACACGGCGACCGACCACAACACGCAGAACACCGCGCGCCGCGTGGCCAAGATGTACCTGACCGAGGTCTTCCGGGGCCGTTACGTGCCGCAGCCGGCGATCACCGAATTCCCGAATGCCGAGCACCTCAACGAGCTGATGATCGTCGGCCCCATTACCGTGCGCAGCGCCTGCAGCCACCATCTCTGCCCCGTGATCGGCAAGATCTGGATCGGCGTGATGCCCAATGAGCACACCAACGTGATCGGCCTGTCCAAGTACGCCCGTCTGGTGGACTGGGTGATGGGGCGTCCGCAGATCCAGGAAGAGGCCGTGGTACAGCTGGCCGACCTGATCATGGACAAGACGCAGCCCGACGGCCTGGCCATCGTGATGGAAGCCAGCCATTTCTGCATGTCCTGGCGTGGCGTGCGCGAGATGGACAGCAAGATGCTCAACTCCGTCATGCGCGGCGTCTTCCTCAAGGATCCGGCGCTGCGCCGCGAATTCCTTTCCCTCATTCCCGGAAGGAGCTAACCCATGCTGGTCCGTCTGCTCTATGCCAGCCGCGCGGTCGATACCTCGCCTGCCGCGATCGAAGCCATCCTCACCCAGTCGCGCGAACACAACCCGCTCAGCGGCATCACCGGCGTGCTCTGCTATGGCGGCGGGGTGTTCCTGCAGGCCATCGAGGGCGGGCGCTCGGCTGTGAGCGCCCTTTACGGGCACATCCAGAAAGACCCGCGCCACAAAGATGTCGAACTCCTGCATTTCGAGGAAATCGACGAGCGCCGATTCGGCGGCTGGACCATGGGCCAGGTGAACCTCTCGCGCATCAACCACTCGATCGTGCTCAAGTACTCCGAGAAGCCTGAACTCGACCCGTATTCGGTGTCGGGCCGCGTGTCCTACGCCCTGCTCGAAGAGCTGATCGCCACCGCTTCCATCATCGGCCGCGCTTGACGCCGTCCCAGCCCGGCGCAGCCCCGCTGCTGGTAGGCTGCGATTTCTCCAGCAGCCCCAGCCGCGCCAAGCCTGTCGTGCTGGCGCTGGGCTACCTGGCCGGCAGCCGGGTGGTGCTCTCGGGGCTGGAGCGTTTTCCGACGCTGGCGGCTTTCGGCGCCTGGCTTGCCGAACCCCGGGCCTGGGTCGGCGGCTTCGATCTGCCCTTTGGCCTGCCGCGCCCGCTGCTCGAATCATTGGGCTGGCCAATGACCTGGCTGGCCAGCATGCGGCATTACCGCGGCCTCACCCGGCCCCAGATCCGCGATGCCTTCGCGGCCTTCTGCAACGCCCGGCCCGTGGGCGGCAAGTTCGCCCACCGTGCCACCGACATTCCGGCCGGTTCCAGCCCGTCGATGAAGTGGGTGAATCCGCCCGTGGCCTACATGCTGCATGCGGGCCTGCCGCTGCTGCTCGATGCCGGCGTGCATCTGCCGGGCCTGCATGAGGGCGATGCGGCGCGCGTGGCGCTGGAGGCCTACCCTGGCCTGCTCGCCCGCGAGATCCTCGGACGCCGCAGCTACAAGAGCGATGACCGGCAGCGCCAGACTCCCGAGCGCCTGATCGCCCGCCGCGATCTGCTGGAGGCGCTGGAGCGCGGCGCCACGCGGCTGGGGCTGCGGCTCAAGCTCACCCACGCGCAGCGTGACGCGCTGGCGGCCGACGCGAGCGGCGACAGTCTGGATGCCGTGCTGTGCCTCATCCAGGCCGCCTGGGCCAGCCAGCGCCATGCAGAGGGCGATGCGCTCTACGGCCTGCCGGCCGGGCTGGACCCGCTGGAAGGATGGATCGTCACGGCACCGTGGCCTCCACGGTCGGCTTGATCCGGCGGCACATGCCAGCGCCACCATACGACCCATGTCCGCTTTCCGTCATGCTGTGTCTGCTGCTCGCCGTTCGGCGCACCGCGCTGGCGCCGTCGCGGCGATGGTGGTGTGCGTGGGGCTCTGGGCGGCCAGTGCTGTGGCCGCTCCTGCGCCCTGGCACTGGTGGCGCAGCAAGATCGACGGGCAGCGGGTGTGTGCGCAGACCTCGCCGGGCCCCGGCTGGATACAAGACGGCGGCCCCTTCGACGGGCCGGGCTGCCAGCCCCAGCCACGGGTGTTCGTGCTACCCATGCGATAGCCCGGTGGGGGGATGACGTGCCGCGCGGACTGGCTGGGCGCTGCGCGCGCGCGGCGCTTCAGCCTTGGGGCAGGCCGATTTCCACGCACTCGGGCGTTACCGATACCTGTAGCTGGAGGTAGTCCGCCAGGCACTGGAGTGCGCCGGCATCGATGGGCAGCGTGTTCTGCGCTCCCGCCGGCACCAGGGGCGGCAGCGCATCGGGTGACATGCTTCCATGGGCTGCGACGCGGATGCCTTGCGCGTTGAACGTCACATGCACTTCCGCGGGGGGGACTTCTGCCGCTTCGCCCAGATGGTAGATGGCCGCGAGGGTGACGTAGAGCAGCGTGTGGTGCGGTGCCGCAGGCGCTTCGCTTTCGCCTGGCTGCGCATCGGCCAGCGGCTGGATGAACACCCCGCGCAGCGCAAGCAGGGGGCGGGCCAGCTCGATGGCCTCCAGCAGGGTGACACGTACCGGCTGGCGGTCGGTCAGCTGGACGTCCCAGTTGCGCAGGCGGCGGACATGCTCGCCCAGCGTGGTGAGCTGGCTTTCCAGTTGCTCGACGCGTTCGACCGCCTGTTCGGCGGGCGTGTCGTTTCCGGGGGCGAGTCTGCGCTTGAGCACTGTCATGCCCATGCGCATGACAGACAGCGGGCTGGCCAGGTCATGGCGCATCGCGGGCAATGCCCGCATCAAGACCGCGTGCTGTACTCCTGCAGCCATCCAGAGTCGTGCGTTGGGTTGGTCGAAACAATTCATGGCGCGAATCGATGGGGCGGGGAACGTGAGGCGAGAGAGCGAATGCGTCGGGTGTGGATGCGTCAACGCGCGGCCTGCGACTGCAAGCGGGCGACGCACTGCGCCATCAGGGCGTCGAAAGCGTCGAAGTCGAGCGGTTTTCCGAGCACGTGATCGAAGACGGGCGTGGCAGGGTTGGTGCCGGAGGCCATGCCGGTGATCGAGATGGCAATGCACGGCTTGCCGGCATCTGCAGCGATCTGCTTGAGCTGGGGCGCGAGCACCGAGCCCTGCATGTCCGGCAGGTTCTGGTCCACCAGCAGCAGTTGTGCCGGCTTGTCTCGCATGGCTGCCAGCGCGGCCTGGCCGCTGAGTGCCGTGCGCACGGAAAAGTCCTGCATCTCCAGCAGTTCGCGCAGAAGTTCGGTCGCGTCCAGGTTGTCGTCGATGATGAGGATGTCGGTTTGCATGAGCCGGTGGGGCAGGTTGGACTGGCAGGTTACGGGTTCAACGGAAAGGCGGATCACCCGGCGCGTGTCCATTCGGGTTGAAGCTGAACCGAGGGCGGTGACGGGGTTTCGGCAACCCTGGGCAGGACCTGCGTGCGGAGAACGCGTGCGGGCAGACCTTATCGGCAACCGTGTCCGATTGTGGCGCCATTAGCTGGCCCATGCAGCCCCGAGCGGGTAGGACGGAGCCGACAGCGGGGGAAGGCGTCACGCGCTGATGGACTTCGCCGGCCCCTGCCTTCTCAACTTGCCGAGTCTGCAGGCGAGGAGGGCTGGCTCGGCAGGGACATGGAAAAAACGACGTGCGGCTCGTCGAAGTGGTAGCTCAGCTCTCCGCCGTGCCCCGTAACAATCTGATGGGCGATATAGAGCCCCAGGCCCATGCTGCCGCGGTTGCGGGGGTTGTTCACCGAGGTGGACTTGAAGGGCTTGAACAGGGTTTCCGCGACTTCGGTAGGGATGCGGGGCGCGACGTTGCGCACCCGCAGCAGCGCCCGTTCGTCCTGGCGCAGGACCTGCAGGTGGATCGGCTCGCCCAGCGCACCATGGTGGCGGGCATTGCTGACCAGATTGGCAATGACCTGGGCGATGCGGTCCGGATCGGCGTGGATATGCAGTGATGGCGGCGCCTGCCACTCCACCCGCATCTGCGGGTGCGCGGTCCGGGCCTCGTCCAGCAGGTCTTCCACCAGAGGCACCAGATCGATGGGCCGCGGATGCATATCCAGCCCCAGCCGGTTCTGCAGCCTGGACATGTCCAGGACCTGGCTCACCAGCCGCTGCATGCGGCCGCTGGATGACTGGATGCGCTGGCCGATGCGGCCGGTGCGGCTGTCGGGCTCGTCGGTCTTCTCCAGCACCCGCGCGGCCATGCTGATCGAATGCAGCGGGTCGCGCAGGTCGTGCCCCAGCACCGCCATGAGCTGGTTGCGCGCGCGGTTCACCTCGGCGTAGCGGCCGTTTTGCGCGCGCACCAGTTCGTCCAGCATCTGCTGGGCGATCTGCAAGTCTTCGGTGCTCCAGGGTTCGGAGGTGGAGCGCACGGTTTCCCTCCACAGCTCGAACGAGCCGCGTGGCGTGAGCCGCGGGCCCAGCGGCCCCGTGCGCAGCACCTTGTCGGGCTTGCCGCCCCAGTTGATGGTCTCGATCTGCTCCTTGCGCAGGAAGATCATCCAGCTGCCGTTGGCGCGATCGAGCGGCATGCCCAGCACGCCGCACCAAGGCGCGAGCGCTGCGGCCAGCGCGGGCGATTCAAGCGGCAGGGCGTGCGTGTGGTAGATGTCGTGGCCCTGCACCGGTTGCGTCACGTTCAGCCACTGCACCAGCGTGCGAGCGGCCTCCGTGGAAATCGGGCCCTCCTGGCACAGCTTGCCGCTTTCGGCCACCACCGCGGCATCGGCGCGCAGCGCGCGGGCCAGCGGCGCGGCGTATTGGCAGAGGGTGGCGAATTCGTCGTCGGAGTGCAGCACGTTCTCCATCACCGACATGCGCAGAGCGGCCCCTTCCCGGTGGCGGTCCGTCTGCGCGCGGGCCAGCGCGGTCTGGATGTTGGCGCCCAGCATCTGGCCGATCACGTCGCAGGCCATGCGCACGCTGTAGGGCACCTGGCGCTGCGCCATGTGGTGGCAGGCGATCAGGCCCCACAGCTGGTCGTTGATGACGATGGACACGCTCATCGACGCGCCCACGCCCATGTTGGTCAGGTATTCGATGTGGATGGGAGAGACGCTGCGCAGCACGCCGGCGCTCAGATCCAGGGGCGGCTGGCTGGGCGTCTGCTGCAGCAGCGGCACCGGGGCGGAGGCCACGTCAGCGATCATGCGCAGCGTGTTGCTCACGTACAGACGCCGCGCCTGGGCGGGAATGTCGCTGGCCGGGTAGCGGCGGCCCAGATAAGGGTCGAGCGTGGCGACGCAGCTTTCGGCCACCACGTCCCCGCTGCCGTCCTCGCGGAAGCGGTAGCCCATCACGCGGTCGAAGCCGGTCAGCGCGCGCAGCTCTTCGGTGGCCCGCTGCAGCAGATCGTTGATGGCGTGGGGGCGGCGCAGCTTTTCCATGGCGCGGTGGGCCTGCACGGCAAAGCCGGCGAGCTCGTCCGACGTGTGCCTGCGGTTCTCGAACTCGATCACCAGGTGCGACTGAGAGACGTGCAGCACCACGTCGAAGGTATGGCCTGCCAGCTGGCACTCGATGGGCATCGGCAGCTCAGCGCCGCCGTCCAGCGCCGCCAGCCCTTCGCTGATCGCGGCCCAGAGGCGCTCATCGCCGCCCAGGCTGGCGGAGCTCAGCACCGCGCCTGGCATTACCTGGTGGCCCAGCAGCGTTGCGGTATTGGCGCTGGCATAGCGCACCTGCCCGGCCGCATCGAGCGCCAGCAGGGCCCCGTGGTGCTGGATGGAGCCCGGAATATGGATCGGTTCGCGGTCGCAGTTGTCCAGCGTGGCCGAAGGCTGGAGCGCCTGGAAGTGGCGGGTGGCGATGGGCGGGCTCACAGAGGCGCTCCCGCCGCGCGCAACTCATGCGCCATGCCGTCAAATGCTGCGCAGGCGCCTGCGCAGGCGGCCTTCACCTCGGCGGGCGAGGACAGCCGGCTCCGCAGCTCTTCGATGAAGGCGCGCCAGCGGGCCGCAGTGCCATCGCCGCCGCGGCCTTGCAGGTAGCGCAGCGGATGCGGCGCCAGCCCCTCGGCCAGCCGCCGGAACAGCACCTGACCGCCCAGCTGAGAGCCTTCGACCACATAGGCCATGCCCCAGCGGCAGGCCATGAGGTGCGCTTCGTGTTCCTGGCGGACCTGTGCGATGGCTGCCTGGGTGGCCTCACCCGGGTGAAAGGCGGACTGCGCGTCGATCGCGCCGGCGTCCCGCAAGTCGGCATGCAGCGCGGCCAGGCGGGCCGGTTCGTCGAAGCGGAAATGGGGGGTGGCGGCCTGGATGGCTTGAAGTTCGGGCGCCAGCGCTGTGAGCCAGGCGCTCAGCGCCCTTGCATGGCAGACGTAGTCGTGCAAGCGGGCGTCGGGTCGGGCGATGGGCAGCTGGGCATCCAACCTCGCATGCTGCTCCTGTGTGGCCAGCCGCAACGCGGTGAGAGGGTCTATCCGGCCCGTCGAAGTGCGGGATTCAAGAGCTTCTTGAGAGCGCGGAGACACGAATCAGCCCAGTTAAATGAATGGTAAATTTTGTTAGCGAAAGCCAATTGGGCATTCTAGTGGTGGAGGTTCCAAGGCTTGAATCAGGTGTTCATCCTGATTGCGTCGGGATGATGAACTGTCGCCAAAACTCTACGGTGCAGTCAGGGGCTTGACGGACGTCATCCAGGCGGCTCCATACCGGCCGGGTGAACGCCGGGCGCGACGCGGGGAAGTGCGTCCACCCCTCAAGGCGGGGACAGGCCCGAATCTCGAAGTCTGCGCGATGTGGGGCGGGGCTGCGCACCTGCGGCGCAAGCCCTCACCGCGCAAAGGTCTTCAACTGCCGACCAGCGCCTGGTATGCCGCACGCGTTTCGGGCGACACCGAGGCCACGAGCTGCGCATGCGGCGTCTGGTGCCGCGCCACCATGCGCGCCGACGCGATGGCTCGCGATTTGCAGAACCAGTGGCAGGTGTGCTGCATCAGAAACAGCTCGGCGGTCAGCATGTAGGCCTTGTCGCGTGGCGCGCGCTCCGCTTCGTTGGTCACCACCCGGGCTATGCCCTGTGCATGGATGGCGAGCGCCTGTCGCATGTCGAACGAGGCCGACGGAAAGAGCTGCAGCGCGAACGGCAGCCCCACCGGCAGGCGGCTGACGCGGGCGACCTGCGCATCAACGCGTGCGAACTCAGCGGCGAAGCGGTTGAACTGGTCGCTGAGCTGCACCTCGCTGATATGCAGCAGCGTCCAGATCTGGTCGCGCCGCTCCGCATCGCTTTCGCCCAGAGCTCGCAGGTAGCCCTGGGTGAGCGTTTCCATCAGCTTCTCGATCTGGTAGTGGCCCAGGTGGTGGCCGAGCAGGGCGATGCGCTTGCGCTGCTGATGGGCGTTGACGACGTAGCCGCCGGCGGATAGCAGCAGCACGAGGAGAAGAAGGTCCATGGTTCGGAGCCGGTGCGGGCAGCGGCGAAAAGGGGAAAAAGGAGAGGGCGTGGCGCCCGGGCGCTCGTGTTCGGTGGGCGGAGCTGCAGGCATTGTGCCCGGGGCGGTCCATACCCCCGGGATCTTTCCAGCCCTCAGGCCCAGGAGAGTGCCGACAGGTCGTTCACGAAGATCGGCATGTCCTTCCAAAGCCCGCGCAGGTTTTTCTGCGCCACGGTCACCCATTGCGGCTGATAGAGGAAGGCGTGCACGCTGTCCTCGGCCAGCAGGCGTTGCGCATCGCCCAGCAGGCGGGCGCGGTCGGCGGGGCGCGAGGCGTTCTTGATCCGCTCGTAGAGCGCGTCGAACCTGGCCGAGCGGTAGCCCCAGTAGTAGTCCGGCTTGGCGAAGTTGCCCAGGTCGAAGGGCTCGACGTGCGAGATCAGCGTCAGGTCGTAGTTCTTGCTGCCGTAGGTGCCGCTGAGCCACTGCGCCCATTCCACGTTCTGCAGCCGCGCGGTGATGCCCACCTGGGCCAGTTGTGCCGCGATGACCTCGCCGCCCTGGCGGGCGTAGGGTGTGGGCGGCAGCGTCATGGTGAGGGTGAGCGGCGTCTTTACGCCTGCTTCGGCCAGGAGCTTGCGGGCTCTTTCGGGGTCGTAGGGGTTGACGCCCGTGGTGTCGATGTAGCCGAAGGCGCCCGGCACGTAGTGGCTGCCGATGGGCACGCCCAGCCCGTCGGCGGCGCCTTCGATGACGGCGCGGCGGTCGATGGCTGCGGCGATGGCGCGGCGCACGCGCACGTCCTGCAGTGGCTTGCGTTCATTGTTCATGGCCAGGATGGTCTTGGCGCGCGAGCCGCTCACCACCACCTGGAAGCGCGGGTTGCCCTTGAACTGCGCCACGCTGCGCGGCGTGATGCGCGGGAAGTCGTCCACGTCGCCGGCCAGCAGCGCTGCGACCTGCGCGGCCGCGTCCGGAATGAATCGGAAGACGGCGCGGCGGATCTTGATGCCACCCGCTGCACGGTAGCCCGGCCAGGCCGTGAGGGTGATGGAGGCGCCCCGGCTCCAGTTGCCGAGTTGATAGGGCCCGGTGCCCACCGGGCGCGTGGCATTGGTCGCCACGCTCTTGGGCTCGACGATGACCGCCGTGGCCTGGCCCAGCAGGAAGAGCAGGTCTGGCTCGATGTCCTGGTTGAGGATGACCACCGTGTGATCGTCCACCACCTGCGTGCTCAGCGTGGCGAAGGTGCGCTTGTCCTTGTTGGTGCTCTTGTCGCTGCCCGCGCGGTCGAAGGAGAACTTGACCGCCGCTGCGTTGAAGGGCTCGCCGTTCTGGAACTTGACGCCCCGGCGCAGGCGGAAGGTGGTGGTCTTGAGGTCGGGCGAGACCTCCCAGCTTTCGGCGAGCAGCGGCGAGACGCTGCCGTCGGCGTTGATCTTGGTGAGCGGCTCCAGCACGTTGTAGAGCACGATCTCGCCGATGGCCGATGCCGCGCCCGCCGTCGGGTCCAGCCCCGGCGGCTCAAGGGTCATGCCCAGCGTCACCGCATCCTTGCGGCCCTGGGCCAGCGCCGTGCCGAATGGGGCGCAGAGCGCGGCAGACGCGAGGGCGCCAGTGGCGAGGACGAAGCGGCGGTCGGGCATGGGGAAATCTCCTGTGATCGGGTGCGGGCGCATGCGGGGGCGTGGCCGCCAGTGCGAACGCCACCACTGTTTGTACTACACGCGATGCTGCGTGCGCATCGCACCGGCCCGGCGGGCCCGCGCCGCGCCGGGCGCGATGCGCGGCACCGCGCCCACCAGCGCTTGCGTGTAGGGATGCTGGGGTGCGGCGAAGAGCTGCGCGGGGGCGCCGCGCTCCACGATGCGGCCCTGGTGCAGCACCACGACCTCGTCGCAGACCTGGTTGACGACGGCCAGGTCGTGGCTGATGAGCAGGTAGGCGACCCCGTGCTGCTCGCGCAGGTCCTGCAGCAGGTTGAGCACCTGGGCCTGTACCGACACGTCGAGCGCGCTGACCGGCTCGTCGGCCACGATCAGGCGCGGCCGCGTGACCAGCGCCCGGGCGATGGCAATGCGCTGGCGCTGGCCGCCTGAGAATTCGTGCGGGTACTTGGCTGCGTCGGCGCTGCGCAGGCCCACGTCGGCCAGCGCCTGCAGCACGCGCTCGCGCTGCTCGGTGCGGGCAAGGGGGCGCGCCTGGCCGGGCAGCGGCAGGGCGTCGAGCGGCTCGGCCACGATGCGCTCCACGGTCTGGCGCGGGTCCAGCGAGCTGTAAGGGTCCTGAAACACCATCTGGAAGCCCGCGCGTGCGGCGCGCAGCTCGGCGGCGGGCAGGCGGTGCAGGTCGCGGCCCTGCCATTCGACGCGGCCGGCATCGGGCACGTCCAGCGCCATCACCAGCCGCGCCAGGGTGGATTTGCCCGAGCCCGATTCGCCCACCACGCCCAGGCTGCGGCCGGCGTCGATCTGCAGGCTCACGCCTGCCAGCGCGGTGTGCTGCGGCCGGGGGGCGAAGAGGCCGGTGCGGGGCAGGGTGTAGCGGCGCTGCAGGTCGGTCACGCGCAGCAGCGGGGCCTTTGCGCCGTGTTCAGTGCCGAATGGGGCTTCAGCGTTTGATTCACCCGGATAATCAGCTATCGAATTGGTAGCAATTGACGTCATGCGGCGGCCTCCTGCGGCATGGCCGCATCCACTGCATCCAGCCGGATGCAGCGTGCCCGGTGGCTCGTGTGCGGCGGCACCGCCTGGGCGGCGGGCAGGCCGGCATCGCAGTCCGGCACGGTGAGGGCGCAGCGCCCGGCGAAGGGGCAGCCCGGCGGCAGGTCGGCCAGCTCGGGCACGGTGCCGGGAATGGTCGCCAGCCGGGCGCGGGGGCCAGCCAGCGGGCGCAACTGCGGCCGGGCCGCGAGCAGGCCGCGCGTGTAGGGGTGGGCGGGGCGGGCGAACACGGCGGCCGTGTCGCCGCTTTCCACCACACTGCCGCCGTACATCACCAGCATGCGGTCCACGTTCTGCGAGATCACGCCCAGGTCGTGCGAGATGAGGATCAGCGCCATGCCGCGCTCGTCCACCAGGTCAGCGATGAGGTCCAGGATCTGCTGCTGCAGCGTGACGTCCAGCGCCGTGGTGGGCTCGTCGGCGATCAACAGGTCGGGCCCGCAGGCCAGCGCCATGGCGATGGTGATGCGCTGGCGCTGCCCCCCCGAGAACTGGTGCGGATAGGCATCGAAGCGCTGCACCGCCTGGGTGATGCCCACGCGCTCCAGGAGGGCGATGGCTTCGCTGCGCGCGGCGCGGGCGCTCAGGCCCAGGTGCAGGCGCAGCGGCTCGGCCACCTGGCGGCCGATGGAGTGGACCGGGTTGAGCGCCGTCATCGGCTCCTGGAACACCATGCCGATGCGGTGGCCGCGCAGCCGGCACAGGGTGGCATCGGGCAGGCCGAGCAGTTCCTGGCCATCGAAGCGCAGGCTGCCCGATGTTTCAGCGCCGTCGGGCAGCAGGCCCATCAGCGCCAGCGCCGTCAGCGACTTGCCGCTGCCCGATTCGCCCACGATGCCCAGCGTCTGGCCGCGCGCCAGGGTGAAGCCCATCTGCCGCACGGCCGTGGCCATGCCGCGCGACGTGGGCAGGCGCACGCTCAGGTCCTGGACCTGCAGGAGCGGCGATGGCGTGGCGGGTGGCGTGGTCGTCATGTGGGGTGAAGCGGGGGCGATCAGCGCTGCCGGGCCAGGCGCGGGTCCAGCGCATCGCGCAGGCCATCGCCCAGCAGATTGAGGCCCAGCACCGCCAGGGCGATGGCCGCGCCCGGCCACACGGCCAGCAGCGGCGCCTGGAACATCAGCGTCTGCGCCTCGCTGAGCATGCGGCCCCACGAGGGCTGCGGCGGCTGCGTGCCCAGGCCGAGGTACGAGAGCGCCGCTTCGGCCAGGATGGCTAGCGCGAAGTGGATGGTGGCCTGCACGATCAGCACCGGCAGGATGTTGGGCAGCACATGCTCGCGCGTGATGCGCCAGCGGCCCTTGCCGCAGGCCCGCGCCGCGAGCACGAAGTCGCGCGACCACACGGCGTTGGCCGAGGCCCGCGTGACGCGCGCGAAGGTCGGGATGTAGAAGAGGCCGATGGCGATGATGGCGTTGACCATGCCCGCGCCGAACACCGCCGCCAGCATGATGGCCGAGAGCAGGGCGGGGAAGGCGAAGGTGAAGTCCGCCAGCCGCATCACCGCTTCTTCGACCCAGCCGCGCCGCGCCGCCGCCAGCAGGCCCAGCGCCACGCCGATGCCCGCGCCGATGCCCACCGCCACCAGGCCCACCAGCAGCGAGCTGCGCGCGCCCACCAGCAGCAGCGAGGCCACGTCGCGCCCGAAGGCGTCGGTGCCCAGCCAGTGCTGCGCACTGGGCGGCTGCAGCTTGGCGGACAGGTCCATGGCGTAGGGCGAGGCGGGCGTCCAGAAGAGCGACAGCAGGGCGGCCGCGGCCAGTAGGGCCGTAAGCACGGCGCCCAGCGTGAAGCTGGGGTGGCGCAGCACGCGCCAGCGCTGGTGCGGCCCGCTCATGCCGCGCCTGCCTTCACGCGCGGGTCGATCACCGCATAGAGCAGATCGACCACGGCATTGACCACCACCACCATGGCCGCCAGCAGCATCACGCAGTTGCGCACCACGATCAGGTCGCGGTTGGCGATCGACTGGAAGATGAGCCGGCCCAGGCCGGGCAGGTAGAACACGTTCTCCACCACGATGGTGCCGGCCAGCAGGTTGGCGAACTGCAGGCCCATCACGGTGACAACCGGAATCATCGCGTTGCGCACCACGTGGCCCCAGAGCGCGGCGCGGCGCGAAAGGCCCTTGGCACGGGCGGTGCGCACGAAGTCCTCGCGCAGCACGTCGAGCACGGCCGAGCGCGTGATGCGTGCCAGGATGGCCGCCTGCACCACCGCCAGCGCGATGGCCGGCAGCAGCAGCGCCTGCAGCGCGAGCAGCACGCCGCCGCCGGCGTCTTCCGTCCAGCCCGGAAAGCCGCCGGCCGAGAACCACTGCAGCTTCACCGAAAAGAGCAGGATCAGCAGGATGGCGAACCAGAAATTGGGAATGGCGATGCCCAGCTGCGCCAGGCCCATCACGCCCACGTCGCCCCAGCGGTTGTGGCGCGACGCGGCATAGACGCCCGCCGCCACCGCCAGCACGGTGGCGATGGCCATCGCCATCACGGCCAGCGGCACGGTCAGCGCCAGCCGCTCCCAGACCAGTTCGGCCACGGGGGTGCCGTAGGCGTAGCTCGTGCCCAGGTCGCCGGAGAGCATGCCTGCCACCCAGTGCAGGTAGCGGTGTAGGGCGGGCTGGTCCAGCCCCAGTTGCGTCGCCAGGGCCGCCACCGCCTCGGGCGCCGCATCGGGGCCCAGCAGCACCTGGGCCGCGTTGCCGGGCAGGATCTCCAGCACCAGGAACACGACGGCGGACGCGCCGGCCAGCGTGGCGGCCAGGGTCAGCAGGCGGCGAAGAACGAACAGGCCCATGCGGATGGCGAAGGGATGGGATGAACGGGGCAGGTGGGGCTTGCGGAGGGTTGGGGGGAGCATAGCGGCAAACCAACCGCCCGCTCGCAGGCGGGGGGCGCCGTGCGGGCATGGGCGTGCTGCGGCCAGGGGCATGCGGCCGGGGCGGATAATCAGCCCATGTCTCTCGCCTGCCGATTCCCCCGTTTTCCTGCCGCTGTGCGGCCCCGCTGTGGGAGCACGCCATGGCATTGATGATCACGGCCGAGTGCATCAACTGCGACGTCTGCGAGCCCGAGTGCCCGAACGGCGCCATCTCCATGGGCGAGGAAATCTACGAGATCGAGCCGTCCAAATGCACCGAGTGCGTGGGGCACTTCGACGAGCCCCAGTGCGTGCAGATCTGCCCGGTGGCCTGCATCCCGGTTGATCCGAATCACACCGAAACCCGTGAGACGCTGTGGCAGAAGTTCGAGCGCCTGCAGGCGGCTGCCAGCGCCTGAGAGGCTTTCTCCGTCTCTGCCCTTGTAGATCAATCGCCTTTAGCTATTGAAAACGTAGCAAGCCTGGGCGCGATGTGTCTCAGGCCGCATCCGCCGGTCCGGCCGCTGCGCCTTCCGCTGGCTTGCCTGCGGCGGGAGTCGCCGCAGTAGCCGGGCGCGGCGGCTTCGGCCGGGGCGGCTTGGTGGTGTGGACCTGTAGCGTGGCTTTCTCCATGTCGCCCGTGAGCATGGCCGGATAGGCCTTGAGCGAGTGCGCGATGCTGTCCTCGATCAGATTGCGGTGCTCGGGCGAGGGCTTCTTGAGCACCCAGTTCACCACCTCGGCCTTTACGCCCGGGTGGCCCACGCCGATGCGCAGGCGCCAGTAGTCGGCAGAACCCAGCTGGGCGTGGATGTCGCGCAGGCCGTTGTGGCCGGCGTGGCTGCCGCCGCGCTTGAGCTTGACCTGGCCCGGGACGATGTCGAGCTCGTCGTGCGCGACCAGGATTTCCTCGGGCTGGATCTTGAAGAAGCGCGCCAGCGCTGCCACCGACTTGCCCGACACGTTCATGAAGGTCTGTGGCTCCAGCAGCCACACGCTCTGGCCCTGCACGTTCACCCGCGCGACCAGGCCGTAGTAGCTGCGATCGGGCACCAGCGTGGCCTTCAACTCGCGCGCCAGCGCGTCGATCCACCAGAAGCCGGCGTTGTGGCGGGTCGCTTCGTACTCGGGGCCGGGGTTGCCCAGGCCGACAAACAGTTTGATCATGATCTGCGGGATTATCCGTGCGCGCCAAAAGAAACGGCCCACGCGAAGGTGGGCCGTTCGGGGCAGTCCCGCCCGGAGGCGGTCTGCAAAGGAGCCGGGGCAGAGGGCCGCCCAGGCTTACCTTGTCGCGAGTGCGATGGATTACTTCTTCTTGCCCTTGCCCTTGGCGGCTTCGGCAGCGGGGGCTGCACCGGCTGCCGGCGCTTCTTCTTCCACCACGGGGTTGGTCACGGACACCAGAACGGGGTTGTTCTGGCCGCCGCGAATCACGGGACGCAGGCCGCGGGGCAGCTTGATGTCCTTCAGGTGCAGCGAAGCACCCTTCTTCAGCGTGCTCAGGTCCACGGCGATGAACTCGGGCAACTCGGAAGGCATGCAGGTCACGTCGAGTTCGTTCACGACGGGGTTGACCAGGCACTTGTCCACCTTCACGGCGTCGGACTCTTCGGAGCCGCTGTAGTGCAGGGGCACCTTCACGTGCAGGCGGGTCTTGGCATCGACGCGTTGGAAGTCGATGTGCAGGATCATCTGCTTGTAGGGGTGGTATTGCACGTCACGCAGCAGAACCTTGCTGGTGGTGCCGGCAACTTCCATGTCCAGCACGCTGGAGTGGAACGCTTCCTTCTTCAGGGCATGCCACAGGGCGTTGTGATCGATCTCGATCAGTTGGGGTTCGGTGGCACCGCCATAGACGATACCGGGCGTGCGGCCCGTGTTGCGCAGACGGCGGCTCGCACCCGTACCTTGCTTGGCGCGCTCAAAAGCGACGAAGTTCATAGTTAGCTCCTGATGGGCCGGCCGCGACCAGCCTGGCCCTGTTGAAAAAGACCGCAGCACCTCCGTGGTGCCGCAGCCTGCTGTGTTCCCGAACGCACAAGCCTCCCGAAGGAGGCTTGGCTTGTTGCTGGCCACCCCGGCAGGGTGGCTGCGCATCAAAGGAGACTTCTCAGTCCGAGAACAGACTCATCACCGACTCACCCTTGGCGATACGCTGGATCGTCTCGGCGATCAGCGGTGCCACGGAGAGTTGGCGAATCTTGGTGCATTCCTTGGCGTTGTCGCTCAGAGGAATGGTGTTGGTCACGACCACTTCGTCGAGTGCGCCGCCCTTGGCGATGCGCTCGATGGCGGGACCGGAGAAAATGGGGTGCGTGCAGTAGGCGTACACCTTCTTGGCGCCGCGCTCCTTGAGCACTTCGGCTGCCTTCACCAGCGTGCCGGCGGTGTCGATCATGTCGTCCATGATCACGCAGTTGCGGCCTTCGATCTCGCCGATCACGTGCATCACTTCGGACACGTTGGCCTTGGGGCGACGCTTGTCGATGATGGCCAGGTCGCAATTGAGCTGCTTGGCCAGCGCACGGGCACGCACCACGCCGCCGACGTCAGGCGAGACCACGATCAGGTCTTCGTACTGCTTCTGGCGCAGGTCACCCAGCAGGACTGGCGAGGCGTAGATGTTGTCCACCGGAATGTCGAAGAAACCCTGGATCTGGTCGGCATGCAGGTCCATGGTCAGCACGCGGGCCACGCCCACGGCTTGCAGCATGTTCGCCACCACCTTGGCCGAGATCGGCACGCGGCTGGAACGCGGGCGGCGGTCCTGGCGGGCGTAGCCGAAGTAGGGGATCACGGCGCTGATGCGTTCGGCCGAAGCGCGCTTGAGCGCATCAACCATGATCAGCAGTTCCATCAGGTTTTCGTTGGTCGGCGCGCACGTGGACTGCACGACGAACACGTCGCGGGCACGCACGTTCTGCTTAATCTCGACGGTGACTTCACCATCGGAGAAACGACCCACATCGACAGCGCCCAGCGTGGTTCCGAGGTGCTTGGCGATCTCTGCCGCCATGCCCGGGTTGGCATTGCCCGTGAAAACCATGAAATCAGGTTGATTGGCTTGCATGAGCGACCCAGCTGGCTAGAGGAAAACGTCGGTGTGAGATAAGAATTTGGCAGGGGAAGAAGGATTCGAACCTTCGCATGCCGGAATCAAAATCCGGTGCCTTAACCAACTTGGCGACTCCCCTACACAGGTCGATTGCCGCGGGCAATCAACCGAAACTTTCATCTGCTGCCCACCCTTCGAGAGGATGGATCGCCAGATTTTCACATGCTCTGACTTGCCAGGTGCTGGGCGCATCCTGCAAATCGATCGCATGTTGCATTGTTGCAAACACTGCACTTCCCGAGCCCGTCATTCTAGCCTGCAACCCTTTCGAATTTAGCCACTGAAGGGCTTTTTCGATTTCGGGGCAAAGTGCCTGAGCGACTGGCTGCAAGTCGTTTCCACCAAATTGATAGTGTGCTGCAGCAAAGCCTTGAATTGTAGCACATGCAGAATCGCGTTTGAGAAAAGGACTTGAAAAAATCGATTTCGTATCCAACCCGGCTTCTGGCTTGACCACCGCAAAAGAGCTTCGCGGCAATTCGTGCATCAATTCGAGAGGCCGAATTATGTCACCAATTCCTTCCACCCAAGCGTTCCTGCCGCGTAAAAAAAACGGAACGTCGGCGCCCAGGCGCAGGCCGATGGCTTCGAGCTGGTGGCGCGGCAGGTCCAGCTTCCACAGTCGGTTGAGCGCAAGCAGGGCGGTAGCCGCATCCGAGGAGCCTCCGCCCATGCCGGCCTGAGCGGGAATGCTTTTGTGCACGCCGATGTGCGCGCCCAGGCTGCAGCCCGTGGCCGACTGCAGCGCCTTCGCGGCGCGCAGCGTGAGGTCGTCCGGTGGCAGTGCCATGGACAGGTCTTCGCGGGTGACGTGGCCGTCGGTGCGCAGATCGAAATGCAGCGTGTCGCACCAGTCGATCAGCATGAAAACGGACTGCAGCAGGTGATAGCCATCGGGGCGCTGGCCCGTGATGTGGAGAAAGAGGTTGAGCTTGGCCGGAGCCGGCACGTCGTACAGCGATTGCATTCGTGGCTCTTCAGCGGCTCAGGATGACGCGCAGCGTGGCCTGCGGCATGGGTGAAAAGCGCTGGGCCACCAGCCTTCCGTGCTCCTGCAGCGCGCTCAAATCCACCTGCCAGCCGGGCGTCTGCACGGCCTCGCCGTTCAGCCAGCTGAAGAGGGCCGACACGGGCAGCGCGCTACCGGTGAGCGTCTGCACCAGTTGTTCGAGCGAGCCGGATTCCGTCCGCTTCTGCCCGTCCATCAGCACGGCATGCCCGGGGGACCACTCGAGGCGCGCCATGACGTTGCCCAGTGGGTTGAGGAGCGTGAGCTGCCCTCGCTCCGGTCGGCCCTTCAGCTCGAACCCGGCATTGAAAGATTGGGCGGAGGGGTCATCGACCATCAGCGACAGGCGGCCGCTCCAGGCGCCGTTGGCCGGATCGGGGCCGGGCGCAGGGGCCGGGGGCTGGGCGCAGGCGGCCAGCAGGCCGCAGAGCGCCAGCGAGGCCAGCAGGTCCCGGCGGCGGTTGAGCGGGCTCACAGGCTCACTCCCAGGCGCTTGAGCGTGTCCTTGAGCGTGCCGTTGTCGGGGTTGAGCTGCTGGCCTTGGCGCCATACGGCCTTGGCCTGGTCCTGCTGGCCCATGCTCCAAAGCACTTCGCCCAGGTGGGCGCCGATCTCGGCATCGGGCTGGACCCTGAAGGCCTCCTGCAGCAAGCGCGCGGCCTCCTCGCGATGGCCGAGCTTGAACTCCACCCAGCCCAGGCTGTCGGTGATGAATGGGTCGCCAGGGGCCAACTGCAGCGCCTTGGCGATCAGCTCCCGGGCTTCCTGCAGCTTCACGCCGCGTTCGGCGAAGGAATAGCCCAGCGCGTTGTAGGCATGCTGATAGTCGGGCTGGCGCGCGATGATGGCGCGCAGCTGGCGCTCCATCACGTCGAGTTTGCCCAGGCGCTCGGCCAGCATGGCCTGTTCGTAGGCCAGGTCCACGTCGTCGGGGTAGCGGGCCACGGCCTGGCTCTGCACTTCGTAGGCGGTGTCGTATTGCTGCACTTCGCGCAGCAGCTGCACTTCGGCCAGTAGCTTCTGCTTTTCCTCGTCCGCCGTCTTGGCGGGCAGGGCGCGCAGAACAGCGCGCGCTTGCGTGATCTTGCCCTGCTTGGCCAGCAAGGACGCGCGGCGGCTCTGCGCGCTGATGAGGGCGGCGGGGTTGTCGATGCGGTTCAGCCACGCGTCGGCCTGGGCGAAGTCGCCGCGTTTTTCAGCTACCTGTGAAAGCAGCAGGTAGGCCTGGGTCTGTGCATTGGCGCGCGTCTCGCTGGGCGGCAGTGGCTCCAGGAGGGCCAGGAACTTCTGTAGCGACGGCCTCGGCCTGGGGCAGCCGGTTGGCCTGGAGGTTCAGGGAGGCATCCACCAGCCAGGCCTCGGCCATGTCGGGTCTTTCGCGGGTGACGGCCTCCAGCTGCGCCTGCGCTTCCGCGAACCGCTGCCCTTCAAGCAGGACGCGGGAGTAGGTCATGCGGATCTCGGGAATCGGCGTGCCAGCGAAGTAGGGCTTGAGCAAGGCTTCGGCATCCTTCACGCCGGATTCCATGAGCAGCAGCGCCAGGAGCGCCGCGCCGTCGTTGGTGGGCTCCAGTTCGCTGGCACGACGTGCAGCTTCGAGCGCGCCCGCCTTGTCGCCAGAGGCCAGCCGCATCCGTCCGATGGTGATCCAGGCGCTGGGCGCCACCGCTGGATTGTTGAGCTCGTTGGCCAGGGCCTTCTCGACCACTGCAGTCGCCTGCGCCTTGTCGGAGCCGCGCCCGTAGAGTTGTGGCAGGGCCTGGATCGTGGCGATGCGCGTGCGCGGCGCGGAGGCGGCCAGTTCCTGCTTCAACAAGTCGGTGGTCTCGTCGATGCGGTTGAGGGCGATCAGGATCTGCAGCAGGAAGCGGTTGGCTTCCCGGGACTGCGGCAACGCCTCTTTCCAGGCCTGGGCCGCGATCAGCGCGGACTGGCCCGAGCGCGCCTGCAGGGCGATCTCGGTGGCCCGGCGATAGAGCTGGCCGTCGCGGCTGCGGCGGGCGGCCTCCAGCATGAGTGCATAGGCTGTGCCGGGGTCTCCGCTGCTGGCGGTCATCTCGCTGACCAGGATTTCGTAGAACAGCTCGGCGTTGAGGGCCGCGGCTTCGTCGTCGGACGACGGGGGCGGCATGCGCTGCAGCCGCCTTGGGCAGCGAGGGCGAGGTCTGCGACGGCTTGGACTGCTGCGTGGCGGCCATCGCGGAACCTGTGGCCAGAAGGCAGGCCAGCGCAATGGCCCTGTAGCGACATGATTGCATCATCGACTCATAATAATCCATGCCTTTCCTCCTTTCCGCCGAGACCCCGGATGCCTGAGTTACCCGAAGTCGAGGTCACCCGGCGCAGCTTCGAAAGCCGCATCGCCGGCGCGCAGATCCGCTCCGTGACGTTGGGCAAACCCCTGCGCTGGCCGCTGGGCCGCGAGCCGTCCGGCCTGGCGGGCCGGCAGGTGCTGGGGGTGCGGCGTCGGGGCAAGTACCTGCTGGTCGATCTGGACGACGGTAGCCTGCTGCTGCTGCATCTGGGCATGTCGGGCAGTCTGCGCTTCGCCGGCGACCTGCCCGAGGCGGGCGCGCACGACCATTTCGACATGGTGACCGATCGCGGCACCTTGCGGTTGCATGATCCGCGCCGCTTCGGCGCTGTGGTCTGGGCTGCCCACGAGGACGACCCCGTGGCGCGCAAGCTGCTGCAGAACCTGGGCCCGGAGCCGCTGGACGACGGTTTCACGTTCGAGGCATTTCACGCGGGCCTGCAGGCCAGCCGTGTGCCTATCAAGCTGCTGCTGCTCAGCGGCAAGATCGTCGTCGGCGTGGGCAACATCTACGCGTCTGAAGTGCTGTTCCTTGCCGGCATCCGTCCCACGGCGCGGGCCAGCAGCATCGGCCCGTTGCGGGCGCGCCGCCTGCATGCGGCGATCCGCCAAGTGCTGGCGCGGGCGGTGGAGCGGGGTGGCAGCACCTTGCGCGACTTTTCCAGTGCCGACGGCAATGCCGGCCATTTCCAGCTGGAAGCCAATGTCTATGGGCGAGAGCTGCAGCCTTGCCGGGCGTGCGGCACGCCGATCAAGCTGCTGCGACAGGGCCAGCGCAGCACCTTCTACTGCCCGCGCTGCCAGCGCGCCTGACGCCGGCGCGCTGGCAGCGCGGGCCGTGGCGCGATGCTATATTTTCAACTCTCTGCGGCCCGCTCGGGCTGGTTGACGCACGCCATCCTGGGAGCACCGTGGGCCCTTCATTCAACGAACAGTTCGACCAGCATGGTGCCTGGAGGCGCGCGTTCGCGCAGCAGTTGCGCCAGCTGGCCGATTGGATGGGATCTTGCGAGCTGATGGACGCGGCCGTGCAGGAGCGACTGCATCGCCTGGAAGAGCAGGTGCGCAGCGACAAGGTCATGGTGGCTTTCGTTGCGGAGTTCTCGCGCGGCAAATCCGAGCTCATCAACGCCCTTTTCTTCGCATCCTACGGGCGCCGCATCATGCCGGCCAGCGCGGGTCGCACCACCATGTGCCCGACCGAGCTGGCCTACGACCCGCCCACCCCGCCCAGCTTGCGTCTGTTGCCCATCGAAACCCGCCAGGCGCCTCAGAGTCTGGCCGACTGGCGCCTGCGGGCGGAGCAGTGGGTGCAGATTGAACTGGATGTGGACAACGCCGAGCAGCTGGCCCAAGCCTTCGAGAAAGTCTCCGAAGTGCGCCGCGTTCCGGTGGAAGAAGCCCGCGCACTGGGGGTTCTGGCGCGATGAGGTCCAGCAGGTCGATGCGACCACCGCTGCCGCCGGCAACCCCGTGCCGGATGCCGATGGCCTGGTCGAGGTGCCGCGCTGGCGGCATGCGCTCATCAACATTGCTCATCCGCTGCTCAAGCAGGGGCTGGTGATTCTGGACACTCCCGGGCTCAATGCCGTGGGCGCCGAACCTGAGCTCACCATCAACCTCATTCCACAGGCCCATGCAGTGCTGTTCATGCTGGGGGCGGACACGGGCGTGACCCAGTCCGACCTTGCCATCTGGCGCGAGCATCTGGCTCCTGCAGGCCAGGCCGCCGACGCGCGGCTGGTGGTGCTGAACAAGATCGACACCCTGTGGGACACGATCAACACACCCGCCCAGGTGCATGCGCAGCTGGACCGCCAGTGCCGCAGCGCGGCCGAAATGCTGGGCATGCCCCTCGCGCAGGTGCTGCCGGTGTCGGCGCAGAAGGGCTTGCTGGCCAAGATGCGGCACGATGAGGGCTTGCTGGCCATGAGCGGCTTGCCGCAGCTCGAAGACGCGCTGGCCCAGGGCATCATGGGCCGTCGCCAGGCCATCCTGCGGTCGACCGTGGCTTCCGGCGTCGAACAACTGCGCGCAGAAGCCGAGCGCACCATCCACATCCGCCGGCGCGATCTGGACGACCAAATGCTGGAGCTGCGCAGCCTGCGCGGCAAGAAACGCCCAGGTGATCGACAACATGCGCGGCCGGATCGAGCAGGAGCAGCGCGAATTCGACGCCAGTGCCGCGCGCATTCAGGCCGTGCGCGCCGTGCATCTGCGCCTGCTGCGCGAGATCTTCCAGCAGCTGGGCGCGCGGTCGCTGAAGACGGAAATGGCCGCGCTGGAAGAGGCTCTGCAGGCGCGCGGCCTCAAGCTGGGCGCACGCAAGATCTACATCGACACCTTCAGCCGCCTGCGCCAGCTGTTGAGCAGCGCCCAGGGCTCCGGCAGTGAGATCCATGCGATGCTGAGCGGTACCTTTCGCCAGCTCAATGCCGAGTACGGCTTCTCGCTGCAGGCGCCTGCGCCGCCGTCGCTGGCACCTCTGGTGCAGGAGCTGCAGCAGATCGAGGACCGCCACCTGCAATACCTGGGCGTCGGCAACACCTTGCGGCTGGTGCAGCCGGAATTCACCGAGCGCCTGGTGCGGGCGCTGGGCACGCGGCTGCGGGCCGTGTTCGAGGCTGCGGCAACGAGCTGGAGCTGTGGAGCAAGTCGGCCACGGCCCAACTCGATGCCCAGCTGCGCGAGCGCAAGCGCAGCTTCGCGCGGCGCATCGAGGCGGTGGATCGCATCCGCCACGCCGCCAGCGGGCTGGTCGAGCGCATCGCCGACATCGAGCTGGCCGAACAGCGGCTCACGGAGACGCATGCCCGGCTGCAGAGCCTCACGCAGCAGCTGCTTGAGTTGCCCCGGCCCGAGGCGGGCGAGAGCACCCCTCCGAAAGAAACCCTTTCTGCATGAGCGTTCAGAACGAAGACATCGCCACCCTGGTCGTGCGGTGGCAGGCCAGCCACGGCCGCAACCACCTGCCCTGGCAGAACACCCGAGACCCGTACCGCGTCTGGCTGTCCGAGGTGATGCTGCAGCAGACCCAGGTCGCCACCGTGCTCGATTACTACGCGCGCTTCCTGGCACGCTTTCCCGACGTGCACGCGCTGGCCGAGGCCCCGCAGGACGACGTGCTAGCGCTCTGGGCGGGCCTGGGCTACTACAGCCGGGCACGCAATCTGCACGCCTGTGCCCAGCAGGTGATGGAGCGGCACGGCGGCGCCTTCCCACGCACGGTGGAAGAGCTCTCCGCGCTGCCGGGTATCGGCCGCTCCACGGCGGGGGCGATCGCATCGTTCTGCTTCGGCGTGCGGGCGCCCATCCTGGATGCCAACGTGCGGCGCGTGCTCACGCGCGTGATGGGCTTCGATGCCGACCTGGCCGTGGCGAAGAACGAGCGCCAGCTCTGGGCGCAGGCGGAGGCGCTGCTGCCCACGCGGGATCTGCCCACCAGCATGCCGCGCTACACGCAGGGCCTGATGGACCTGGGTGCCAGCATTTGCTCTCCACGCAAGCCGGCCTGCATCGTCTGCCCGTTGAATGCGGCTTGCGTAGCGCGGGCGGACGGTCACCCCGAGGATTACCCGGTGCGCACCCGCAAGCTGAACCGCAGTTCTCAGGCCTGGTGGCTGCTCCTGCTGCGCGATGCGGGCGGCCGGGTCTGGCTGGAGCGCCGCCCGCAGGCGGGCATTTGGGCCGGGCTCTACTGCCCGCCCGCATTCGAGGATCGCGCGGCGCTCTGTGGCGCCGTGCGCGCGGGTGGAGGCGATGCCGGCGCCTTGCACGACATGCCCGCATCGCTGCATGTGCTCACGCACCGTGACCTGCATCTGCACCCGGTGCTGGTGGCGCAGGAGGAGGTGAGCGGCCGGATGGCGGGCGAGGGTGAAGGCTCGGGCAGCGGCTGGTTCGACCGCGCGCAGTGGCAGGCGCTGGGCCTGCCTGCGCCCATCCGCAAGATGCTGGAGGCCTTGCCACCCGCTTGATGGCTGCCGCGCGGTGAGCAGGGCGGATGTCAGGTCTGGAGAGCGGTGGCAGGCCTGCGCCACACGCCATTCGGTTTGTGGCGAAAAATGCCTGTAGCCCTTGCTCTCTGGGCGCTGCCAGCTATTTTTTTGATAGCGAATGTGCCTGGGCTTGCGCTCAGCGCCCATCCAGCTCGCGGTGCCGGCGCAGCGTCGTCCAGTCCTGGCTGAACTGCCGCGCGAGCGTCTCCACCAGATAGACCGAGCGGTGCTGCCCGCCCGTGCAGCCGACGGCCACCGTCACATAGCTGCGGTGGTTCTGTGCCAGGGCCGGCAGCCAGTGCTGCAGGAAGCCGCCGATGTGCTTATGCATGACCTCCACCTCAGGCTGTAGCCGCAGATAGTCGATCACTGGCTGGTCCTTGCCCGTCAGATCGCGCAGTGGGGGCTCATAGTGTGGGTTGGGCAGCATGCGGACATCAAAGACGTAGTCGGCATCCACCGGCACGCCGCGCTTGAAGGCGAACGACTGGAACACCAGGGTCAGCTGGCCCGGGTGGGGTGCTCATCAGGCTCTTGACGTAGCTTTGCAGTTGCGAGGCGCGAATCGCACTGGTGTCGATGACATGCGAGTGCTCGCGCAGCTCGGCCAGCAGCTCGCGCTCCAGCTCGATGGTCTGCACCAGCCCGCGCTGGCCGTCGCGCAGATCGTCCTTGGACAAAGGGTGGCGGCGGCGCGTTTCGGAGAAGCGCCGTACCAGGGTGTCGGTCGTGGAGTCGAGGAACAGCGCTTGCACCCTCGTGCCTTGCGCGCGCAGGCGCTCGAGTTGCTGGGGCACCTGGGGCAGGGCGGTCATGCTGCGCACATCCATGGCGATCGCCAGGCGGTGGCCGTGGTGCGCATGCTCCAGCGCGACGAAGGCGGCCCAGCAGTTCGGGGGGGAGGTTGTCCACGCAGTAGTAGCCCGCGTCTTCCAGCGCATGTAGCGCGACGGACTTGCCGGAGCCGGACATGCCGGTGATGAAAAACGATGTCGAGTGCCATGGTGCGTCCGTCAATGCCTTGCTGAGGAGGGCTGCTGCGCGCCGTCCAGCATTTCGCGCGCGTGCGCCAGCGTGGTGGCCGACAGGCGTTCGCCGCCCAGCATGCGTGCCAGTTCCTTCACTCGGGCGTCTTCGGCTGCGGACTGCACGGAGCTGGTGGTGTTGCCGGCGCGCTTGTGCTTGGCCACCACCAGATGATGATCGGCGCAGGCGGCCACCTGAGGCAGATGGGTCACGGCCAGCACCTGCCGGTCGCGGCCGAGTTGCTGCATCAGCCGGCCCACCGTCTCCGCCACGGCGCCGCCCACGCCGGAATCCACCTCGTCGAAGATCAGCGTCGGCGCTTCGCCCAGTTCGCTGGTGGTGACCGAAATGGCGAGCGAGATGCGCGAAAGCTCGCCGCCCGAGGCCACCTTGCCGATGGGCTTGGGCGTCATGCCCGGATGGCTGCTGACCAGGAAGCTGATGGCGTCGGTGCCGTGCGGGCCGGGTTCGGGCGCCGGCTCCACCGCCACCTCGAAGCTGCCGCCCGTCATGCCCAGGCCCTGCATGGCCTGGGTGATGGCCTGCGCCAGCTTGGGCGCGGCCTTGGACGCGGCGCTGCGACAGCGTGCGGGCCGCCTTGGCATAGGCGCCGGCTGCGGCCTGCTCGGCCGCTTCCAGAGCGGCCAGGTCGGCGGCGGCGTCGAGCCGCGTCAGATCGTCCGTCCAGCCCTGCAGCAGGGTGGGCAGTTCGGCCGGCGTGCGCTTGTAGCGCCGCGCGAGCGACATCCATAGCGACAGGCGCGCATCGAGTTCCTGCAGGCGATCGGGGTCCAGTTCGGTATGGCGCAGATAGCTCTGCAGCGAATGCGCCACGTCGCTGGCCTGCGCCAGGCACGAGGTGAGCACCTCGTTCATCGACCGGAATGCCTCGTCCATCTGCTCATAGTCCTGCAGCAGATGCTGGGCCTGGGCCAGCCGCGAGAGCGCGCCGCTATCCTCCTCTTCTAGCGCGGACAGGGCGCCCTGTGCGCTGTCCAGCAGGGCCTGCGCGTTCGACAGGCGCGTGTGCTGCGCATTCAGCTCATCCCATTCGTCGTTGCCCGGGGCCAGCTTGCCTACTTCGCCGATCTGCCACTGCAGACGCTCGCGCTCCTGCAACAGCGTATCTTGTGCGCTGCGGGCCTGGGTGAGGGCCTTGCGCGCATCGCGCCAGGTGGTCCACAGCCCGGAGAGCGGCCCAGGCTGAGTGCCCGCATAGGCATCGAGCAGGCCGCGGACGGCGTCTTGCCGCGTCAGGCTCTGCCAGGCGTGCTGGCCATGGATGTCGAGCAGATGCCCGCCCGCGGCCCGCATCTGCGTCGCGGTGACCGGCACCCCATTGATCCAGGGCCCGGCTGCGGCCCTGCAGGTCGATGGTGCGGCGCAGCAGCAGGCTGCTGCCGTCCCCCGGAATGCCGGCCTCGTCAAGCATGGCTCTAGCGCGGCCGGGACATCGAATTCGGCGGCCATATCGGTGCGCTCCGCGCCTTCGCGGATCACGCCGGTGTCCGCGCGACCGCCCAGCAGCAGCTGCAGCGCGTCGATCAGGATGGATTTGCCGGCGCCGGTCTCGCCGGTCAGTACGGTGAAGCCCGTCTGCAGGTCCAGTTCAAGACTTTCGACGATGACGAAATCGCGCAGCGCGATCCGCTTGAGTGCCATGCTCAGGAGCCCCCTTCATTCCAGCGCAGCTTCTTGCGCAGGGTCGCAAAGTAATTCCATCCGCGGGGATGCAGGAAGCGCACGCGGTGCTGCGACCGGCGCACCAGGATGCGGTCGCCATGCAGCAGCGAGGCGAGCGACTGCATGTCGAAATTGGCGCTGATGTCGCGGCCGCCCACGACTTCCACCGCCACCTCGGTCGTGTCGGACAGCACGATCGGCCGGTTTGGACAGCGTGTGCGGCGCGATGGGCACCAGCACCCAGCCTGGAATGGAGGGGTGCAGCATCGGCCCGCCGGCCGACAGCGAATACGCCGTTGAGCCGGTGGGCGAGGCGATGATGAGCCCGTCCGCGCGCTGGTTGGCACGAAGTGCCCGTCCACCTCCACGCGCAGCTCCACCATGCCCGATGTAGCCCCGCGGTTGACTACCACGTCGTTCAGAGCCAGGGCCTCGAATACGCATTCGCCGCCGCGCATCACGCGCGCATGCATCAGCGGGCGCGTGTCTTCTTCGTACTCACCCTCCAGCATCGGGGTGAGCGGTCGCCTCGAAGCCCTCGAGCGGAATGTCCGGTGATGAAGCCCAGCCGGCCCTGGTTGATACCGATCAGCGGCGTGCCGTAGCTCGCCAGCCGACGGCCCACGCCCAGCATGGTGCCGTCGCCACCCACCACCAGGCCCAGGTCGCACTGGCGGCCGATCCCGTCCACATCCAGCACCGTATAGCCCTCTAGCCCCGTGTTCGCGGCGGTCTCCGCCTCCAGCAGCACTTCGCAATCCCGGTCCCACAGGAACCTGGCGATGCGCTCCAACACCTGGAGGGAGTCGTTGGAGGCCGCCGCTGCACTGGGGCTCTGGTACTTGCCAATGAGCGCCACGCGCCGGAAAGAAGACTTCATGCAGAAATTACATCATTAAAATAGAGTCAATGCTCGATGATCGTGCCAAGTTGTTGCTGAAAGCGCTAGTGGAGCGCTATATCGCCGACGGCCAACCCGTGGGCTCGCGGACCTTGTCGCGGGCTTCGGGGCTGGAACTGTCTCCGGCGACGATCCGCAACGTCATGGCCGATCTGGAAGAGGCTGGGGCTGATCGCCAGTCCGCACACCTCCGCCGGCCGCATTCCCACCGCCAAGGGCTACCGTCTGTTCGTGGACACCATGCTCACCGTACAGCGCGGGCAGCTGATGGCCCCCCGAGCTGGTGCCCGAGCAGCCGCAGAAGGTCATCGCCAACGCCGCCAACCTGCTCTCCAGCCTGTCGCAGTTCGTCGGCGTGGTCATGGGCGCCCCGGCGGGCGTCGGTGTTCCGGCACATCGAATTCCTGCGGCTTTCCGAGCGGCGCTTTCTGGTCATCATCGTCTCGCCCGATGGCGGACGTGCAGAACCGGGTCATCTTCACGATAGCCGACTATCGCAGTCGCAGTTGGTGGAGGCCGCCAACTTCCTCAACGCCCACTACACCGGGCTCACGATGGAGCAGGTGCGTGAGAGGCTCAAGTCCGAAGTCGATCAGCTTCGCGGCGAGATCGCCGAGCTGATGCAGGCGGCGGTCAACGCCGGGACCGAGGCGCTGACGGAATCGCAGGACGAGGTGGTCTTCTCCCGGCGAGCGCAACCTGCTGGCCGTGAGTGACTTCTCCAGCGACATGGGCCACCTGCGCCGGGCCTTCGATCTCTTCGAGCAGAAGACGCAGATCCTGCGGCTGCTGGATATCTCCAGCAAGGCCGAGGGCGTGCGCATCTTCATCGGCGGCGAAAGCCACGTCGTTCCGTTCGAGGAGTTGTCCGTCGTCAGCGCTCCCTACGAGGTCGACGGCCAGATCGTCGGCACGCTGGGCGTGATTGGCCCGACCCGCATGGCCTACGACAAGATGATCCAGATCGTGGACATCACGTCGCGTCTGGTGACGAACGCACTCAGCCCACCGCAAATAAGCGCGGAGTAAACACATACAATCCGTGCGTGTCTGGCCGACTGCGGCGCTGGCGCATGGGGCGTTAGCTCAGTTGGTTAGAGCAGGGGACTCATAATCCCTTGGTCGTCGGTTCAAGTCCGCCACGCCCTACCATTTTCTTGGTCTCCACCGAGTTTGCGCTGGAGCCATGTCCAGCGCAGGTTTCAGTTCCCCCCTGGCATCCCATCTGCCGCACTGTTAGATGTTACGGGTGGGCTCGTCTCTGTTTGAGGAAGTGTTGTCGGCTGCGCCTGCGGCCGTCCGACGCCGCAACTGCCGGGATTCGCTTATCTGTTCATTTCCATCTTCGCCCAGCGGTGGCACGACGTCGTCCTTGGCGGACTGGAGGGAGTGCGCTCCGGGCACCCAAGCTTGCATGCTGGCGCCGGGACAAGGTGACGCTCATGGACCGGGTGCGCATGCTCGACCCGAAGCCCGATGCTGCCGTAGTCAATGAAACCCTTCGCCCTGCTATGGATCTGCTGCCCCCCCCTTGCATGACGCCAGCATCGCCAGCACCTGGGCCGTGGATGGGGACGGCCATACCCGATGGCGTGCCGGGGATCGGGGGAGGGGCGTTGGCATTCTGGGGGGGCGTTCTGGCAGCGGGTTTTCGGGCACGGCTTCGGCATCCGCTGGGGTGCGGGCCACCGCATTTCTGATCTGATCCCGGTCGGCGCGCCACTTTTTGATCCTCGCCCCTAGCAGCCGCAGCGCTTGCAGGAACCAAACCTACGGACAGGTGCCGGAACTCTGGGCACGCTGTGTCGCGGCGATGCGGGTACCCGGGTCCATGATCCAGCGATGTGCCGAGCACTTCTCATCCCTCCAAGCCGGGAAAAAGCATGGGGGCTGCAAAGTTTTTCGGAGGGCCCCAAAGTTGCGCTACAATCACGCAATCGGCTTTAAAGCAGCTGCCTAAAAGGCAAAAGTTAAAAAGTCGATTTTTTGAAGTAGCAAGAAAATTCGTGCTATAATTCAAAGCTTAGCGGCTGTAGCTCAGCTGGATAGAGTACTTGGCTACGAACCAAGGGGTCGTGGGTTCGATTCCTGCCAGCCGCACCAAACGGTAAGCCCTGCAAGATCTTGATCTTGCAGGGCTTTTTCCGTTGTGGGGAGCGCTTTCACGCTACCCGCTCCAGAAGCCCTTGGGGGACTTTTGGGGGAGTCGCACCAGCCAGGCGCGCCTGGTGCTCCGCGCGTAAGGTGGTGAGCGTCTTGTTCCACGCGCCCGTGTCCGCCTTGATCTTCTCCAGGGCGCCGTGCAATTCCACGATCTGCGCCATGCTGTAGTGCTGGGTTACGTTCTTCGTGCTGTGCCACAGCACATCCGACACGGTGCCCCTCGGCCACGCCAGCTTCGCGCAGGCGCATGCCAACGGTGTGCCGGAGGTCATGCACGTGTAGATCGCCCAGCCGCGCCGCCTTACGGGCGTTCTGCCAGCCCGTGTTGTTCATCGTGCCAATGGGGCGGTAAGGCATCGCTGGCTCTTCATTGAGCCGGGTCACGCGTTCCCCGCCGATAGACAAAGACGAACTCAGGGTGCTGGCCGCGTGCAGACTCAATCACCGACTGCGCTACGCTGTTGCATACGACCAGCCGGTTCTTGCGCCGGCCTTTGACGTGTGCGCGCGGAACATCGAACACCGAAACGCCCAACTCAGGCACAGGGATTTCCCAATCCCAGCGCAGGTTGCACACGACATCGTCGCGCACTTCCCGTGTTGAGTACGAAGAGCGCCATGCGCGCCAGGTGGTCTGGCAGCTTGGGCAGCAGCTGGCGCTGCTCTAACCAACTGATGGGCCGAGGCTCGCGCTGGTGGCCGACCAGCGGCAGCATCGTGATCAGGGGGGGATGCTGCAGCCATGCCCGTCCATCGTCGTCGCGCCAGGTGTATGCGGCCAGATTCAGTATCAGTCGCACCACGCCGAGGGCGAGATTGATGGTCTTGTTCGCGCGGCCCTCGGCTTTGCGCGCAGCGATGTAGGGCGCGAGGCTTCCGTCGTGGATCTGCGGCAAAGTGAGGTGGCCGATGAAGGGCATGATGGACTGCAGCAAGTACGCTTCTGTTTTAAGAGATGCCTTTCCCTGGTGGGTCAGCAAGTAGTGGGCGGCGACACTGTCGAACAAGCGCTCAGGACGTGCCCCATGGAGCACAACCTCGCGCTGATCCGCAAGCTGCTTGATTAACCAGCGTTCCGCCTCTTCGTAATTGCCGAAGCCACACTGGCGAAATCGGGTGCCTTTCCACCACTTGTCAACTTCCCAGGTTCCGTTTTTTGCGGGGTAGATTCCCGCTGTTTTTTGGCCCATGTGTTCCTTCCTTCCTTGTTGCTGGGCCGTCCGTTCCATGGCGCATTTTGCGCTTGCGGTGCTTGGCCATCGTTGGCCGCATCCTCGGCCGGCTGCTGGCCGGCTGCGGCGGTCTTCATTTCATCGAACAGGCGATCGAGGTCGTGCCGGTCGTAGATCAGGCTCACGCCCTGGTGCATGCCCGTGAGCCGCGGCGCCCAGTGGGCCTCCCACGTGCGGCGCTTGACCCCGACGTAGGCCATGGCCTCCTGCTGGGAGAGGCCGCGCTTCATGATGGGACGGCCTCCTTCGGCACGTTGAAGAATCCCAGCCGGCCCTTCCAAGGCACGAAGGGGATCGGGCGGCTGTCGCGCAGCACGAACCCGTAGATCGGATCGCCGAAAGGGTTCTCCATCTTCCAAGGTGAGGGGTGCGAAGTGACGCAGTCCACGACGCGCGTCCAGCCCACGAAGCCGCCGCGCTGCAGGTTTTCATACGCCGGCATGTCGCGCGGGAGGAGGCCCGAGAGGTCCAGCTCGCCGACGGTGCTTTCGTAGTAGCGGCGCGACATCGTGACGCCGGCATGCACCAGAAGCCGGCCCCGGAAGTTCGTGGGCCAGTCGCGGTTCTCGATGTCCTTGTGGCCGTTGACGATGAGCCAGGCCCAGGGCTGGCGGATGCTGAGGGCTGGGATCATGTGGTGCTCCCTGCTGTGAGGTCGGTAGGGGTGACGATGCGCAGATGGCCGCCGCCCTGGCTCTGTGTGCGGGCGATGACGCGCTGCGTGACCTTGTGCAGCTCGGCGGCAGTCAGCTGCCGCAACTGGTGGTCGTGCAGGTCGATCGCGCTGGTGATGGCGTCCATCTCGTACCAGTGCAGGGCCGTGGGGCACCAGGTGCCAGAGGCTTCAGCGCGAGCGGCGATGCTGACCAGGGCGACGATGGCGGCCTCGAAGTGGCCGCGCATGCCGCGCAAGAACCCCTGTTTCTCGATTTCGAGCGCGATGTCCAGCGTGCTGCGCAGCACCTGCACCTGCAGCTCGGTGGCCACGCCCTCGCGAAGGCGAGCGGCGCAGATCTGCACGGAGTCCATCGTCTCGCGGATCTCGGGCTCGGTGAGGCGGGTGTGGCGCAGTTGGGCCTTGCGCATCAGGTCGATGGCAGGGGTGTGCTGCTGCCGGGGAGGCGGCGGGCGGAAGCGGGGGAGGCCCATCACGCACCTCCTGCCTGATGCTTCTCCGCCTGCTGGGCGGCGAGCGCTGCGCGGTCGATCCGCTCCAGTTCTGCCAAGACCAGGGCGCCGGACTTGACGAGATCGTGGCGGTAGTGGGTGGGCTTCCACCAGCTGGCATCCCAAGGCCAATTGCGAGGGCAGTACCCCGCGATGGGGTGGGTGTCGGTGAAGAGGGCATAGCATCCAGCAGCTGCAGCGATCTGACCGCCACCATGCTTATCGTCATGCTCAGGGGTCCAGCCTTCGACTTCAATCTGCCTCTGGCGCTCGGCAAGCACGTCCCGAACGGCCCGCGTCAAGTTCTGTGGGCTTGCAGCAGCGGGGGCGGAGATAGCTTGCAACGCATCGACCAATTGCACTTTCTCGGCGCCCTGGGCGTACTCGAAGCGCATGCCCAGCGTGTAAGCGCAAAGGGCCTCCAGCGCAGCGCCTCGTGACTTGCTCCAGCCCGGAAGAAGGTGGATGGCGGAGCACGTCGCCAGCCGACCCAGATCGTAGTGGAGATAGTCGGCCCACTCGGCGCCGTCGATGATCCCGTGCTCTGCAGGGTTCACAACCAACATCCCCTGCCCCCGCAGTTCGGCGGCAGCCGAATTGAATGCGGGGAAGTTGAATTCGGGAAGCCCAGTCATCGGCCCGGCAACGTAGATGCGCCCCGCGCGCGCGCGCGCCAGTTGCACGCCAGGCGCGGCCGTTGCGGATGGGGCCGCTGCAGCCTGCATGGCTGCGTAGACTTCTGCACGCATTCGGCTGCTTGCTTGCATGTGTAAGGCCATCCACCCTTCCTGACTGCGGCAGATGACAGCCGATCCCACGCTGCAGACTCGATGCCTGCAATTCGCATGGCGTCGGTTACCTCGGCCGCGCCGGGCTTCTGGGCCTGGGGTGTAGCAGCCGGCTGCACCGATGCGATAAAGGCATCCGTGAGCGCTTGCCGTTGTTCGGGCGTGCGGTTCTGCACTTCGTCGGCGTCGTTGCCGGTCGCCATGCGGTACAGCACCTTCATACGGCTGACCAGCGTGCGCAGAGGGGCGCCCTTGCCGATGGTGCCGTGCCCAACTGTCACCTCGCACGGGAGCGGCCAATCCATCGGATCGGCCGGCACCGAGGGGATGCAGCCATGCTGGCTGCAGTGCTGGACGGTTTCGCAGTGGTTGCAGATCGTGTGGGTCATGGCTGGGTCTCCGATGCGGTGGGGGCTTGGGTGGTCGTGGTGCGCTTGGCCCACAGGCGGCAGCTGTGCTGGGGCGGCCGGTACGTCCAGGGCTGGCCGTGCGCGCACGGGTGCATCCCGTGCGCGTTCATGGGGGCCTGGTCTTCGCGCTTCCAGTGTTGGCAACTGGCGCAGGAGTGAAGGGCCGTGGGCATCACAGGGCCTCCAACTCGGTGTAGTCGGCGATGAGGCACCAGCGCTCCACCATGTCGGTCTCCTCGGCTTTCGGATCGACGGGCAGGTCGAGCATCCAGGCGCGATCGCCGGTCTTGGAGCGGATGACGGCGGTGCGGCCCTTGGTGGGCAGCAGCTTGGGCAACGGCCAGTCCTTGTCCGGACCCTTCAGGTCGATCTTGATGCGTACCCTCTGGCCAGGCTCGAAGGCGTTCGGCGAGGCCGTCTCCGCGCTGGCCATGGCCTGCGCGATCGCGGCCTGCGCCTCGGCCTTGCTGGTCTTGGGCGGCTTGTCCGCGGCCTTCGCCTTGAGCACGGGCTTGGCCTTGTCCTGCGGCTGTGCGGCCTGGGCGCGCTCGGCCGCCTCCGCTTTCATGTCGGCCTGCACCTGGGCTTGGATCGCTTTGACGTCCACCTGGGCGATGGGCGCGGTGGCATCGATGTGCAGGGCTTCATCGGCCGGGCGCTCGTACAGCGGCATATCGTCGGTGCCGCTGGCGAGCATCATCAGCACCATGTGCTGGATGCGCTGGGACTGCTCGGCCACCGATGCCACGGCGGACTGGAGCGTGTCGATGGAAAAGCCGGGCGACAGCTGGAACACGCGGCGCACGGTTTCATCGTCCGTCTCATTCGCCATGGTCAGGATCACCCGGTATGCGACCTGGCGCGGCAATTCGTCCAGCGCTTCTGGTTCGGCCGCCACGCGCAGGCGTTCGATGATCTGGTCGATGGCGGCGCGGCGCCAGCGGCGCTGGTACTGCTCGCTCAGCTCGGCGGCCGTCGGCCCCTTCTCCCCCGCCTTGGCTGCTGCTTTGCCCTTGGATGCGGCAGCGGGCTCGGGGGCCTTGCCCTTGCTTTCCAGCGCTGCGCCGGCCGCACGGGTGGAGATGGCTTCGACCATGTTGCCGCTGGGCGTCTCGATCAGCACCACCTTGTCTTCGGGCACGTCGCTGCCCAGTAGCTGGCGCAGCGGTGCGGAGTCGCCCTTGCGCGGCTTGTCCAGCAGGATGTAGCCATCGGGCGTGCCGGCGTCGGTCGGCATGATCTCGCGGGCCTCGCGGCCGGTGATGACCTTGCGGCCCTTTGCGCGGGCCTGTTCCGCCAGGCGCTCGAAGTGGGCCTCTTTCTTTTCACCGAAGCAGGCGACGTCGGTGCAGACATCCGCACTGCCCTGCGCGAACAATTTCAGGCTCGAAGCCCGTGCGGCGTGGGCATTGCATGCAGGCGCCGGCCTTGGGTGACAACTCGGCATCGTCCAGGCTGAAAGGCGCGCTGGCCAGGTCGGTCTGGTATTGGCGGTTCGCCAAGTCCTTCGCGCTGCGGTATGTGAGCGGCCCGCCGTCGGGGCCGGAGGTGAGCACGCGCCGCGTGAATTCGGTCTGCAGAGCGGGCGTGGGGCGCTGGGCCACCAGCAGGGCCACGCTGCGGGTGAGCGTGCCGGCTTGCAGGCCTGCGATGGCTTCGGGGCAGAGTTGCAGCAGGCGCTGGGCTTCGTACACGTGGGTGCGGCTCAAGCCCAACGCGTCGGCTGCATCCTGGCGGGTGTAGCCGTGCTTGTTCACCAGCTCCTCGATGCCGCGGGCCTCGTCCAGCGGCGTGAGCGTTTCGCGCTGGATGTTCTCCTGCATCTGCATGACCAGCGCCACGTCGTCAGCCGCTTTGACCACGCGGTAGGGCACAGCGCGCAGTCCTGCAATGCGTGCCGCACGCCAGCGGCGTTCGCCCGCGATGATCTCGTGGCTCACTTTGCGATTGGCCGGGTCTTCATACGTCTCATGCATGCGAGAGACCGGCAGGCGGCGCAGCAGCAGCGGCTGCAGCACGCCCACCAGCTTGATCCCTGCGGCCAGCAACTGCAGCGCCTCGGGATCGAAGTTCTTACGGTTGCTCTGGCTGGGCACCATGCGATCCAGATCGAGCGTGGGGTAGCTCGGCGCGGGCTCTTCCGGCTGCGGGTCGGGGTCGCGCTGGATGACGGTGAACGCATCGAGCGTCAGGTTGACGATGCGGTCGTTGACTTCAATTTGATACTGCTTGCCGCCCGGCGTGCGGCCCAGGATCTTGCCCATCTGGCCGGCCTCGGGCAGCGGTTGGCCCTTGGGGGTGGTGGCGTCGTCGTTGATGCGGATGTGCCGCTGGATGAGCGGGTCGGTCTTCTTGGTAGCCATGGCGTCAGGCCTCCTCGCGGGTGCGCGAACCGTAGAAGGTGCGGCTGGGCAGGCGGTACGCGTCTTGCGCGCCGGCGCGGTGGTTGGTGCTGCGCAGCTCGGCCCCGCGATAGGGCTCGGTGGTGGTGCTGTTGCGCAGCGGCATGGTGGCGAGGCGCAGCCGCGCGTCGGTCTGCGCTGGGGTGGGCTTGCGGAGCATCACAGCGGTGCCTCCGGGGCTTGTTGAGACCTGGCGGCGTGCTGGCTCTGCAGCACGATCCTGCGGGCCGCGGCGTCGATCTCGGCGGTGCTCTGCCAGCCGTAGACGTCGGGGTTGATCAGGTCCAGCGCCAGGGACAGGGCCGGCACGTGCTCGGCGCCGCGCACGATCTGCAGGCCGCGGAGGCCGCAGACGTTGATGAGATCCAGCGCGACCGATTGGACGGGCGAGAAGAGTTGGCCGACGGCTACGGGGGCGGCGAGGTCGGTGCGCACGCTGACGTTGCCGCGGGCATCGCCGCAGAGCGTGATCGTCACCGTGGAGGGGCGGTAGGTGGTGGTCATTCGAGATCCTTGCGGGTGGGTGCCTGCTCGTAGGGCAGGCGGATGTGGGTGGCTTCGCAGTCGATGCGGCGGGCGCGGAACTTCGGGGCGGTGGCGTCCAGCTCGGCGACCTGGCCGCGCAGGCGGCGGGCGAGAGCGTTGGCGGCGTAGTGGCTAGCGGGCGTGGCGCTGGGGTAGGTGTGCCGCGCGCGCACTTCCTGTCCGGCGGGGTCGGTCAGGTGGACCTCGACCAGCGGCAGGCCTGCCGTGGTGGTGCGGCACACGGCCTGGGTGACCGTGCCGCGGATGCGCAGCTGCAGCGCCGTGGTCATGGCTGGCCCCGTGCCTTGCGCGTCTCGGCACGGCGGTAGCGGAGCAGTTCCACGTCCATGCGGGTGGCGACGCGCGTGTACAAGCGGTCGCCGCCGAAGCTGGGCAGGTTGCGCAGGTAGAGCAGGGCGTAGATCAGGCCCCAGACAATGCGGCTGGCCATGGCGTCACCCCCTGGCCCACACCGCCAGGGCGGCGGTGGCGAAGGGCAGCGCAAGCAGCAGGGCCGCAGCCAGTGCCAGGGCGATGCGCGCGCGCAGCAGCCGGCGGCGGCAGCGGTACGGGCCTTCGATGGTGATGGGCGGGGTCATGCTCGGCCCTCCTGCCGAGCCGCGACTATGAAAAGCCGGCGGGTCTGGCTGCAGGCAGGCAGGAACTCAGCATGCCCGGTGGTCATGCACAGATTGACGACACTGGCCGGCGCGGAGCCCGGGAAGCGCCGCTGTGCATCCTGCATGGCCGCCGCGTTGCTGGGCAGGCACTTGGTGTAGGGCTTGTGGCCCGGGGGCTTGATGAGAAAGGTCAGCATGGCGTGCCCCTTGCCTTTGCTGTGTAGATCTGCTTCGCTTGCACGGCGGCCTCCAGCGCGCTCATGCGTGGGTTCGCGGCCTGGATCTGAGCGGCGAGGCGGGCCACGCCCGGGCGGCGCTCCTCCACGGCCTCGGCTGGAGCAAAAACCTGCCGACCGGCGGCGGTGGGCTGGTTGTGCATGTCGATCAGTCCACGGGTGCGGAGTGCTTCCAGGGTCTGAACGTGCTTGCGCAAGACCTGCCGGCCGCCGTTGAAGTAGCCGCGGCAGATGGCGCGCAGCACGTTGGCCTGGGCGGGGGAGAGGCTGCGGGTGGTCATGCGGCGCCGCCTTCCTCTGCCTTAGGCGGCGTGACGCGTGCCAGCGCTGCCTCCAGCAACGCGCGCACCGTCGGCGTGACGAAGAAGTCCACGTCGCCGGGCGCCACGTACTGCGTGCTGTCGATGCCCCAGCCGCACTCGAAGAGGGCGGTGTCGTCGTCGGCGTCGTTCTGGTCGATCAACTCGCTGGCCTCGACCACGTTGTAGATGAAGCCGGCATTGGCCCAGCCATGCGTGTCGGTGCCCCAGACGGTGGCGAGCACGACTTCCAGCTTTTCAGCCGGGCGGCTGTTGCAGCAGTCGAAGAACACCCAGCGTTCCTGCAGCGGCCGGGTGCGGTCGCACATGTGCTGGGGCAGGCTGACGATGGCGCGGTACAGCCGGCCGTTGGCAAGGTAGTGGGCCGGGGTGGGGCGCCGCGACTTCGGCGGCGCCGGCTTGGTGAGCGTGGCCGCGGCGGTCATGCGGCGCTCCTGCAGCCCGCGCAGCGGGGTTCCTGGAATTCGAGGGTGGCGAAATAGTCTTTCCGGAACTCTTCGACATCGAGCCCATGTAACTGCGCGTGCGCACGGGTCAGTTCTTCCATGCTCCGCGTGATGGGGTCGAAGTGCCATGCGACCACGGGATCGCGCTGGATGCGCTGCAGCAGATGATGGATGGCGGTCTTGGCCGCGTTGGTGGCGTCCAGCTGGGCGGCTTCGGCTTGGCGCGTACCGTAGGCGTGTGCGAGCAGGAATTCCGCGTCGCCCTTGATCGTGGCCAGCATGCCGGCGCCGATGGTGCCGGCGTCCGCGTTGAGGTGGCTCAGCGTCTGCATGAGGCGCTGGAGCTTGACCTGGGCGAAGTGGTCCCGCAGGAATTGGCCGGTGGCCGACCACTGCGGGCCGGGCTTGCCGGGCGCGGCTGCCTCGGGCAGAGGGGCCAGCAGGCTCAGCTGGGCACGCAGATCTGCGAGCAGGGTGGTGACGGCCGGCTGTTGGGCGGCGTCGTCTTCGAAGCCGGCAATGAACTGCTCGGCATTTTGTAGCGCCTGGCGCAGGGCTACGAGGGTGGGTGTGGACATTGGGCCTCCATCGCCCGGGATGGGCGTGGGGGCAGTATGCCAAATCGAATAGCTAAGTCAATCGATATCGAATAGTCATGCGAAAAAAAACAGCTTCAGTTGCACTTCGCGTTGGTGACTGCTTTCTCGAACGCCTGGACCAACTCAGGGCGTTGCAACAACTGGTAGGCCATTCCGGTGACTTCTTGCTTGCCCATGAACTTCAGTATGGCGTCACTGCTCTTGGACAGCAGTTCAACCAGCGACTGCCGCGCGGTGTTGAGACATGGAGGGGTGGTGAGCGCTTCTGCTTCGCGAAGCAGCGCCTGCATGCTGGCTGCAGGGCTCGCCAGGGCAATTCGGCTCGTGGACATGGCAAGCCTCTCGGCGTCGATCCATCGACGATAGATCGAGAGCAGTTGTGCCGCTTCGGGTGGGCCGCTCAGATGTGGGTTGGGTTCAACGCGTCGCACCTCGTTGGCCGGTGGATTTGGCTGAGACGTCTTGATGCTGGTTGTTGAACTAGAACTCGTGGGACACGCCATCTCTTGGTAGCTGACATGTCCTTCTCGATCCACGCACTTGTTGATAGCGAAACTCTGCTGTGCGAGTGCCGTCGAAAGTGTGAGCCCCAGGACTCCTCTCGCCGAGATCCACCGACCGTTAGCACGTTTCATTTGAGCCTCCCCTGTCTTTGGCTATTTCGCCCCGCCAGCTGCGGGGGTCGAGGCGATAGATGGTTGCGGAACCTCGTTTCCCAGTTGGCCAAGCGCACCCATGATGCGCTCGATGATCTGGTCAGAAAACTGCCGGTCATCAGCGCGCGTTGCCATGTCGCCCATCAGTGCAACGACAGACTGTCGTACGCCGGGAGACTCTCCAGCCAGCACGTCGCGCAACTGCTTCAGAGAGTCCCGGGTAGTGTAGTTCCGGGGTATCGCGTAAGCCACCGCCGGCTCTGCAACCCGGTGACGAGCCGGTGGCTCCAGAAATTCGGAGTCATCGTCCACAAGGATGCCCAACTCCCGAGCCGTCTGGTCGGCTAAATCGGGGTCGTAGAAGGCGTCGATCGAGATCCGGAAGTAATCGGCAATGGGCTGGAGGGTCTTGCGTCTCGGTTCCTGTATCTGACCCTTCACATACTTGGAAATCTGAGGTTGGCCCGTAGCCCCTTTGAGAGCGTCAGCGAGAGCATTCGGATTCAGCCCTCTGGTGTCCATGAGTAGCTGGAGTAACTGTGGCCCGGTCATGGTTGAACTATGCACTACTCAATAATTCGATAGCGAATCACAAATCATGCGAAACCGCATAGAATGCGGCGCATGAGCACCACACTGCAAAACCTGAAGCGACTCCGAGCCTCCGGGTTGTCGCAATCCGAGATATCCCGGCGTGCCGGCATTCCGCAGCCGCGCCTGTCGCGTTGGGAGCGAGGCGATGTGGCAAAAGCTGCTGACGATGCCATCCGACTGGATCGCTTGGCCAACGCGGTATGTGGCGGCGAGGACGCTAGCGGCACTCAGGAGGCTGGACTGCAGGAGTCCGGCCATGCGTAGCGAGGTCGGTTCACCCTCTTTCGAGGCTGCATTCGAGGCCTGGAAAGCATCAAAGCGCTTCGTGGTGTCCGGTCCCGCGATCACCTGGCCGCAGCCAAGGCGGCGCGGTGCAGGTCGAGCAGGAGCATTTCGGTGGTGGTGTCCCCCCGATGCTCCTCGTTCTTCGCCAGCCGCGCGAGGTCGCTGGCGAGCGCTGCTTGCCGCTCTGGTGGCAGTTGCCGCACGGTGGCGAACACCACGGCGCCGAGGGCGTTGACGATGGCGTTCACGGTGTCCGCATTCAGCGGGATCTGCGTTGCATGGCGCGGGTCCTGGCTCATTCGCTGTTCCTTCCTCTTTCGTTTTCGTTCCTGGGGCTCTTGCGGCCCCCGGCGCATTTTCCGCCACGTGGCCGCTTGCAGCGGTGGCTCGCCTTCGCGTTCCTTCCTCCCTCTCCCTCCCTTGGCGGGGGCGGCCGGCGGCTTTTTCTTCCGTAGTGATTTCGGGCTTGCGGTGGTGCATGGCCTGGAGTCTCTTTTTTTTGCCTGTACGCGTCTTTCCGACAGGTTCCGACAGTGTCGGAGCCTGTCGGAACGGCCCGGCGCGCAGCATGACCTGGGAGCCATGAATTGACCGACACCCTGCTCTATGAAGATGAACTCGACGCCGCTCGCGCTGCTGTGCAGCACCTGGGCGGCGCCAAGAAAGTCGGGCCGCAGATCTGGCCCGACAAGGCGCCCGAGACGGCGGCGCGCTACCTGCACGACTGTCTGAACCCCCATCGGGCCGAGCGCCTGAGCCCTTCGCAGCTGCTGCTGCTGATGCGGCTGGCGCGTGAGGATGGTTTCCACGGCCTGGCCGCCTACTTCATGCGCGAGGCCGGCTATGCGCCCCCGGTGCCGGTTCAGCCGCAGACCGAGGCGGAACTGCTGACGCGGCGCATGGAGTCGATCATGGGCGAGGCATCGCGGCTGGTGGAGCGGCTGGCCCGCGTGAGCGGGGCGGGCGGCTGATGGACAACCTGCAACAGGTGCTGCTGCAGATGCAGCAGTTCGGCATCGAGCTGCGCGAGAAGGACTTGCCTCTCAAGCTGGACACGCGCAAGAGCGTGACCTGCGGCAAGGGCGGGAAGGACTGGTACAAGTTCTACCTGTTCCGCCGTGATCGGGACAAGGGCGGCGGCGACTACATCGTCGGCACGTTCGGCACGTACCGCAGTGGCGGCGCATCGCAGAAGGTGGACGTCGAGTGGGCGCCCCTGTCCCCCGAAGAGCGCGAGCGTCGGGCTCGGGAGTTGCGCCACCAGCGCGAGGCCGCGGCCGAGCAGCGCCGCATCGAGATCGCCAACGCGGCGGCCGAGGCCATCTACGTGTGGCGCAGGGCCTCGCGCGAGGGCGCGTCCCCTTACCTCGATCGCAAGGGCGTTCAGGGCGAAACCTGCCGCTACCTGCTGCAGCCAATGACCCTGCGCTGGCCCGGCGAGATGGGCGAAGAGGACACGGTCATTCGCCTGCCCGCAGGCACGGTGGTGGTGCCGCTGCTGCGCTTCGATCTGCCGCGCGACCAGGCGTTGCGCGCCCTCCAGTTCATCAAGCCCGATGGCGGCAAGGTCTACCAGCGAGGCATGGACAAGCCGGGTTGCAGCGTGCGCCTGGGCGACATCGATGGCGAGACCACGGCGCTGCTGCTGGTGGTGGAGGGTTTTGCCACGGGCCTGACTGCCCGCATGGCGTGCGACCGGCGCTGGCCGGTGTTCGTGGCCCTCGACGCCGGCAACCTGGCGCACGTGGTGCCGTTGCTGCGCCGGCTCTACCCACGCACGCGCATCCTCATCCTGGCCGACGACGACTGGAAGACGGTGGACCGGGTGTCCGGTGCGCCGAGCAACCCCGGCCGAAAGGCGGCTAAGGATGTCGCGCGCCAGGTGGAGGGCTGCGACATCGTCTGGCCTGTGTTCGCGGAGCCGACGCGGGCCGAGAAGGACACCGACTTCAACGATCTTCACGCGCGTGAAGGGCTGGACGTGGTCCGCAAGCAGCTGGACGGCGTGGTCGCGGCGATGGCGAGGCACTATGGCTGACGCGCCGGACAGCGGGCCATTGGGCGCGGCGCCAACGCCCCCACCGCACGCGCCCGAAGAGGCGCGTGCCATTCCTGCCATCGGCGCGCAAGCGCCGCTGGATAGCACTGTCGTTCACGTCGCGTTCGGCGCTGCCGCGGGGCAGGGCGCGAGTGCGTCTTCGTCTGGCTCGGGCTCTACTCCGCCCGGCCCCCCGCCCCCCCAAGTAAGCGCAGCTGCGCGCAAGTCGGGGGATGGGGGTGGTGACGCCAGTGCCGATTCTGGCGATGCGGCCGAGAAGCCGGAAAAGCCGGTGCAGGGCCGCAAGAAAGAGAAAACGATCGACTGGGGCAAGGTCAATCACCTGATCGAGCACTTCGTGCTGATCTACGGCACCGACACGGTCTGGGACGGCTCGGAGCGGCTGATCATGAAGATCGCCAACATGGGCCACGCCCACGGGGCGGACATGGTGCGGCTGTGGAAAGCGAGCGAACGACGCCGCACCGTGCGGCTGGATGACGTGGTCTTCGACCCAACCATGAAGGCGGACCCCGAAACGACCGTGAATCTCTACGACGGCATGGCCATGGTGCCTACACCTGGCGACGTCGATCCCATCCTCGATCTGATCGGCTATCTGACAAGCCGGGCCACGGCCGACGAAGCCGACACCGGCGACGTGATGCACTGGCTGCTGTGCTGGCTGGCATACCCGCTGCAGCACCCGGGCGCCAAGCTGCGCACGGCGGTCGTGATGCACGGCGACGAGGGCGCGGGCAAGAACTTCTTGTTCGACATCATGGTGGCGATCTACGGCAAGTACGGAGCCCTGGTCGGCCAGGATGAGCTGGAGGACAAGTTCAACGACTGGCGCAGCTGCAAGCTGTTCGTCGTGGGCGACGAAGTGTCCAGCAGGGCGGAACTGGTACACAACAAGAACAGGCTGAAGGCGCTCATCACGTCGCCCACGGTGCAGATCAACCCGAAGAATCTGAGCCGGCGTGAAGAGAAGAACCAGATGAACATCGTGTTCCTCTCGAACGAGCTGCAGCCGCTGGCGCTGGACAACTCGGATCGGCGGTATCTGGTGGTGTACACGCCCAGGGCGAAAGACCCCGAGTACTACCGCAAGCTCGGCGAGTGGCGGGACAACGGGGGCGCGGAGGCGTTCTACCACTACCTGCTCAAGTATCCGCTCAAGGACTTCCACCCCTACGCCCCGGCCCCCATGACGGAAGCGAAGTCGGCGCTGATTGCGATCAACCGCAAGTCGCCGGAGCTTTTCTGGGAAGAGTGGTCTGGTGGCGAACTCGATCTGCCTTACATGGCGTGCGCTGTCGGGCAAGCCTATTCCGCGTACCTGAAATGGTGCCAGCGGACGGGTGATCGCTACCCGTTCAAACAGGGCCAGTTCACCCCGACCCTCTTGCGTTTTGCGGAGGGGCAGGGGAAGCCGGCCAGGGTGAAGGCGATGAACGTGACGCGGCCCGGCGCGGCGAAGAAGACAGAGCGGGTGCTGCTGGTGGCAGAGCCTGTGCTGCGCGCACCCGATGCCAAGGACGATGACCCCGCGCTGACGGAATCCGAGTGGGCATCGGGCGCGGTGAAGGACTTCGGCGAGGCCCTGCGCAAGTACCTGGGCTATGGCTCGGGCTCCCCCTCCCACGATGGCGATACGCCCGATGGCGATGGAGGTGCGAATTGAACCCCAGTCGTTACACCGTTACGCGCACGCATAACCGCCAAACCCAATGCCGGCGCGGCCTGTTACGCGGTTATGCCGTTACGCGCCTCACGCACCTGTGTGTGCGTGCAGGCATGCAGGCGGGCGTGTGCGTGTGTGCATGTATGTGTGTGCGTGAGGTGCGTAACCGCATAACCGTGTAACTCGCTAGGCGCGGCGCGGGTTGCGTGGTTACGCGCGCCCATAACCGCGTAACTGCACTTCACTCTTTTGAAAAAGGAAAAGCAAATGGATCGACTCAGCACGGCGGCGACGACGGCCATGACAGCCGCGGCCATTGTGTGCGCGTGTTGCTCGATAGCCCCCACCCCAGTAGGTACTCCCGCGACGATCTGCCGAGAGGGTAATTCGACCCCCGTGCGGACGTTAGTGGCTGGTGCGGACAAAAGTCCGGCAAACAGTCCGGTGAACAGTCCGAAGGCAGGGGGCTAGTCCGATGGCAGTCCGACTTTTGACGAAGTCCGAATACGCCCGGCACCGCGGCTGCGACGAAAAGGCCGTGCGCAAGGCGATCAAGGAAGGCCGGATCACCGCGATACCGCAGCCAGGCGGGCGCGAAATGATCGACCCCGAGGTGGCGGATATCCAGTGGGCGCGGAACACCCGCGCGCGGGGCGACAGCGGGCGCGCAGCCGCGCCATCTGCGCAGGTTGGGGGCACGCCTGCCCTCCCCATCGAAGCCGCGGCCAACGGCCCGGATTTGCCCGCTGCCGGGCCTGCGGCCCACGCTCCTGCAGCTGGCGACGACTACCAAAGCCTGCGCACCCGCCGCGAGCGCGCCGCGGTCGAAGCCGCCGAGCGCGAGAACGCCAAGGAAGCCCAGCGGCTGGTGGAGCGCGACGCCGTCGAGCGCGCGACCTTCGACGTTCTCCGCGCCCTGCGCGACGCCCTCATGAGCACCCCACCGCGCGCCGCCGCGAAGGTCATCGGCATGGCCGAGGCCCGCGACATCGAGCGCGTCATCACCGACGAGCTGCGCGCCGCCTTCGCCGCAGCCGAGATCCGGCTCACCGAACTCACCCAACCGAAACGGAGCACCTGATGCAATCCCCGCAATTCCTCCTCGGCCTGGCCGACGAACTCATCGCCGACGAATTCGCCTGCGGCGGCGGCATGTCCGAAGGCATCGAGCAGGCCATCGGCCGGCACGTGGACATTGCCGTCAACCACGATGCGGACGCCTGCAGCATGCACGAAGCCAACCACCCGCAGACGGTCCACTACTGCAAAGACGTGAAGGAGGTCTGCCCCCGCGTGGTGACGGGCGACCGCGCCGTCGGCCTGCTGCACCTCTCGCCCGACTGCACGCACCACAGCCAGGCGCGCGGCGGCCAGCCTCGTTCCCGCGTCCTGCGTGCGCTGGCATGGCGGGCAGTGCGGTGGGGCGGCACAAAGCGCCCGCGCATCATCACGCTGGAGAACGTCAAGCAGATCCTGCTGTGGGGGCCGCTGATCGCGAAGCGGTGCCCGAAGACGAAGCGCGTGGTCAAACTGAACGGCACGGTGGCCCTGCCCGGCGAGCGCGTTCCGGTCGATCAGCAACACCTGGTGCCGGACCCGAGGCGCGCCGGCCAGACCTGGCGCGCCTTCGTCCGCTCGCTGGAGCGCCAGGGCTACGAGGTCGAGCACCGCATCCTCTGCGCAGCCGACTACGGCGCCCCGACCACCCGCAGCCGCTTGTTCATGGTGGCCCGCTGTGATGGCGCTCCCATCGTCTGGCCCGAGCCAACCCACTTCAAGCACCCGAAGAAGGGCCAGCAGCGCTGGCGCAGCGCGGCCGAGTGCATCGACTGGAGCATCCAGGGCCGCAGCATCTTCGAGCGCGAGAAGCCGCTGGCCGACGCCACCCTGCGCCGCGTGGCGCATGGCATGAAGCGGTACGTGCTGGACAGCGCCGACCCCTTCATCGTGCCCGTGACGCACCAGGGTAGCGTGCGTGTGCATGACATGCGTGATCCAGCGCGCACGATCACTGCCGCGAACCGTGGGGAACTGATGCTTGCGGCCCCCGTCATGATCCAGGCCGGCCACGGCCAGGGCACCGCAGCGGCACCGCGCTGGAGCCATGGCAACACCTCCGTGCGGGAGCCGGTCGGCACCGTCACTGCCTCCGGTGGCGGTCAAGCCGTCGCAGTGGGCTCGCTGGTGCAGATGGGCTACGGCGAGCGCGACGGCCAGGCACCCCGCGCACTGGACGCCCAGCAGCCATTGGGCACGGTGGTCGGTGCCGGGAAATTCGCTGCGGTGACGGCCTTCGTAGAACAGGCCAACGGCGGCTTCAACGAAATCCCGGGCCGCGATGCCCGAGCGCCCATGTCCACCAGCACCGCCAGCGGCTCGCAGCAGCGTCTGGTCACTGCTCACCTTGCCACGCTGCGCCAGCACAGCACAGGGCAGGACGTGCGCGAGCCTGTACCGACGATGACGGCCGGCGGCGAACACCACGCCCTGGTCGAATACACGCTGTCGCCCGAGGCCGAGGAAGGCGCGCTGCGCGTGGCCGCCTTCCTCATCCGGTATTACGGCCAAGGCGGGCAACTGGGCGACCTGCGCGAGCCGATGGCCACCAGTACCACCAAGGACAGGCTCGCCCTGGTGACCGTCTGGCTGCGCGGTACGCCCTACGTGATCGTGGACATCCAGCTGCGCATGCTCACCCCGCGCGAGCTGTACAACGCCAACGGCTTCCCGAAGACCTACATCATCGACCGGGGCCACGATGGCCGCATCTTCAGCAAGTCCACTCAGGTTCGCATGTGCGGCAACGCAGTGCCGCCCCCCCTGGGCAAGGCGGTCATCCAGGCCAACTGGGAAAGCCAAGTGCCAATGCGGAGGGCAGCTTGAATGCCTACAGCGTCCTCAGGCGCGCAATCAAGTCTTCCGCGTTGGGTTGGCCGGACATCTCCAGCTCGAATATCCACCCGTTGCGTTTGAAATTCAGTTCGGCCAGTTGGATGTTTTTCAGCAGGTTGCTGTCAGGCAATGCGCGAAGGTTTGAAAAATGTTCGGCAAGATGCTCTACGTCGCGTTCAGAGATTGACATCTGTGTTCCTCATGTAAAAGCCGGATTGTCCCGGAACCTCGATCATGCCGTCACGACTTGGCCTGAGGAGTGCCCATGAACCTCGCCGACGGCTACGGCCTCGTCGTGCGCACCGCCATCGAGGCGCTGCGCCCCGACCCTGAACTCCGCTGCGACGAGTGGGCGGAAGAGTACGTGGTGCTGCCCAAGAGCAACGCCAAGCCCGGGAAATTCAGCTTCGACCACAGCTACCCGGCGCGGCGCGTGCATCAGGTTCTGTCGCCCGGCCACCCTTGCAAGCGCGTCGTAGCGCGCGTTGCGTCCCAGATGTTCAAGACGCAGACGGCCCTGAACTGGATCGGCTCGCTCATCCACCGACGGCCGCGCAACATCCTGGCGCTGGAGCCCACCGACACGCTGGTCAAGCGGTTCTCCGCTCGCGTCTCCACCATGATCCGCAACACGCCCGTGCTGAAAGAGCGCGTGGCAGCGGCCAAGAGCCGGGACTCGCGGAACACCGTCCAGGCGAAGGATTTTCTGGGCGACGCCACGCTCTACATGAACACCGCCGGCTCGGCCGCCAACCTGGCCGAGGTCTCTGCGCCATACATCTACGTGGACGAGATCGACCGGCTGGTGCTCGACGTGGACGGCGAGGGTGACCCTATCGAACTGGCCGAGGCCCGAGCCACGCAGTACGCCAACGACGCGAAGTTCTTCTACACCAGCAGCCCGGCCGTGAAGGGCTACTCGAAGATCGACACCCTCTTCGACAAGGGGACGCAAGAAAGCTACCACGTGCCCTGCCCGCATTGCGGCCACCTGCACGAGCTGGTGCTGCAGAACTTCCACTACCGCCGCGACA